>CM075986.1:3705537-3847239 GCA_038087875.1 Malacoraja senta
GAATCTCTGGAACTCTCTGCCACAGAAGGTAGTTGAGGCCAGTTCATTGGCTATATTTAAGAGGGAGTTAGATGTGGCACTTGTGGCTAAAGGGATCAGGGGGTATGGAGAGAAGGCAGGTACAGGATACTGAGTTGGATGATCAGCCATGATCATATTGAATGGCGGTGCAGGCTCGAAGGGCCGAATGGCCTACTCCTGCACCTATTTTCTATGTTTCTATGTTTCTATGACTAAGCCTACGAGTATGAAGGAGGTTCGAAAAAAAGTATCGATTTTTTTCCATGGCAACCTTTTTTTACTAGCGGGCATTTTTCAGCATGTTGAAAAATATGCCGCGACCTAGCTGAGGCCACGAGTACACGGAGACTACTCTTGAGCATGAAGGAGAGTTACAAAGACCTCCTATGACCTCCTGTCGACCATGCTGCTAGTATGAGTCGAGGGCAAATTCGCCAGAACTCGCGGATTAGGTCGCCCAAGTGGGACAGGCCCTTTAGTTTGCTCCTGCTGTCCCTCAATATTCCCAATGTGTCCATCGAAAGAGAAGAAAGGATGCTGGTGAGCTTCATACATGGTGTAACATGTTAAAAGTAGCTGGTTGGCTATGCAGGTTGTAAACTGTGGACATGACGCTTGGAGCAGCACTATTAGCAAAGCAAATGAATATGAGGTGTGTGCCCTGATTGATAAGGGTAGTTGGTGAGTAAGTGATGATGCTGTTAGGTATTGAGTAATGTCTGTATTAAATGGTGCAGTTTATCATTTATAATACATGACCATGCGTTAATAGACCTTGACAACATATGTGAGGTCATTGTTTCATGCAGCACTGAATCCAGGTCTCTTAGAGACTGAATCTCATCTTCAGCAGTGAGCTACAACTTGCCACTCGCAGCATTGGTTGCTGGCTGGTTGTGGCTAAAGGGATCAGTGGGGGGGGGGGGGTTTGCGCCCCCCCCCCCCACCCCGCCGGCATTGCAATCTCTAGCTGTGAGTTAACCAAGTATTAATATAAACATTTAAAAGTAAAGAAAATGCTGGAAAATGCTCAGAATATCGGATAGATCTGTGCAAAGAGGGATGGAGTTATTGATAACTTTATTTCCCTGTTCACCAATGTTACTCGACTTCCCAGCACTTCTTTTTACTTCGGTACAGATGTCTACAATCTCCATTCATTTTTTGTTTTTTTCCTTGCATACTTCTGCTTTTCCTGCACACCCTTACATTTAGCCACCTCTACGTGTGTGGTTGAAAGTGCAATCTCCGATTCTCCCACGGTTTTCTTTATCCTTCGCTGAATTAAAATGAGCTTTTTCTGTTTTGGTTCCCTCTTCAGTGCAACCCTTTTACTTTAAAAAAAAAAAAAATTTGTTTCATTTCATTTACCAAGCAGAGATGAAAGCTCTCATTTCTACCGATTATCACAACAAAGTGCCTCCCAGTTATCGTGTCACTTAATACCTTCCTTTGATGTAAGTAATTCTCTGATGCCTGTAAGTAATTCTCTGATGCCTGGGATGATAGCCCGTGTTTCAAATAATTTTATCGCTACTAGATTTCAGAATGCCTTCTAAAAACATGCCGTAAATAGATTATTTAAGAATATTATTTAAACAGAATTTATTCAAATAATAGCTAATTTGAATAAAAATGTATGTAAAAACATAGTGAAGGACTTACAAAGGCAGTGGACATTATATAAAAAGTACAAATACATGGAGAGACATGTAGTTTTTGTGTACATAAATATTGATTTGTGTACATAAATGTTGAATGGTTAATCTAGTTTGTAATTAGGATGGTGTGTAACTGTGGGATAGTGGAGGTGTACAATACAGAATGTGTCTGGGCTATCAGTAATGTTTATGAATTAATGGTGTCTCTGGAGTGTGAGTGGACAGTGCACAGCCATGAGTGAAGTATGAAAGGACATTATCATATTCCATTCTCGGACAGTGTGTCATGGATTCTGTTGATACAATAAGACAACGTGTCAGAAAGTGTCCTTTCAAACTGTGGCGCCAGCAGGGAGATGTGGGTAATTCAATTTGCTGAACATGATGTTTATTAACCGTTCAACATTTATACACACAAATACATGGAGAGGCATGTACTTCAGGATTTGTCTTACTCACCATCCTAGTGGAAGCTGCTTTTTACCTGTTATTTTACCTGCATTTTTTCAGGGTGGCACAGTGGCGCAGCAGTAGAGTTGCTGCCTTACAACGCCGGAGACCGGGTTCAATCCTGACTATGGGGCTGTCTGTACAGAGTTTGTACGTTCTCCCCATGACCTGCTTGGGTTTTCTCCTGGATCTCTGGTTTCCTCCCACACTCCAAAGACATACAGGGTTGTAGGTTAATTGGCTTTGGTAAAATTGTAAATTGTCCCTAGTGTGTGTAGGATAGTGTTAATGTGCAGGGGTTGCTGGTCGGCACGGACTCGGTGGGCGGAAGGGTCTGTTTCTACACTGTATCTCTAAACTAAACTAAGCTAAACAATTGATTATGTATGATAAAACAGGTAAAAAAAAGTTATGGAATCAGATTATTTCCATGAACTTGGAGTTCAATGTAGTCTTGCTTCTAATTATAGTAGGTGGCAAGATTACAACAAACTATAAGTTCCAGGAAATAATCTTATTCCATAGATCTTTACTTGCTTTATAATTTGTAGAAATTGCAGATAAATAGCAGGTATGCTAATGATGTATGTATATATTTATATAATGGTGTATGGACACACTGATATGATATGTTCTGTATTCGTGCCTACTATATTCCGCTGTGCTGATGCAAAGCAAGAATTTCATTGTCCTATCTGGGACATATGACAATAAACTCTCTTGACTTGACTAATTGGAGCTTCCATTAGGATGGCGGATGATTGTGGGATGATGGAAGCATGATTCGTATATGATGAGCGTTTGATACCACTGGGCCTTTACTCACTGGAGTTTAGAAGGTTGAGGGGGGACCTAATTGAAAGTTACAGAATAATTAAAGGCATAGATAGAGTGGATGTGGAAAAGATGTTTCTACTGGTGGGAGAGTCTAAGACCAGAGGTCATAGCCTCAGAATTAACGGGAGCTCTTTTAGAAAGGAGGAACTTCTTTAGTCAGAGGGTAGTTAATCTGTGGAACTCATTGCCACAGAGGGCTGTGGAGGCCAAGTCAGTGGATATTTTTAAGGCAGAGAAAGACATATTCTTGATTAGAACGGGTGTCAAGGGTTATGGGCAGAAGGCAGGAAAATGGCATTAGGAGGCAGAGATCAGCCATGATTGAATGGCGGAGTGGACTGGATGGGATGAATAGCCTAATTCTACTCCTATAACTTGTGAACGTGAAGTGTTTCAGTACAGATTTTTTATATCTTGTCGCACCAGAACAGTTTGGCCTCAGAATGTTTCATTCAACAATAACCTTTTTGGGTGTAAAGCAGCATTGACGGTTCCTTCCTGCAATCATAAAAATGTTTGTTCATGTTCTTGACTCATACAGTGGTCTTCCTCCTCGCTTTTTCCTGCAAGCCCCTCAAAAAATGTCTGTACCCTGCTAATTATGGGCTTTTGTACACAGCCAAACCTCATATTTATGTGGTTTTCAGTTGCCCAAATTCTCAGTTGCCCAAGTCCAAAATACCCAGCATAAACTTCACTATCTCTCTCACTCCTCACCTTAAATCAACCCTCAACTTATATTTTGAATCACTTTACTATCCTGAGGATCTGTTTGAGTTGCTCTTGCTAAATTTAGTGTGATAATGATACTGTGAAACACATTCAGACTCTTCCCGTGAAATGCAAGTTATCATTATTGGCTTCCCATCTCTCTTCCAAGAAATTACATACAGTGGGTTCCATTAGTAGGTTTGCATGTCGTTCTACTATTTATTGTGGATTTCTGTCACTTTAGCTTGTTAAGAAGGGTTAAACAGTTTTAAATGTATGGTTTAGATTGATTATTGTCACGTGTAGTAAGGTACGGTGAAAATCGTTTTAGATCAGGTAATGCCAAGACAAACTCAAGTACAATAGGTAAAGCAAGGGGTAAGCTACAGAGTGTTTATATAGTTCTCAGCATCGTGGTGCATCAGTTCCATCAACATGGTAGATGCACAGAATCTCTTGCCCAGAGTACGGGAATGGAGGACCAGAGGACCTCTGGTGATGGGGGAAAGATTTAATAGGAATCTGAGGCATAACTTTTTCACACAAAGGGTGGTGGGTGTATGGAACAAACTGCCAGAGGAGGTAGTTGAGGCTCGGACTAACACAACATTTAAGAAATAGTTAGACAGGTACATGGATAGCACAGGTTTGGAGGGATATGGTACAAGCGCAGGCAGGTGGGACAAGTGTGGCTGGGATATGTTGGCTTGATATTATGAAACTTGTGATGGCATTGCAAAATTATAGATTTTATAAACTGTATTCCAACATTGGCCACATATATGTGAAATATATAGAATTATAATGCATAACATGGAGACAGTTAATTAATTAACATCGTTAAACTACAGGAATCTCCAATTGCACTATCTTGTCTAAATCCATTACTTATTCACCTCGTTACTCACCTCTACCGCACTGTGGACATTGAACTGTGTCAGAGTTATAGAGTCATAGAGTGATACAGAGTGGAAACAGGTCCTTCGGCCCAACTTGCCCACATCGGCAACATTTCCCAGCTACACTAGTCCCACCTGAAAAACCAGGAACTGGAACGGCGACTGTCAGAGTGGAACACACAAACACATCACAAAGGCGGGGGCCAGGGCAAGCGGGGGGAGCGCTGTCTGAATTTCACACGGTGCAAAGCCAAGGTGATACAGACACACACCGCGATGAACAGGAAGGTTGGCGCTGTAATTAAGACAGCTAGCACAGTGTACGGTAAGTCCTTTGAAAGAGGGGGGGAGAGGGAGGTGGGAGGAGGGGAGAAGGGGGGAGAGGAGGGGAGACAACTTTTAAGAAGCCAGGCAACTTTTAATAAGCCAGGGATACACAGCTGTGAAGTTCGGCGGACATTTAACATCACCGGTCAGTTATCCTTGGTTCTGAAAACTCCTGCTTACGGTTTCTTTCCCCCAATGAGACTATGAAAATGAGCGGTCAGCAAAGGCGATTATCTAAAACTACCTACGACTACCTCGACTACCTACAACTACATGGCGAACCCACTACAACTGCACATACGACTACAGGATTCTCGATTATCTCCATGGCGACCAAAATTTTCAACCTGTTGAAAAATTTGTGCCGACCATATTGAGGGCGCGAATAGTTCCCAAAATGCAGGAACTCCTCGCGACCATGAAGGAGGCTCACCAGAGACCATCAGCGAACATGTGGCGACCATGTGGTGAACGCAGAGACTCCTGCACTCGCCTAAAAAGTCTCCCAAGTGGGACAGGCCCATAAAGCTTTGAGCAGCAATTCACTAAATTTTCTTCTGGATTTCAATGAGAGAACTTTTGTAATTCTTGACTATTTTACAAAGTGTACCTATAAAGAGTAAAATGTTCATTGAGTGCTATTTTATACAACATTTTTAGAAGCCACATTTACTTATGACAAAGGCGGAGAACAATTTGAGTCCATTACAGCTCACAAAGCAATCATAATTCCCAATTTTCCCTACAACATGTTTTCCCCACATTCCGATGAACTCCCCTTGGATTCTACCACTCACATAAGCACGGAGCAATTTACATTGGATATCAAACATATCAACCCAGAAGCTTTCAGAATGTGGGAGGAAACTAGAGCATCTAGAGGAAACCAGATAAAACGTGCAAACTCCACACAGACAGCACTAGAGGTCAGGATTGAACTTAGTCACTGAAGCTGTGAGGCAGTACCTCCATGAGTTGTGCCACTGTGCAAATTTGGTATTGGTTTATCATTGTCATGTGTACCAAGATACAGTGGAAAAATGTTGTTTTGCATGCTATCCAGGCAAACTATATTATGCACTCGTACAATCAAGCCATGCAGGAGTACAACAGGCAGTGCAACAAGGGAACGGAATCAGAGCAGACTACAGTGTTACAGGAACAAAGAAAGTGCAGGTAAAAATAAAGTAATTGGGTTGCAACGAGGAAGATTTGGAGATTGTGAATTCATTTTAATTGATGAGAGATCTACTCAAAGGGTCTGATAACAGTTAGAACCTGGGAACATAATATTAACGAGACATGGTGGCGCAGCGGTACAGTTGCTGCCTTACAGCGCTTGCAACGCCTGAGTTCTGGATTCAATCCCGACTATGGGTGCTGTCTGTACGGAGTTTGTACGTTCTCCCCATGACCGCGTGGATTATCACCGGGATCTTCGGTTTCCTCCCACACTCCAAAGACCTACAGGTATGTAGGTTAATTTGCTTGGGTTTGTATACTTGGTATAAGTGTAATTTGTCCCTAGTGTGTTTAGGCTTAATGTGCGGGCATCGCTGGTCGGTGCGGACTCGGTGGGCCGAAGGGCCTGTTTCTGCACTGTATCTGTAAACTAAACTAAACAAGAAACTGCAGATCAAAAGATCATAAGGTCATAAGTAATAGGACCAGAATTAAGCCATTCGGCCCATCAAGTCTACTCCTCCATTCTATCTCTCCCTCTTCATCCCATTCTTCTGCCTTCTCCCCATAACCCCTGACACCCGTACAAATCACGAATCTATCTATCTCTGCTTTGAAATATCCATTGACGGCCTCCACAGCCTTCTGTGGCAAAGAATCCCACAGATTCACCACCATCTGACTACAGAAATTCCTTCTCATCTCCTTCCTAAATGAGCGTCCTTTAATTGTGAGGCTATAAACTCTGGTCCTAGACTCTCTCACTGGTGGAAACATCCGAGATGCTGAAATCTTGAGCAAGACACAAAACGCTGAAGGAACGCCACGGGTCAGGCAGTATCTGTGCAAAGGTCACGTTACGGGTGAAGAAGGGTCCCCACCTGAAACGTGATTTGTCCATTCCCTCCAGAGATGCTGCCTGACCCACTGAGTTCCCCCAGCACTTTTTGATTTAAACAGAATGCCTTTGTTATTTATAACCATAGAGCAGCAATTTCATTTGAAACTTATAGGTTTTCAGACTTTTTTACTAAAAAGACCAAGGCACTAAATCATGGTAAAAAAATATTAGTGTAGACAAAGTAAATTTGGTCACCAACCCTTGGGGAAAACAGTCGCATTCAACATGTACGATGTTTATTTTTTAACAAAATGGAGAATTTCTGTTTAAACTGCATCTCTGCGGTTGATTGATTTGTATGAACATAGTGTTTGCTCGGCCAGAAAAGCCTATATTCATCCTGTCACAGCTGTCAGGAAAACTTAAGGCAGAGCCTGCCCTTTACCAGGCATACAGTCATTCATTATTACTGTGTTGGAGGTCATGCTCTATTTTCCCCCTGTTATAAATAACATTGCAATGCTGTGGTTATTCTGAGGGAGGGGGAAAAAGGTGAGAGAAATGGATGACATTACTTCACCCCGTACACCTCGTATGCTATTTGATTGAGGCCTTTGCCTGATCCACCCAGCTTGTAAATTATGGCATCAGAGGCTTGCTCTGAACTCCTGCCTTCAAAAAGCATGAGAAATGCCAATGGGAAAAATGTTTATTTTAGTTTAGTTTAGTTTAGAGATACAGCGCGGAAACTGGTCCTTCGGCCCACTGGGTCCGCGCCGACCAGCGATCCCCACATATTAACACTATCCTACACACATTAGGGACAATTTTTTTTACACATTTACCAAGCCAATTTACCTACATACGCGTATGTCTTCGGGGTGTGGGAGGAAACAGAAGATCTCGGAGAAAATATCCTGGATGCTGACAATATACAAACTCCGAACAGACAGCGCCCGTAGTCGGGATCGAACACGGGTCTCTGGTGCTGCAAGTGCTGTAAGGCAGCAACTCTACCGCTGCGCTACTGTGCTGCCCAAACTTCCACTTCGCAGAGAATATGTTATTAATCTTCGGAGATAACTACTTTCGAAATGGAAAAAATGTGTAAAAGAATGCAGAAGGCCTCAAGTCAAACACGGCAAAAATAATGTTAGTTTAGTTTAGCTTAGAGATACAGCGCGGAAACAGGTCCTTCTGCCCACTGGGTCCGCGCCGACCTGTGGTAGCAACTAAATTCTAATGGGTTTAGTGTAGTTTAGTTTAGGGATACAGCGTGGAAGCAGGCCCTTCGGCCCATCGAGTCCACACCGACTTTTTCACACAGAGAGTTGTGAGTCTGTGGAATTCTCTGCCTCAGAGGGCGGTGGAGGCTGGTTCTCTGGATACTTTCAAGAGAGTGCTAGGGTGGCTCATAAGGATAGTCAGGGGATATGGGGAGAAGGCAGGAATGGGGTACTGATTGGGGATGATCAGCCATGGTCACATTGAATGGCGGTGCTGGCTCATTTCACCGCTACCTTTAGGAAGAAGGTACCGGACGGAGCCTGAGAACTGTGACTCCAGGTTCAAGAAAAGTTTTTTTCCTTCAGCCATCAGGTCCTTGGATCACCCTGCATATCCCTAACCACAACTGTACCTCAGCACTGAATTATTATTGACAGAGCGGCACAGCGATAGAGTTGCTGCCTTACAGCGCCAGAGACCCAGGTTTGATCCCAACTACTTGTGTTGCCTGTATGGAGTTTGTATGTTCTCCCAGTGACCACGTGGGTTTTCTTCGGGTGCTCTGGTTTCCTCCCACATTCCAAAGACGTGCATGTTCGTAGGTAAGTTGGCTTCTGTAAATTGCCCCTAGTGTGTAGGATAGAACTCGTGTACGAGTAATCTATGGTCAGCATAGACTCGGTGGGCCAAAGCGCCTGGTTCCATGCTGTATCACTAAACAAAAACATGTATAAGGTTGCTCAGAGTATCCGAGATGAGCTTTTTTTTTTAACACTAAGGAAGTTTCTTGGCAATGTTCCATGGTTCAGGTTGGCACAGATGATTGCATTTTTTTGCTCTAGTCAAAATTCCACAATGCTTTGTCAAAGCACAAAGTGCTGGAAGAACACAATGGGTCAGGCAATATTTGTGGAGGAAACGAACAGGTGACGTTTTGGTTCGGGACCCTTCTTCAGACTGAGCGCTTCATGTCCCTGGACAATCCAGTGTCCTGTGATATAGCCATGATGTGGGAAAGGAGGCACAGATGATTCAAAACCATGAAGAAGACACGCAGTCTACAGGATAAGCACCTTCTCTGTAATTATAACACTATACACTGAAACACTATATTTAGCACTCCAGAATTTTTCTCTTTGCATTACCCATTGTACTCATTATGTATGATTCAATTGTCCTCAGGCACAGCATGATTTGACTGGATAGCACAAACCTTTTCATTGTATCCTGATACACATGACAAAAATAAAACCAAGATCAATACCAGAAGATGAATTGAAGGTGTCAGGTTTAGGTTTCTTATTGTCACATGTATAGTGAAATATACTTGTGAAATACATTGTTTTGCGTGCTATCCAAACAGATGTACTATATATAAATACAATCAAGTTAAACTTGAGTGGCTAGAACAAAGGGTTAAGATATAACATGCAGAATATTGTTCTCGGTGTTATAGTACATTGTAGCGCATCTATTACATAGATGAAGTCTAATGTCCACTAATGTCCACCAGTCTCGAGCAAGGCCTCCAGCTCCGTGATGTTAGGTCGAAGTGCAACCGGAGATACGATCCGGAAAACAATCGCATCTCTGGCAAGGTAAGAGATTGAAAAAAAAAATCTCCCGACCCCCTCCCCCCACCCCCCACATAAAACAAACCAGAGAACATTAACAAAAACTTTTAAAACACATTAAAAATAACAAAAAATGACGGCGCCACCCGGATGGGGTTTAGGAAAGAAAACCAAACTCTTCAAATTTACCAAGGCACACCAAATATTAGAGTTTCTGAAGCTTCAAGTTTCAGTATTGCTGAAACTTTACCTGCATGATGAGCAAGGCTCAGATAGTGTTTGGGGCTTCTTTATTCATTCAAAATATTCAAGATATCAATGTAATACGTGAAATATAAACATGTATTATAGATATTTTAGGGATGGGGTGCATTTTGTAACCGTTACAGAAAAATACATAAAACACAACAAAGACTCCTATAAACCCTCTTTGGGGAACACAATGGTAGCTTTTGTCATAAAAGCAATTATCCAAGAATTAATAGTTAATGATCTTTTAGAGGAACAGAATATGCCAGTTTTAGGGCAAGCAGATAACTAACACTATCAGCAGTGTTAGTTATGGATCATTTAGACACTGGAAGTGTTGACATTTTATTGTTACAGTTTTTTAATATATATATATAAGCAAAGCCATTAATTTTTTGGTTGTTGTCTGAAAGAACAGGAAGAAATGGGCCACCACTTTCCATGGCTTTCACTGATTCTGTATGTGAATGTGTAAGACAGAGAAATATATAATGGGCTCACTAACATGTCAAGGATATAGTGTAGCAATTAAGTGAAATGGTTGCGCTGGCATTAGTGTAGGGCGAGATTTCAAAAGGCCGGGAGGAGGAATGGAAGGACCAGTGGAATGCAGATTTTACTTCGGAGTCACGTGAGTGACTACGTGAAGAAGACCCCGTCCAGCCGCACACGCGTCATTATCGATCAGACGCATAGCGTTCATGACCGTGTGTGGAGGAGCAGCAGCTCCTCCAGGCGGTGAGTAAAGCAAATTTAAAGTAAAAATCGGATAAGGTAAGTGGTTTCGTTTTTACTTACAGGGCGCTTTTCTTCCCGCTCAGACGTGTTGGCAGAGGTCCACACAAACTCAGAATGGAGAAAGGGCGTAGGGGAAGGAGAGGCCAGGGACGCACCGCAGGTAAAACCCCCGATGCTAAGGGTAGCGGGCGTCAGGAAGAGGAGGCAGTGGCATCGAAGCCATCAACTCCCGTTACGGTTGAATGTGCCGTTAAACCGCTGGCGGCGGGGCGCAAGGCTGGACAAAAGTCGGCCCGACCTGTAGACTCGGATGAGTCAGACCCGGAGGTATACCCTCCTGCAGCAGAAAACGTTATGGCTGCAAGGGTCGCCAGTTTAGACCTCCTGATGGGGAATGATTTACAAAGAACCCCACAGGAGGAATCAGGTCGGTGTTGGCCAATAGAGGATACAGCACAGTATGAGCCTTGGTTGGGACAGGCACAAGGGTGGCCTACAGGAGAGCCATCAGAAATGACTGTGCAAAGTTATTACAGTGGTTGGCCTACTGAAGAGCCAGTACCAGAAATGTCTCAAAAAAGACAGTACAAACGTACTTATGTGCCAGCACCGAAAGTTCCTAAAAGGGAAAAATATGAAGCGTTGCCCTAGAGTTGAGCCAGCGCCAGCAGCACCTGAAACAGGGCTGCCTATCCGTGGGCCTATAAGAGAGCCCGCGCAGGGGGATTCTGGCATAGACTTACCTGAAACGGGGGAGCCAGAATTTACCCAACCTGAAGAGGAACATCTAGATTCAGAAGATGAATTCTATGAGGATGAGAGCCCATTATCAGAGCTGAAAGTTCCTGGACTAGCACAAAAGTTTGCTGTTCCTAGAATAAAAGGGGAACTTTTGAGGGATGAAATAGCAATGACTATAAATTATCTACTCTCCCATCAGCTCCAGGAAGTAACTATGGATGAGACTATGAAACAGTATGAGCCTCGGAGAATTGTGAATTGCTGACAGTTCCAGCAGTGAATAACTTGATATGGGGTTATTTGAGCATTGGTTTACGCTCACAAGAATTGAAATTGCAACATGTATTGAAATTGCTGGGGTCAGGCATCACGGCATTTGCCAGAGGTTTGGATGATGATTTTGTATCAGATTCACAACAAGATGCTTTAGCACTGATGTGTGGTGCGCACTTTGAAATAAATTGTATTCGTAAAAATGCAATAAGACCAAATATTCATCCTAAGTATGCAGGGCTCTGCAAACCAACCAACATACAAATGCCTAAATCTGCTGTTTGGAGAGTTAAAAAAAAAAAATTTAAAAAAAAACCTGAGTGGTATGATGATGCGACCACCAATGCTGAGCAGAGCAGTGCGAAGGCAGTATCCCTACAGGCGGAATACTGGTGCTGGAGAAGGAACAAGTCGATCATTCTCGTATACACGTTGGCGTGCTGCACCGGGGATACGTGGAGGTTACAATATGCCTACCAGAAGGGGACAACAATGGCCGGTGGCAAACCCCAAGGTAGGGGGTCCTGGTCTGGTAAGGAAGACAAATGATTTATTTATTCTAAACAGCATTGTAGGATTCAAAATTGAGTTCTATCCACATTTGGATCCTCCAAGGCAAGAAAATTCAAACTGGTCACGAATTTTCTCAAAAGAAGAGAATAAGTTGATCAAAGGAGAATTAGAAACTTAAACCAAAAAGGGGGTAATAGAGAAGTCAGTAGAACAACACCATCAGTTTGTATCAAAAAAAATTCCAAGAACAAAAAAGGATGGTGGATGTAGAATCATATTGGATCTGACAAATCTTAACCTTTATGTACAATACAAACATTTCAAAATGGAAACATTTACTAATGCAATTCAGCTAATCACAGAAAATTGCTACATGGCAAGCATAGATCTGCAAGATGCATATTATTCCGTGGCAATGCATGGTAATGATCAAAGATATTTGAAATTTAGATGGATGAGTCAGTTATGGCAATTTAAAGCATTGCCCAATGGTCTGACTTCAGCAGCAAGATTATTCACTAAATTGCTCAAAACAATTTTAGCTCTGTTAAGAGCTGAGGGCCATGTATTAATGGCTTATTTAGATTATATCCTCATTGTAGGGGACACTTTGGCTGCTGCAAAATTGTCAGTATCCAGAGTCAAATACATTTTGAGAAATTAGGTTTCATTATTCACCTACAAAAATCTAAATTGTTACCAAGCAAAAAGATTGATTACCTAGGGGTCACAATTAACTCCGAACACATGTTAATCACTTTGCCAAAAGATAAAAAGCTGCAGTTAATTGAAGGTTGCATAAAACTCATTAACGAGGACACTCCTTCAATTAGAGAAGTGGCAAGCTTGCTAGGCAAATTAATTGCAGGGTTTCCAGCGGTCACGTTTGGACCATTGCATTATTAATGTTTACAGAGAGCTAAGGTACAAGCGTTAAAAATGAATAGAGGGCATTTTGACAGGGCCATGAAATTAACAATTCAATCCATTACAGAAATAGAATGGTGGATTAACAATGTTTCTAATGCTTCCAGAAAGGTTCTGGTAGAAACACCTTCCGTCACTCTACAGACTGATGTAAGTGCGCTGAGTTGGGGCGCTACTAACATGATTTCCAGCTGTGGAGGTAGGTGGAATGTGAATGAAGTACCTTTGCTGGAAAATCTGGGAATCAATTACCTAGAGCTATTAGGCGCATTTTACGGCCTTAGAGCTTATTGCACTGATATGTGAAATGTGCATGTTCAGGTACAGGTTGACAATACTACAGCTGTAGCATACATAAATCACATGGGTGGTATAAAATCGGAATCATGTGATAAATTGGCAAATGAAATTTGGACCTGGGGTATTGCCAGAGAAATTTGGCTGTCAGCAATATATTTACCAGGTAAAAATTAATACAATTGCAGACAAAAGATCACGTAAATTTAATGATAATACAGAATGGATGTTAAATCGGAAAATATTCACACAAATTATCACACAATTTGGAATGCCAGAAATTGATCTGTTTGCATCAAGATTGAACCACCAGTTGCCTAAGTATGTGTCATGGGAACCTGATCCTGGAGCAGTAGTGGTGGATGCTTTCTCGCTACATTGGGGTGGTATGTTTCTGTATGCGTTTCCGCCATTTTGTTTAATCCACAGATGCATACAGAAAATTAAACAAGATTCAGCCTCAGGGATTTTGGTAGTACCAGATTGGCCTAAACAGCTATGGTACCCACTGGTGTTAAAAATAATTTAAAAAAAACCTTATGGTTATTCCAAAGCAGATTAAACTGCTTGTACACCCTGAGACTGATGAACCACATCCTTTACATGATCATATTGGTTTGTTGATTTGCAGATTCTAAGAAGGCCATATCTTGGAAAGGATTATCAGACCGTACGGTGGATGTTATGACGGCAGCCTGGAGGAATAGTACCCAGAAGCAGTACATCTCCTATATAAAGAAATGGGAGGAGTTTTGTTCAGGGAAACATATTGCATATAACCCAGCAGAAATTTCAGATGTAATAGAGTTCCTTTCTACTCTATACTATGAATTAAAATTAAGTTATAGTGCAATTAATACTGCACGAAGTGCACACTCTGCATATTTAAGCAGTGAATCAGAACAAACTCCAATAGGAGCACATCCTTGGGTCTGTAGGTTTATGAAAGGAATTTTCAACTCTAATCCTACCAGACCTAGGTATACAGAAATTTGGAATGTAAAAGATGTACTGATGTTGCTAAGGAATTGGAATCCAGTTGAAACTCTGTCATTATCCAAAATCACCATGAAATTGGTTATGCTCATGGCATTAGTTTCAGCTTAGAGAGTTCAAACATTACAGAAACTCAAAATTGATAGAATGAAAGTAGGGCCAAATGCCGTGACATTCTATGTCTATGATTTACTGAAGCAAAGTAGACCTGGGTTCACAGGATGCAAGTTGGAATTTTTAGCATATCCTACAGATCCACGACTGTGTGTAGTAACATATGTGAAATGTTACATAGAAACAACAAAAGTTTTAAGAGGCACCGAATTGGCATTTTTTATTAGTCATAAAAAGCCTCATAAGAAAGTGTCAACACAAACAATTTCACGATGGTTGAAACAGGTGTTGAGATATTCAGGTATTGATACTGATAAAATTAAATCTCATTCCACCAGGGCGGCATCAACATCAGCGGCCAGGGATTCAGACGTGCAATAGACCTTATTCTCGCGGCCGCAGGATGGGCAAGTGAACAGATGTTTCACAAGTATTACCATAAGGAGATTAAAGATCTCAGAGGGTTTGGTGATGCCGTGCTGGATACAGTATTAAATCCCCCATTATAATAAATGGGCCTAATTTTGTTACTTTTATTAAAATAAATAAAACCATTAACTGATTACATTCAAATGTTGTGGTTATGCATTGTTGATTGTGCTTACTCAAATAGAGTCAATCGATGCAGTGAACACCTGGATTTGAATCCACGGTGTGAAATCACAGAGCTTTGAAATCTTCACGTAGTCATTCACGTGACTCCGAAGTAAAATAGTAAGATTAAACGAGAACTTACCAGTTTGAAGTTTGATCTTTATTTTATGAGGATTAACGTTGAGGGATTACGTGCCCTCCGCTCCCACCCTCATAAAAGGATCAAGCTGGTAGTTCTAAGTCTTTATGTATCTTACTATCATACTTCAGTAATTATCGTCTGTGATTGTCACTCCGCTGCTTTGAAAGATTGACGCGTGTGCGGCTGGACGGGGTCTTCTTCACGTAATCCCTCAACGTTACTCCTCATAAAATAAAGATCAAACTTCAAACTGGTAAGTTCTCATTTAATCTTACTATTAAGGGACAGTAGTAGAATTAGGCCATTGGGCCGATCAAGTCTACTTTGCCATTCAATCATGGCTGACGTATCTCTGCCTGCTAACCCCTAAGATTATAGGATATGGCTGCTTCCTGAAGATTCTGGGTGGGTGGTATTGGCTGGGGCAAAAGGAAGATACATTCAATGGGGCCAGACAGTACATTGCCTACCGGCAGTGCTCCCAGATCAGCCTTCCAATGGTAAAACCTTGATACATGGAACTGCAGATGCTGGTTTACTAATAAAGACATAAAGTGCTGGAGTAACTCAGCAGATCAGGCAGCATCTCTGGAGAATATGGATAGATGATGTTTCAGGTCCGAACCCTTCTTCAGAGCCCCGACCTGAAACTTCATCGATTCATGTTCTCCAGGGATGCAGCCTGACGTTGAGTTATCCAGCACTTTGTGTCTTTTCATTGTACAACCCAGTTTCAGGACATCTCCAGATAGCACTTTTTAATTCAGAAATAAACTTTATTCATAGAAAATATATACCAGGAATACCTGAAAGAATGCATGTATTTCTTTACATGCAGAATGCTGGTTAGTCTATACATTTGTAGTGGCATCCGTTCTGTACATTTGTGTTGTGAGTGCATTGTGTATGCAGAGCATGATTACCCACCTCCCTTAGATGTTACAAAACCAAGTGTTCAAGAGGCTTTTAACTCAGGGTTTAACCCTTCAGCTCCCGAGACTGCATTCCTTCCCCACAAAGGACAGCACCGGGCGTCAGTGTATCCCCCCAGTGCTTGTCCCTGCAGCCTAGAATGTGCAATTCAGCAGCATTCCCTTATGGACATCTCATTGTACTGGAAGACAAACAAGTGCATCTTCAAGCAGCACCTGAAGTTTGTCTCTGTATGCATCCCTGGCAAAAGCCTGCAAGATTGGAAGTTCTTAGTTATAGAGCTGCTTGGAATGAACTTTTGACAAGGACCCTTGCAGTATTTTCCAGGCCTTCTTTGCAAATGCACAGTCTGTTGGGCAATATCTCATCCTCGGCATGGCTATCCCAAGGATAGCTTGTATCGGGAGCGAGGTTTCGATCATGTCGAAAGATCTGATGAGGAGGACCCCCCTTCACTGCCAGTCAAGTGAAAACATTATCTACATCCCCATACAGTGTTTGAAAGGAGCATTGGACAGGGATGGACATCCTGCTCCCAGGCCTTGCCATGAAAATCTCATCAGGATCACAAGAGTGACATGAAGCAGGAACTAAAAGGCTCTTCAATCTAAAGTATGTTCCTCCCTTCACGGGCATTAACTGACCTGCCGCATAGTTGAAACATTTTCTCTTATTATTTTATACCAGAATAATGCCGCTGGCAGATTTAAAATCAACCTCAGTAGTTTCCATGAGTGCCCATAATGCAGATAAATCTTTACCGCCCAGAAAGGCACATTTTTATTAGTTTAGTTTAGTTTTGGTGCATTGTTTATTGTCACGTGTACCAAAGTATTGTAAGCTTTTGTTGCATGCTAACCAGTCAGCGGAAAACTCTGACTACAATTGAGCCGTCCACAGTGTACAGATTACATGATACAATTGAGCCGTCCACAGTGTACAGATACATGATAAAGGGAATAACATATAGGGCAAGATAAAGTCCAGTAAAGTCCGATTGAAGATAGTCTGAGGGTCTCCAATGAGGTAGATAGTAACTCAGGGCCTCTTTCTAGTTTTTGATAGGATGGTTCAGTTGCCTGATATCTGCTGGGAAGAAACTGTCCCTGAAAATGGTAATAGGCATTCATGGAGTGATTATTCTTTTGGGGAGAAATGTATTTTCAACTGCATTACACCGAGAAAAAAATGTAATTGAGTTTCCAGACAAACAAATTTGTCGTATTTTGAAATTTCATGCTCATTGAAGTATTATTTAGATACATGGCAGGCACTTATGCCTCCATATACTCAGTGCTAACCTGTATCCAAGATGGTTAATATAAGGGTTTAAACCAAAAATGTGCCCTTGTCTGGATTAAGAGCAAAAAGCTACTTTGGTAAAGAAGTTGAAGACAGAGCAAGGAATGGCAGCCTGAAGGATTGTCAAAATGCTAATTTCCCTTGAAATTGTTCACTGGTGCTCACTAAGGATGCTTGTTAATACCCTCTATTAAAATTCAACAATCAGTTCATGTGTAATAATACAAAGGGTTTTGAGTATTACTCAAAGACATTTAACCATTTCTCCTCATTTCTTGCCAGTAGTTTGAAAAGGACTTTTGAAATGTAGTTTTAAACATGTTTGGATACTTCATCAGGAAATTTCTCAATTCATCCCAGAAATTCTCTGGACTTCCTTGCAGTTATCTCCCAACTAACATCTTCTGTTAACAGTGGGATTCCCAAACAGTACACACACGTAACTTTAGCCTTGGAAAGAAGGTGACTATAGATAGTGGTAGATGTTGCCCAGCAGTTTACAGGTACTAACCGATCTATCACAGATACTGACCTCCCATCACAGGTACTGACCTCCCAACCATCGAAGAGTTCTCTAGGATGCACTGCTTCACAAGGCAGCCAACATCATCAAAGATGCACACCACCCTGGCCACACTCTCATTTTGTTCCTGCCATCAGGAAGAAGGTACAGGATCCTGAAACCCCTGTCTTCCAGGTTCAAGAACAGCCTTTTCCCAGCAACCATCAGGCACTTGGATACTGCATAAAACTTACCTCAGAAACCAAGGTCTTTTAGGGTATGTCTTTGATGGCACTTTGGACCGGATTTTCACTATTAAGGTTACATAGTATTATTAATACATTGCATTATTGATCATTATATTTGTATCTGTGTATTATTATGTTACCCAGCCTGTTCAGCTGCATCAAGAAAGTGTTCTGTTAGATTTAGCTCTAGATTTGTTATTGTCATGTGCACCGCGATCGAGTGTTGCTGGCACATATGACAATTAAACACTTGACTCTTAATCTAACATGTGTTGTGTCCCTGTTGGTTCTATTCCCCCATTGACACCAAAGTTCCCACCCCACCTACTGCCTGTCCTAAATATTCTGGATGTAGCAGAATGACCATTTCCTTGAGGGGTGAACAATGGCCCTGTTTTACTTACTGTGCTCTATTAGATATTCAATCTGATTCCATGTTTAGGATGGAACAGCAGATGCTGGTTTACACCGAAAATAGATACAAAATGCTGGAGTAACTCAGCAGGTAAGGCAAGTCCTTTTCTCCAGAGATGCTGCCTGACCCGCTGAGTTACTCCAGCATTTTGTGCCTACCTTCTGATTCCGTGTTTGTCTCACAATGACTTGACTTTGTGTCGGCCATAGAGTTTTATCTGTGTTCGGAAAGCTCATGGAAACTACTGAGGCTGCTCCTAAATCAGCCAGCAGCATTGTTCAGCCTAGAAGGTTAAGATGTCAGCTTCCAGGTCTTGTTAAGCGTCGGTTGATTGGAAAATGGCTAGTTTCTATTCAATGATTCTGGCAATGAGAATCACATAACTGAGCCTTGATGGGAATCTTTTGTGACAGCGTGCTTTGAGTATTCAAATTTTAAAAAAAACAATGGTTCCCAAGGACAAATACACTAATGTTGCACAATTAAATATTATGGGGCACGAACAGAGAGGTCAAGGCTTTATTTCAAAGCCTTCTCTGAATCTTTAATGTGTCCTAGTAATAGCTCAGTTTTAATTAAATATTATTGCACCTGAGACTAGAGAAAGAGCTCGCAGTATGATTGGCATTGCAAATTAGAAATATTTGCAGGCAGATTAGACTTTACATTCAGAATATGAATGATAATTTTGTGACAAAAATATTCAGGAATTGTTTAAAATAATAATACTTGAATGCATCAGTATGTCAATATCTCCCATGGGTGGGTTATCTGGCTGGCAATGTGAATGTTAACCATAATTCTCAATTCCCCGATACAGCTCACATAATCTGAAAGCATTTTCATCAATTTTTCCTTGAATACTTTTTGATGAATTTTATGATTAATGCCACCTCTTCTGACTGCCCATGTGTGAGGTCTGTATCTGCGTGTCTGGGGGAGGGGAGGCAAGTTTGCAACTCAAGGAGTTTTGAGACAGGTTGGAGATGGGGATATATACAAACTCCCCACTGATATCCATGCCTCCCAGCCAGAGGTTATTTCAACTACACATACTAGAGCCAATCTACTAGTATAAATACCAGTAGTGGCAGGGGAAGAAGAGGGATGGGAACTGTTGTTTCAAAGGTGAGGGAGGGACAATTGGGCAGCTCAGGTGATAGAGGCACAGGCGTTCTTAGTCTTTCTCATCCATCACAATCCATCTCATCCTCTGCTAGTTTTTAAGACTCTTTGGTGACCTTTACCACCCCACACCTCCTTCACCGCACCCCACCCTCTGAGGCCCAGTAACCTGGTAAAATGGTATTGGGATTCTTGTGACATCTAATATCTCCAGTGAACTTACACCAATGAGTATCCCATGACCAAAGGGTATCTCATTCCCCTGACACAAAGGACCTCTGTTAAAATTGCAGTGACCAGTAATGGTACATTGTACAGTAAGCCTTGACCAGTTTTTTTTAGATATATAGGTATCCCAGTCCCCGGAGATATGGTGAGGGAAACATCTTCTTGAGAATGCAAATTTGAGCTTTTTTGTTTCAATACGTTGTTTTTTGCCTCATTGTGGCTGTAACTGTGTTTGATAATTGGGCAATATATATGTGTGTGTGTAATTATATATTCTGAATATACTTATATTCAAGCTGGGTTCTTGCATTTAAAAATCATTGAAGTGCATCCTTCAGCCCACTATGTGGATTTAAGTGTATTCAATGAATATATATATTGCCCAATTATTGTATACACTTATATCCATTATATTTGGCTTAAGTATGCACTTCAATGATTTTTAAATGCAAGAACCCAGCTTGAATTGATCAACATTGGACAAATGTTATCAAAATTATAAAATAAAGATTGGCATTTGTTTCACAAAGCACATTCATCAAAATTACAGCTTTGTTCTTTAATTTACCCCAAAGTGAATAGCTAGAAATACAATGACTCAGTCATATATTCTAAAAAAAAAATTAAATGCTTATGTTTGATTAATGCTGACTGGACGGATATTCTCACTGTTATTAAAATTGGCATGAGACTTGTCTTCCTTTGATATATGGCTGATCAATGAACAATGAAGAGAGTCTATATGCCGGTTCATAAGGACACTTAATAAATTATGATGTTGGTGCAGTTATAACCCTGAGTGAGAAAACTCATGGTGATGAACATGCGCTGTCCAATTTTTTTCTGAATCTATTTTGAAGTTATCGGTGTATTGGCATTGGTTTAACAATTCATAATGTGAATTCTGGAGAATAACTGAATGCATCTACTCTATCCTACGCACTTGGGATGCCTCACTTTTGCATCATAATACGATCAATGTCTACTCATTCGAAGCCAGGCTCAACCAGGAATGCTTTAGCATTCAGAACTGAGTTAAATTGGCAGTGAATAGTGGGATAACTGGGCGGCACAGTGGAGCAGCTTTTAGAGCTGCTGCCTCACAATGCCAGAGACCCGGAGTCGATCCTGACCTCGGGTCCTGCCTGTGTGAAGTTTCCTCATTCTCCCTGGGTTGCCTCCGGGAGTCCTGGTTTATTCCCACATCCCAAGCATGTGCGGGTCTGAAGGTTAATTAGCCAATGTAAAATTGACCTGAGTGTGTAGGGAGTGAATGCGAAAGTGGGATAACCTAAATCTAGTGTGAACAGGTGATCGGTTGTTGGCATGGACTCGGTGGGCCACACGGCCTGTTTCCATGCTGTATCTCAGAACTAAACTAAAAGGAAACAATGTTTTGGAAGGAACTGCAGATGCTAGTTTAAACCAAAGAAAGAAACACAATATGCTGGAGTACCTGACGTCTGAAGATGGGTCCCGACCCAAAACGTCACCCATTCCTTCTCTCCAGAGATGCTGCCCGTCCGGCTGAGTTACTCCAGCATTTTGTGTCTGTAAAAGGAAACAATGATATTTTAAATTTCCATTGCTGTAGGGAACACATGTTCCCAAGGTTGGAGTCTTTCCTTTATATTTTACTTCGGAGTCACGTGAGTGACCACGTGAAGACCCCGCCAGCACGCATGCGCGTCATATCGTCTATCGCATTGCGCAACGACAGGCTGGTGGCGCGCTGCTCCACCAGCGGTCAAACCTGAAGGTAAGTTTTTCAAGGTTCCCCTCCGACATACCAGGGTACGTCCTTGGACGTTTTTCCCAGCCTGATATGGTCCACTAAAACAGGGCCATATCAGCACAAGTCCACGGAGGTTTATGGCAGCACCTGTACACAGGGCTGTTCACAAATCTCCCTCTCAATGGAGAGGCGTACATGGGTCAGTGTTGACTGGCCCGATCCCGGAGGAATGTCTATGGCAAATACCACCATGCATGAGCATTACTAACGGCATAAACACCCCTACGCCTCCATGGCAGTAGCAGTTACACTGTATTCATTCACGTATATGGCTGGGTAGGCACCATTATGCTGGTATCCTCTGATTAATTATTTTAGTTCAGGGGTTTGTTCTTGATATCATACATGTATCATCATGCCAGTGGAATGAGACCTGCCATGGCGATCTAGATCCTTGGCCTGGGAAGTCCTATACCGATAAGCCACCTGTGCGAGCTACACATGGTAGTGTCAGGGTAATTCCGATTATTTAAGGGACTGTGGTAGATTCTTCCCCGAGACGCCGAGTTACATATCAATATAATAATCGAATCTTTGATTTAACTGGTTGGACGTCTCCATTTATGTAAACGCCTTTCCCATGACAAATAACTGGCAAGTTTTTTCCAGCATTTCTCCCACTATGTCTGACATACAGGGGCCAGAGGCGCTCCAGTCCTTCGCTGAAGACAGCATTGGCGTCGGGAACAAGCAGGACTAGCACGTGCAGCCTGTTTGGTAAATGAAGATACCAACAGAGCATCAATTTGTACAACTAGGCCTGGCGGCTGCTGAAGGAAGCAACCTGACAAACCCCGACTCAGAGTGAGTGCCAAGTCTTGGGCATCTTGTCGGACAAGCTTGCGACTCGTCGCAGCCAAGAACCTCCATCCTAAGGCATGTCAGGCAGCAGCTCCTGGTTCAGGGTTGCAAATTTCCTCCCACTCAAATGGGCGGAGTGGTAGAGGGTGCTACAGAAATGCACATGTGCCTGAAGCGACACCTGTTTCAGGGTTGTAATTCCTCCCACTCGATCGAACGTAGTGATGGAGATGGTGCTAAAATACATGCACACATGCCTGAGGCAGCTCCTGGGTCAGGTTGCATAAGTCCTCCCATTCGGATGTGGAAGGATGAAGCTGGTTGAGGTAACTCCTGGAAGTTCCCCATTTGGCGGTATGAAGGATGAAGATGGAGCCATATCGATGATGCCTCCTGTCACGGATACAAGTTGGTAATATTTACACTTGTTTTGGTACAGGTGACAATAATAACATAAGATTCCGATCTATTTATAAATTCAATGATAACATGAGATTAGTTTATACTGCGCAGCAGATATGGTTGGAGTTGCCTTTCAAGGCAGGCTCGCATTTATGGGAGATGTGGCCTGTTCATTGCCAACAGGTTCAACTCGCATGCGCAGTATAGACATTTCTGAATAGGAAATTTCGTGACTGTTTAACTTCCATGGGATCAGTTCCATTCACAGGCTCCGGAGATATTTGAAATTTAGCTGGATGAGGCAATGAGGCACTCATAAGCATTGCAAAATGGGCTAACTTCAGCTCCCAGGTTATTTGCCAAATTACTACAATCAGTGCTTCGGCTGCTCAGAGCTAAAAAAACAAGTGTTATGGCCTAGCTGGATAATATTGAAAATACTGTATTTTGCTAAATTAGCCATACCAGCCACAAAACTATATTTGAGAAATTGGGTTTCTCATCCATCCAGTTAAATTTGAGTTAAATTTAAGTTGATACCAACTGAAATTATTGATGATTGGGATACAATTAAATCTATTAATTTGTCTGGGACTCCGCCCTGAGACAAAAGATTAGACCTCTGCTATTCCCAGCTGAAACTATCAAAGTCACAATGGTGGACGAACAGTATTCAGCATTGCTCCACTAAACTTTTCATCAGTAAAGATGCTATTACTCAAAGATGGAAAATTACTAATACCATCTCTAGTTACGGAGGCGGATGGGATTAACATGTTATCAATTGTTCAGTTATATGGTATCAACTATCAATGGACACCAGGTGCATTCTGTGCATTAAAGGGTGTGTGAATATGCATAATCTGCATGCACAAGTCCAAGGTTGATACACTTTGGTGGTGGTATATGTTAATCACAAGGGTGCAATCAAGTCAAAGTATCCGGTGATAGTTTACCTAACCTCATTTAGCACTGGTGTATTATCATGTAAAATCAATGACAACACAGAATGGATGTGCGATCACAAAGTATTTAATGACATTGTGCCTCGATGGAACACTAACGATCGAGATGTTTGCATCCAGGCTCAATCACCAGTTGCAGAAAATATGAGGCATATCAATGGTGATGGGTGCATTCTCGCTACACTAGGGAGGAATGTTCTTTTATGTCTTCCTCCATTTTGCCTCATCAGACGGGTCTTGCAAAAATTCAGCAACTTTCCCGCTTCAGGCATTTTCGCAGTGCCTGCCTAGCTTATGGTTCCCGCTGATGTGGGGAATGATCATAAAACCTTATATGGTTATTTCTGGACACAAAAATTGTTGGTTTAGCCGTGCTGTGGAAACCATCCTCTGCATGATATAATCAATTCATTGACTTACAGATTCTGAGAAGACTGTTCCTGCGGCTCGGGTTGTTAAACCAAAAACCTTGGAAGTGCTCACTGCAGATTGCAGGGATTGCACCAAATAGCAGTATTTCCTCATAAGGAGATACTTATGAGGAAATACTCCTCACTGGCATTGCCCCTGCTGATGTGAGACGGAAAGTCACCAGCCGAGTAGAGATGACCAAGGCCACCAATGATGAACGCCACCTCCTCTACGGACGTGTACCCCCGGCCCAACGGCTGAAGTCCAGGAGAAGCTTTCTCAGCCATGTCCAGCCCCTAATAGCATCACGGGAAGAAACCAGACTCCAACTATGGACAAAAAGGCTTGAGGACGACCCCCTCCTACTGACATGGGTATCCCTCCTTTTGAAGCCCTCCCTCCGGGCTCAGAAGCACCATGGGTCCAGTGGAAGACGCTCAACTGGCTGAGAACAGGAACAGGGCGATCAAAAGATGCCATGGCCAGATGGGGCTATGAAACTGGCCAAACCACCTGCGAATGTGGAGAAGAGGACCACACAATGCAGCACTGCCTTGTCTGCCCCCTACAACCAGTGCAGCTCAAAGGATCTTGCAGTGTTCAATAAAAATGCAAAGGACTGTGTAAAGGAATGGGAAACTGTCATATAGCCAACCAGCTTCAAAGACACAAAAAGAAGAAGATAAGGAGATGGGAGGTATTTGTTTTATGCTTATTTTACATTTAACTCGGCACGGATGACTGACGTCTTGAAATTCAGTTTATATGGGAATTTACAATCATTAAGTTAAAGTTCCATTTACTGTGCCTAAAGTGCCTTCTCATGATTTGGCTGCGGGGAGCAGAATCCACTCTGTCGGGTCTCACCCTCTGACATCTAGATTATGAAGGGTATCTTCAACTCAAAACCACCCAGGCCTAGGGACGCAGAGATATGGGTTGTTAACATTGTGCTACGTCAATTCGCCGGTGGGCTCCAGCTACATCCCTATCCTTGGTCAAACTCACTTACTAGTGATTATGCTCATGGCGCTGAGTTCAGCGCAACGGGTCCAGTCATTGCATAAGTTAACACTGGATAGGCTGATCTGCGGGCAATAATAACATTTTATGTTTATGACTTAGTCAAGCAGAGTAGACCAGGGGCATAAGGTCAAACTAGATGTTTGCATATCCCATGGACCTTGGGTTGTGTGGGGTCACACATCTACACCAGAATGTTAAGGTCCCTAAGAGCCTTATAGCCTTTGAACTAGCAATATTGTTAGTTACATAAAACCTCGTTAGAAGGTATCACTACAGACCATCTCCAGGGGGTTAAACGGGTCTGACTTATACAGGAGTGAACATTGACATTTTCAAGTCTCACTCCACCAGGGCTGCAACAACCTCAGCAGCAAGGTTATGGACCACATCCTAGTGGCTGCAGGATGGTCAAACAAACGATCTGTCCAAATATTCAGAATAAACCCATTGCCAGATCGGGGGTATTTGCCAACTCTATGTTAGGTCTGTTTCATAGCTTCCTCCCGGTTGAGGGAGGTTACTATTGTCATACTAGTGTATGACGCATGGACTCGTTTCCACGGCATGAAATCACAGAGCTTTAAAATCTTCACGTAGTCACTCACGTGACTCCGAAGTAAAATAGTAAGATTAAACGAGAACTTACCAGTTTGAAGTTTGATCTTTATTTTATGAGGAGTTGCGTTGCGGGATTACGTGCCCTCCGCTCCCAACCCTCTATCATAAAGGTCAGCTGGTATTCTAGTTCTCTTATCTTACTATTTTTAGTTTGACTACTGTTATCTGTGATTTCACACCGCTGCTTTGAAGATTGACGCGCATGCGTGCTGGCGGGGTCTTCACGTAATCCCTCAACGCAACTCCTCATAAAATAAAGATCAAACTTCAAACTGGTAAGTTCTCATTTAATCTCTATTTATAATTCTATGCACTAATGCCATCGTTATTTGATCTCTGAAAGCTAGTGTTACAGTGGTTAATTCTGATTCCAGACTTTGCTTCATTGTCTTGGGATCAAGGAAATTGCTGAAAACTTCATTGGCACATGCGTCCCACTGGTCTGGAGTTGTAGTGACTCCTGCTGTGCTTTAGTTGGCATTAGATAAACAGTTTATTCCTCCATTCTTCAAATTCCAGGTCTTTTGACAACTTCCAACCTCAAATGCAGCCTCACAAAAGGCCACTGACATAGTAACAAGCTAAGTACAATAACCAGCCTTAATGCCGACTCCTGTTTCCAGGTAAAGTACTTGATATACAATAAATGCGTTTAGAACCACCCTTGAGTTTTATAGGCACAATATCTCACAGCAGTAGTATTTTCAAAGTAGCATGGAATGACATGAGTAAAACAGCTGTGATGATTTCTATAGGAAGGAACTGCAGATGCTGGTTAACACCGAAGATAGACACAAAATGCTGGAGTAACTCAGCGGGACAGGCAACATCTCTGGCGAGAAGGAATGGGTGATGTTTTGGGTCAAGATCTGAAGATGGGTCTTGACCCAAAACGTCACCCATCCCTTCATTCCAGTGATGCTGCCTGTCCCGCTGAGTTACTCCAGCATTTTGTGTTTATCTGTGATGATTTCTAATTGTCTTCGTTTTTTGGCTCAGACTGTAGGTTTACTGCTTTCACTCAATCCACTGATTTCTGAATTCTGAAACACATTCAGAGCTGTCAACAACTGTCTTCAAGTCATTTGTTACGAATGTTGCCCTCCAAGCTGGAGGTTCTGTTTGTGTGTTGATACCTGTGGGTATTTCTGCTAAGAACACTAAGCTGACAGGTGTGATTGCATCTTCGGAGCTGGAAAAGACAGCATGAATTTTGCAACTATTAGAGACATGATTTAACGCTGGTTCAATATAATACCGCCCTTCCTGAGTCAGATTGAGCCAGGGGGAAAAAGTGTAGTGTGAAAAATCATTGTAATACCTTCTTTGGAATCTCTGCAATACCATTCGATGATAAATAACTGGGTGAAACTTTCTGTAACACAAACTTGTTATTGCTTGGCTGTCACCACAATTTCAAAGATTAAAATCAAGCATGCTGCATATTCCATTAAAAAAATAAACCAGTAATCCCAATTCATCTCCGCCGTCTGTAAACTTTAGTTGGGGACACCATCAAATTACACGTGGTGCTTAGTTTAACATAGAAAACTGGACTAAAATTGTGTTCAGGAGGATGTCTATCATTTAAATGGACAACTGGAACAAATTGAATTAAGTATTTTGTAAGAGACTGTTTGTCCAAGATGAAATTTGTGAAATTGAAGGAAAATCTGATATAATTCCACATAGTTCTCAGAAAAAGTGTGTGCTGTTGAAAATATGGCTCAACTGGAGAGGAGCAATTTTGTGCCAGTTTCTGGCTGTCTTCATCTCTTTTCTCGACATTGATTTTTTTTTCCTTTGACACTTTTTTCCAGCGTGTCCCCCCCCCCCCACCCTCTCCCCCCTCTTGCCCCCCCCTCACAGCCTCCCCAAATGGCACAAATAGTACTGCACTGCATAAAAATTAATTTGCAGAGAGAGATTTTCAACCTCGCTGGTCTGAAAAACACCAGGTCTTATCTGTTCACAGAACAATCAGGTATTCAGGTATTCCTGGTGTAGGAAACCGAAATTACAGGTGCTGATAATACACAAAAGGACATAAAGTGTTGGAGCAATCAACAGGTCAGGCAGCATCCCTGGAAAAACATGGATTGGTGGTCTATCTGAAACATTGCCTATCCATCTTCTCCAGAGATGCTGCCTGACCTGCTGTGTTACTCCAGCACTTTGTCTTTTTAGGTTTTACTGATCTTGTTTCCCCTGACATCATGGTGTTTAAAGGATTTTCTATATTTACTGTGATCTCCGATTTCCTAGACTTGAAATTAACCCCACAGGTATACGTGTAGATCAGGGCCATGGTCAGTCTCAGCTTCCAGGCCTCAAGGCCACACCAAGCTGCTGCCACTTGTCTCTGCCACTTCTCACACTCTGCTCCTCATTGCGACAGCAGAGAGGTCATCCAAATGCCAGGCTCAAGATGGAGAGACTTCATCTACTTTTCCTACAGCTCACAGGAGCCGGCAAGATTGGTGGAATCATTTGTCAGCATTGTAGGCATTCTCAGGGTGGAGGCATTCATGGATCTAACTTATGGACTTTATAGAGCTCTTTGGTAATTTAGTCGCAAGGAACTGTAGATGCTGATTATACACAAAAGGACATAAAAAGCTGAAGTAACTCAGCAGGTCAGGCAGCATCTCTGGATAACATGGATTAATGGTCTCGACTTGAAACATTGCCAATCCATGTTCTTAGGGGCACAGAGGTGCAGCAGTAGAGTTGCTGCACTACAGCACCAGAGACCCGGGTTCAATCTTGCCTATGGGTACTGTCTGTATGTTCTCCCTATGACCATGTGAGTTTTCACTGGGTGCTCCGGTTCCCACCCACATTCCAAAGACATACAGGTTTGTCAGTTAATTGGCTTTGGTAACATTGCAAACTGTCCCTAGTGTGTAGGATAGTGCTAGTGTACAGGGATTGCTGGTCGGCGCGGACTTAGTGGGTCGCTCTGTATCTCTGAGGACTCTAAAGTTTAAAGTCTAAAGTAAAGAAACTGTAGATGCTAAAATCTTGGGTAGAACACAAAATGCTGAAGCAACTCAGCGGGTCAGGTAACATCTCTGGAGGGCATGGATTGCCAATGTTTCGGGTTGGGACCCTTGTTCTTTAGAAAGTATGAGCAAATCTTCTCATTTTCCCCCTCTCTCTATGTGTTACCTTTCCTTACCTTTGCTCTCCCCTTATTTTGTCTCTCTATATCTCTCACTCTTTCTCCTATTTTCCCCTTCTCTCTTCCTCTCCTGACTGGCATAAGATTCCAAGCATCTATCCCTTTCAGAAGAAGGGTCCCAACTGGATATGTCACCTGTCTGTCCTCCAGAGATGTTGTCCGACCCACTGAGTTACTCCAGCACCTCGTGTTCTAAAGGCTCTGTCTTACCTGTTTGCGGTCATCGGCGGTGAAGCGCGGCGTCGCCGGTAGCTAGGACCGCGCGGCAATGGCGAGAGCGTCGAGCCTATCCAACGGAGCGCCGCACGGATGCTGCGCGGGGGCCGAGTTAATTCAAACACGGCGGGTCCCACGTGCTTGCGGTAAGTAAAAAAAGGGCGGGCCGACTGCGATGACGTCGGCCCGCCGCACGTGACTCACCAGCGGCGGCTGTGGCGGCGGCCATCCTGATCGCGGCGCTGTAGCGGTGGCTGTGCCTGCGGCCGTGCAGCACACGTGCCTCACTGGCGGTGGCACGTGCGTCACTGGCGGAGTCTGTGGCAGAGGAGGTTTGACGCACGGCGCTCGACCCACACTGGCGGCGGCCCGTGCGAGCGGCCGTGCCGCACTTGTGCATCACTGGTGGAGGTTGTGCGGTGAGTATAGTGTTTTGGACATTGTCAATTTTATTTTAGCACCGCGCGGTGTTGGGAACACCGCCGCTCGGCTCAGGAATTTAACTTTCTCACGAGTGCGCGGTCTATGGCGGCAGATTCCTCCCGTTTCGCCGCCATAGACCGCAGACTCGTGAGACAGGCCTTTAACTCCCCAATAACTTACGTGGTTCCCTGGAGAACCATGTGCACAAACAACACGATTCCTTCCAGCCTCTATTCTTCAGCATTGCCAGGTCCAGAAACTCTGGGGGCTCTGCTGTATCCCTTTCATTCATTGCAACATTGATACATTGACTCACACTCCCCATAACTGAGGGTGTTGCTCATAATACAAAATGTCATAGAAACATAGAAACATAGAAAATAGGTGCAGGAAGAGGCCACTCGGCCCTTCGAGCCTGCACCTCCATTCATTGTGATCATGGCTGAACGTCCCCAATCAATAACCCGTGCCTGCCCTCTCCCCATATCCCTTGACTCCACTAGCTCCTAGAGCTCTATTTAACTCTCTCTTAAATCCATCCAGTGATTTGGCCTCCACTGCCCTCTGTGGCAGGGAATTCCACAAATTCACAACTCTCTGGGTGAAAACGTTTTCTCTCACCTCAGTCTTAAATGGCCTCCCCTTTATTCTAAGACTGTGGCCCCTGGTTCTGGACTCGCCCAACATTGGGAACATTTTTACTGCATCTAGCTTGTCCAGTCCTTTTATAATTTTATATGTTTCTATAAGAACCCCCTCATCCTTCTAAACTCCAGTGTCCTTTTAAGAACTGATTGCGAAGATTGTATCTGTTGTGTAAAATGCTGAAAACCATGCAAACTTGCAACAGGTCAATGGTAAAAACTGCATTGAAGCCCACGATGTCAGGTTCAGTACAGAGGTTCACCATAAAACCCCAAACCACTGTCTTGTGAACCTTGTAATTGAAGTTTTCACCTTTTATCTGACTTCCACAAGTAGCATTATCTGACAAGCCGCAATGTTACTTTAACACGAAAGATGTGGAGCACATCGTACAAAATTCACAGGAGATTAAATTGCGATAAAAACAGATATGGTAGTCGGCACGAATTGACTAAAGTCTGTGTCAAACTGCTCATTGTAGCTATCAGCTATTATCAACCTAAGTGATAGGAATAAGGAAAGGACCAATCCAAATTTGGCAATGACACAAAAATTGGCAATGTTGTAAATAGTGTGGATGGAAGTGATATTATGTTTTTTTTTAAATGTACTAGTTTATAAATGGGAAAGGTATTGTTAAGTTTGAAGAATAGGTATAATTATTAAAACAAATAGATTTTTTTCAATGTTTTTAATCAAAAGTGAGAATAGAATAGGGAGTGCAGGATGAATTAATATCTTTGAATATGGGCATAGCAATGAAGCGAGGGAAACTAGATTAATGACCAATGCATAACAATGGAAGGAAATGTGAGGCCTCGCAATTTAGACCAGATAAAGATAGGACACAAGCAATTCTGAAATGGTGAAAGCTAAAAACAGTTAAGATCCAAGAAAATTTATAAGTTCACCCGTAAAGGTTGCTATAATGTCACTGGTACATATCGAAAACAATCAGGAAAACTAACTGAGTTCTATCCTTTGGAGGCCAGGTTCTCATGCTGGTCAGTTATTAAATTTTCTGATTTACAGAACACCATTAAACAATATTATTGTGGGATATAAGTGTTTGGTGAGACCACAGATCAACCATGTTCGCACTGAATCACCGATGGCCTTGAGGGTTGTGCTGTTTACATTTATTCCAATGTGGCTATGTTATCATGCAAAAATTGAGACTGAATCACACAAATGATATCAGAACAGGTGACTGTCTACAAGCTCAGTCGAAGAGATAACTTAAGGAGCAATTTAAAGAGGAAAAAGGTGGGGTGTCATGGAAGTGAAACAAGAGAATTTCCAAGCTTTGAGGGAACTGAAGTCTAGGGAATAAGGAAAGAAATGGAATTGTTTAATTTAATTTAATTGATAGATATAGCGTAGACTATTCAGGGCCTGTCCCACTAACACGACTTTTCAGTGACTGTCTTCGACCTTCAAGCTCTAGGGCACTCGCCTGAAAAACCTCGAGCTGGATCGACCGTTAGCGATGAAACCGCGAGTCGGATCGACTGTCTGCACACACACACACACATACAAACACATCGCAATGGCAGGGGCCAGTGAAAGCGGGGGAGTGCTGTCTGAAATTCACACCCGCGATGAACGGGAAGGTAAAGGACAGCTGGCACAGTTACTAGAAGGGGAGAGAAGGGGGGGAGAAGGAGTGGAGACACTTTTGAGAAGCCAGAAAACGTTTAATAAAGTTTACCGGGCATTCAACATTACCGGTCGGTTTACTTACCTTTTTTTTCTCAACAAGCTTTACCTTTGACAACCTTCGATTATCTTTGATTGCCTTCGACTACCTACGATAGTATTACGACGTACTATGACCTACCTCGACTAAACCTACGAGTAAAAAAATATCGATTTTTTTCCATGACGTCCTTTTTTTACTCGAGGGCATCTTTCAGCATGTTGAAAAAAAAGCCGCGACCTAGCTGAGACCACGAGTACGCGGGGACTACTCTTGAGCATGAAGGAGAGGTTCAAAGACCTCCTAGGACCTCGTGTCGACCATGCTGCGAGTATGAGTCGTGGGCAAACTCTTCTAAACTCGCAAATTAGGTCGCCGCAGTGGGACAGCCCCTTTCTGCCCTCTGAGTCCGCGCCGACCAACCATCTCCCGTTCACTAGTTCTATCCTGCACACTGGAGACAATTTACAGAAGAAAATTAACCTATAAACCTGCGCGTCTTTGGAATGTGGAAGGAAATCCATGCGGTCACGGGGAGAATGTGCAAACTCCTTACAGACAAGCACCCATAGTCAGGATGGAGCCCGGGTCTCTGGCACTGTCTGGCAGTAACTTTACCACTGTGCCACTGTGCTGCCAGCAATTGTATCATCACTGCACATGACAATAATAAACTAAACTAAATAGTCACGATCGACATGATAGTGTCTCATTGCTTATAAATAGAATTCAAGGAAAAGGATCGTGCCGTCTTATCCTGGCAAGATAATGAAGTGTGGAATACAAGATCAGATAAATCATAAAGAACTGGTTAAGTGACAGTGAATGTTATTCTGAGGGTTGTGTTTGATGTATAGAACTGAAGGACTATGAAGGAGGAATCATTATGGTAAACTCACCGCTGAATGCCGTGGGCTCTCATTATTCACTCAATGTTACCACTCTACATCAACCTACACTACCAGCATTGGTGTGCATCAATATTTGTCTGCATTCACGCTGTCACAGATATTCCTTTTCATTCTTTCTGCTGCTCATAACTAATGTCGTCCGACACTAATGTCTCTGCAACTTAAAACCCTTCTATCCATCCCTTTTCCCTGTTCTGATTCTTTCCCAGTTTTCACCCTCCAGTGATGATAAGCATTTCTAACACTTTCAGTCTTTATCACAGTATGCCATGAATTGTGCATTTGAAAAAAAAAAGTCAAATTCAGTCTCCACAAGCGGCATAGTAGAAGAGAAGTAGCGTTGCTGCCTTACAGCGCCAGAGACACGGGTTCCATCGTGACTATGGGTGCTGTCTGTACGGAGTTTGTATGTTCTCCCTGTGACCGCATAAGTTTTCTCCGGGTGTTCCATTTTTCTTCCACACTCCAAGGTCGTACAGGTTAGTAGGTTAATTGGGTTTGCTAAAATTGTAAAATTGTCCCTAGTGTGTGGGATAGTGCTAGTATGCGGGGTGAACACTGGTCGGCATGGACTTGGTGGGCCGGTGGGCCGATGGGCCTGTTTCCACGCTGTATCTCTAAAGTGTAAAGTCTGAAGTCTAAAAAGAAACCCATCCAACAAATGATTCTTGATTAGTAAGGGTGTCAGGGGTTATGGGAAGAAGGCAGGCACATTCGGTTGAGAGGGAAAGACAGATCTGTCATGATTGAATGGCGGAGTAAACGTGATGGGCGGAATTATCTAATTCTGCACCTAGAACTTATGAAGAGCTTAATTTTCACAATGATTTAGCTTCAAAGATAAGGCTTGAAGTTAGCAAATTGCAATAATCCAAATCTGCATTAATTAGCATGACTTTATTCAAGCAGTTCCTGTTATTATTGTACTTTTCCACAGTAAAGTTAATAATTATCACAGGTCAACGTGTTTGTTGAATGAAAGGTAAAAATTCTTCTGGTTTCTAAATAGGTTTCAAACCAACCATAAATCATATTTTATTGAATTGCAAAATGCAGAAAAGATTTTTTATGAAACTTGAATGAGACATCTTGTCTGTATTAAAATATTAACATAAAATGCTTACTTTGTTAATGCTTTTAAGTTGAGCTGCTTACAGGCAAAAAAACGTACTTGTTGTCTGTTCACATGAACAGAGAGAAACCTACTATACAATACTATTATACAAAGCCTTTGTGCTTTCCAATTGCCCGGGCTTTCTTGAACTGAAATGTGTCGTTAAAAGAAAAGCAGTATGAATTTATTAGTGGGCACACGTTCAGAGTTACCAAAGAGGTGATTAGTAATTAGTTTAGTTTAGAGATATAGCGTGGAAACTGACCATTTGGCCCATCAAGACCGTGCCGATCAGAGATCCCCGCACATTAACACTATCCTACACACAGAAAACCGAAGATCTCAGAGAAAATCTACGCGGTCACGGGGAGAATGTAGAAACTCTGTACAGACAGCACCCATGGTCAGGATCGAACCCCCGTCTCTGGCGCTGCAAGCGCTGTAAGTAGGTATGTTACAAAACTTACCTTCAGCGGCGCTGCAGTTCTGCCACTGGCCGTGTGCGCGACTTTAATAATAATAATAATAATTCATTTTATTTACTGGCGCCTTTCTAAAACCCAAGGACACCTTACAAGGCATAGAATCACAAAAATACAAAACACATAATCGGAATAAATTAAATATAAAAACACCACAGTACACAAATCAAGGACAGAATTCAATTTCAAAAGCACAAAAAGAAAATAAGAAACACAATTTGAGGAGAGAGCAGCGGCGACCAATTCGCGCCAGCGTCCACTCTCCCCTCCGACCGCCATCTTGCACACAGACTAACAGGCACAGCACACAAAGTCATCCCCCCACAATGACCACCACTGTGGGGGAAGGCACAATGTCCAGTCCCCAACCCAGTTCTCCCCAGAGTCAGGCCCAATGAGGCCTCCACAGTTGCCTCTATGGAGGCCCGATGTTCCTGGCCGTCGGGAGAGTCCTCGCAGCGGCTGGAACGGCCGGTTTCCCAGCGGAGTCGATGGCACCTGAAGCCGACAGGGCCGCGCCGAGTTGGAGCCACGAGGCTCCCGATGTTGGAGTCGGCGCCGCCGCCCGCGGCTGGTCGCTCCGCAGTCCCGCAGCCCGGAGGTGTTGATCTCGGCGGTCAACGCATACCGGAGCTCCATCGCGTCGATCCAGCGCGGCGACCCAGGCAAGGCATCGCCTGCTACGCTCCCCGATAGCGCTCCAGCGCTGTGCCGCCACCAAAGCTGAAGGTGGAGCGCCGTCAGGAAACGGCGCTCCATGCCCGCTGGTAGGCCACGAGGACGGGTCGACGAGGGAGCCTGGAGAAAAAGCTGCCTCACCGACCAGGTAGGGACCCAGAAATAGTTTCCCCCTTACCCCCCCACATTAAAAGTCAAAATCCCCCAAACAAACAAAGAAATAAAAACAGCTAAAACTAAACAAAAAGTGAATTTGACGGACGGCTGCTGTTTAGCAGCCGTTCATCCAAGATGGCGGCTCCTCCCTGACTTTGCCGCCTTTGAGAGGGGGGCGGGTTTAAAATGCCATTTTCTCCTGCCTGTTGAAATCGATCTTTGTCAGGCTGTTTAGCTGCTGAAGAAAAATCGATCCGACTTGCGTTTTATCAAGTTTTTTAAAAACATCGCTGGATAATTTAATAGCAGGAGTAAAATAAAAAACGACTTCTTAAGCCATCAACGCCGACATCGGGACGGATCTCACGTACGGGACAAAGCAAGGTAAGCCGTTTATTTTTACATATAAACGTGCTTCTTAGGATGCCTTTAATCAAAATTTCACGTTGCGAAAAGGTGATTTAGGCCCCATACGAACCGGCAGTGTTTTTCCTGCCGATATGGGGTTTAAATTCACCACAAATGCAACGTTCCAATCGATCGCGTTCCACAAAATCCCACTCGCAAGATGAATAAAATGCCCATTAATTTACGGGAATTAAACACTAAATTCCTTCCATTTGGCTTATAAATTGATGACAATGAGATTTAAAAATCATGTTATATTGTGAATTCTTGTGTGAATGTTATTTGGACACTTAGGCTATTTAAAAATGTTAACCTTTTCTTAAGAAATGGATAGATGTTTAGATCTAGTAATTGAGTTTTGTAATTAGCTACAATTAGGTAACTAACTAATTATATGCTTTAATTTCAGGTCAACAAATGTTCATATTTGTTTCAGAATACTTCAATCGATATTAACTGAACATTTTATTCAGTTCTCTTAATTTTTAAGAAAGTTATGGGCTTTTGACTGTCCACGATCACAGCTTTTGAGTTAAGTCAATGGAAAAGCAATAGGGAACAAGATGCTAATTTCAGAGTATGAAAATGGCCATAACCTTTTTAATACTGAAGATATGAAAGTGAATTAGGTGTCAAATTAAACTTCTTTTTATGCTTTATCTGATGGGATAAATTGCAGACTTGGTTTTTAAAATCTCAACATTTTGTAACATTGCTACTGTAAGGCAGCAACTCTACCGCTGCGCCACCGTGCCACCCAAACGTGATCTGACACAAATTCTGATGGTCACTTCTGAATCAATTGAAATCCTCCAGGACCAGAAGTAATGAAACTTGTAGATGTTTGGGTCAGCCCGAGCAGTGATCTTTCCCCCAACCTCAGCGATTCTTCACATGCATTGGAACCATGATGTAAATTTTTGTTGCACCCAAGGTAACAGATTGATGCAACATTAAGGGAGCCTCAATGACAGCAACATATGGATGAATTTAAGTGAATAAACTTGGTGATTCTTGAGTTGAAAGTACACTGTTAATGATCGTAAGTGTGAGAATCCATGGTTGTGAATTTATCCCACGCGATTGTCTGTAACATTGAGGGACAATCCGCCCTGACATTAACCTGTGCACATCAATGTCCAAGAATTGGCAGTCTGAGATGAGTGAGTTTATTAGTGTGGAGTTGAAGATTAATACGGCAGGACTTGGGTGGACAGTAAGAATGCTATTCAGAGGTTGTTAGCCCAGACATCCATAAACCGCAAATCCTGAATAGATGTGCTGTCAGCTGGAGTCAATACATTTTGACAGAAATGTTAATCTATCAGTGTGAAAACGAGCCGATAATGTCCTTTGCCCAGTAAGTGATATTGACGTTACTTTCTTCAATCCTTCACAATCCACCACTTCACCTCCCACAAACCTACCATGGGAATGGGGCTAATCTTCTCAGCTAAGAGGAAATATTTCCACCTGTGGTAGCTCTCCTCCTGACCCAAGGTGAGCCCAATGGCAGTAGCTGAGCTCCTATATTCAGGTAATGCCTGCATTAGACCATGTTGGGAGGCTGATCTCTAAGCCAGAACTTATTCACTGAAGGGTTTGAGAAAATGGGCCTCACATTCAAAAGAAGGTCCAGTATCAATCCGTGCTTTGGGTACAACGTTGGTCTCCAGCAATAAAGGTTCTTGACAACTCCGGGGAACACGGACGTCAACTTCAGTTCTCCAGCAAACCTTTGGTTAATTGAGGAACAACTGTCTGAAGGTCAAGAAGGTAAATGAGCGGCACGGTGGCGCAGCAGTAAGGTTGCTCGCCTTACAGCGCCAGGGACCAGGGTTCGATCCTGACTATGGGCGCTGTCTGTACGGAGTTTGTACGTTCTCCCCATGACCTGCGTGGGTTTTCTCCGGGATCTCCGTTTTCCTCCCACACTCCAAAGACATACAGGTTTGTAGGTTAATTGGCTTGGTATAAATATAAATTGTCCCGAGCGTGTGGGATAGTATAATTGTGCGGGGATCATTTGTCAGCACAGGCTCGGTGCGCCAAAGGTCTGTTTCCATGCTGTATCTCTAAAACTAAAACTAAATGTTTGGCTTAGCACAAACTTATGGTCCACTCAACATAAGTGTAAGTAGCATCTACTCTTATTTTTTTCTTGGGACCTGGACTAACATACAGGGATCAGAAAGATGCCTCAATGCTATCCTCTATAGTCATTGGAAGGATAAATAAACCAATGTCAGGGTTCTTTAACAAGCCAACACCCCTGCAATGTGCTCCTAGTTATACTCAATCGGTCTCATTGACAGCCATGTACCTCATGTTCCTGACCTCTGAAAAAGAGACACTATTCTGAGCTCCATTACAGAGAGTTTACCTGATGGATAGAGAAAGATGTACTCAAAGCCTTCTTGTAAAAATTATACTCTTCGGAACTTCAGTAGTGAATGAACAATTTATTTAAGCAATAGAATTAATGAAGTTTGTTATTCCACAGGACCGTGAGTGTTGTTATTTAGACACCCCATGAAGGAGTAATTAATATTTCTCTCACTTTGCGTGAGTTTGGAAGTGTACTCCGACAGTAAGGTTAATGGGCAACTTCATAGCCTGTGAGTCATCAATACTATTATTTTACAGCAATGCGTATGGGACGTTCGCAGTTGCTTCTGTTGTTATCCTATATTGGTCCTTCTGCTTTTATTTCGGTTATACTGGTCCATGGGATCTTGGCCTAGATTGCTTGACAGAGGTGGGAAGAATATTCCATTATATTTTCTTATCACACTGGTCAGAACCTCTGATTGGAAATGTCCAACACGAGAGGGCATAGCTATATGATGAGAGAAAAAATGTAATGGAGATGTGCGGGGCAGGTTTTATGCACACATAGTGGTGGGATCTTGGAACACATTGCTAGGGTTGGTGGTGGAGGTAGCTACGATATTGGCCTTCAAGAGACTTTTAGATAGGCACATGGTAGTGCAGAGAATAGACGGATGTGGACCTTGTGCAGGCCGATCAGATCAGTTTAACTTGGCATCATGTTCAGCTCAAATATTGTGGGCCTAAGGGCCTGTCCATGCGCTATACTGCTTTATGTTCTATATTCTATGTGGCCCTATTTTTACCCATTTTGCATTCAAGAGATTGCATGACTGCAAAGAAAACCGAATGGAAGCATGGAAGCATTTAGTCAGGTGAAGCTTTGATCATTGCAGTCGGCAAAAACTTTATAAAGCAGCCTTCTTTTTTGCAGCCAGTTTAAATCTGTAGGCTGTATTTACACCCCAGCAATGGGGTTTGTACTGAGTTTCTCCCCTTAAGCTCGATATCAGCTATTTTGATCATTTTATTTTTCATTTTAGTTAAAGTGCATCCTTCAAGTTTGGTTTTGTTCTCCAGGGAAGAGTAATGCATCAATAATTCACTTGGGAATGCTTCCTGCATTCAAGCTTTGCTACAAGTACAAAATGCTGTTTAGAAAAGATTAAAATATTTTAGTCAATCAATGGAACTTTGTTTTTATGATTTTCAATAAAATCTGTTGTCCCCTGTATATACGGGTGAAATACTCAACACATTGATCACACTATGGGTGCTTTCCCTTGATAATAATATGGCAATGTATTGATAATGGTTTGGGAGAAATGAAGATCGAACAGGTTGCTGAACATTTAGTCTCTGGTGACACAAGGAACTGCAGGTGCTGGAATATTTTGCAAAACACAAGGTACTGGAGGATTTCATCGGGTCAGGCAGCATCTGTGGAAGGAATGGACAGTTGATGTCTCGGAGTGGGACTTTGAAGATCAACGTTGCATGTCCATTCCCATCACAGATGCTGCCTGACCCATTGAATTCATCCATCACCTTGTGTTTTGCAATGAGTCTCTAGTATTTCTTTGCCAGTAGAACATTTTCTGATATAAATGATTGTTGCGATTAGAACTTATCTTTGAATGACTGATACATACCGACCACATAGCATTTTCATAAGTTCATAAGTGATAGGAGCAGAATTAGGCCATTCGGCCCATCAAGTTTACGCTGACATTCACTCATGGCTTATTTATCTTTTCCTCTCAACCCCATTCTCCTGCCTTCACACAGAGAGTGGTGAATCTCTGGAACTCTCTGCCACAGAGGGTAGTTGAGGCCAGTTCATTGGCTATATTTAAGAGGGAGTTAGATGTGGCCCTTGTGGCTAAAGGGATCAGGGGGTATGGAGAGAAGGCAGGTACGGGATACTGAGTTGGATGATCAGCCATGATCATATTGAATGGCGGTGCAGGCTCGAAGGGCCGAATGGCCTACTCCTGCACCTATTTTCTATGTTTCTATGTTTCTCCCCATAACCCCTAACACCAGTACTAATTAAAGTAGGGCCTGTCCCACTTTCACGACCTAATTCACGACCTTTTTTACTCGTGGACATTTTTCATCTTGCTGGAAAAAACGCCCCGACCTACTTGATGCCACGAGTACCTACGACTAGCATCACGGCCTGCTACGACCTACCTATGACCTCCTACGACCTCCTACGACCTCGTGACGACCATGCTGCTAGTATGAGTCAAAGGCAAACTCAGCAGAGGTCATGAATTAGGTCATGAAAGTGGGACAGGGCCTTTAGAATATATCTATCTCTTCCTTAAGAATATCCATTGACTCCACAGCCTTCTGTGGCAATGAATTACACTTTGTAAAGTGAATGCACTGTTTTAAACATTGACCATTATTGTTCATCGTTCCACAGTCACTGAGCTGTAACCACCTTAATTTCTCCAACATTCAATTATCTTTAAGCCCTTCGAAATCTAAACTTTTGCACATTCCTCATCTTTTTCATTGCTCACAACTGTCTAAACGTTCTTATTCTGCAAATGCCTTCCCGAATCTCTCAACATCCGCTCCCCAGTGATTTTCTCTTTTGACAACACTTTTGTCACTCGTTCTGATACCAACCATCTGATAACTAATAACAAAACATCAGACTATTGAATGCTGCGAACTCTGACTAAACTCTGAACTACAAACTGCCTCAATTGCACTAAGGACTCCGGGGTTGGTTTTGTTTTTTTGCACAAAAATGTTTTATTTATAATTAATTGAACTTTAAATGTCTGTTTATTATATTATACATTGAGTACTGTGTTTACAAACCGGTTTCAGTTTAGTTTAATTTATTGTTATGTGTCCGAGGTACAATGAACAGCTTTTGTTGCGTGCTAACCAGTCAGCGGAAAGACGATACATGATTACAATCGAGCCATTTACAGTGTACATGATAAGGGGAATAACGTTGTGCTGCTGCATGTAAGAATTTCATTGTTCCATTTCAGTACATCTGACAATAAAACAATCTTGCCTCTTTTGCCTTTGGTGATTCAGTGTCAAATTTAAATGTTGTTATATTAAAGGTGTTATATGAAGGCAAAATTCTTGTTGTTGCCCATGGAAATGTTCTGCACCTGCAGCAGATGCTCAACTATTGAATTCAAGCAATGAAAATGTTAGCGCAGAATCTTCCACCAGCTCGCTTATTGTTTGCAGGCAGAAATTCAGTCAAAAAAGTTCAGTGTCCAACGCACTTTTTTATCAATGCTGAATATTTCAGATTTTGTAGGTCTGAAAAGCATTAATAGTTCCATACAATGCAGATCTTTTGACTGGTTGGAGCTTATGAAAAACAAGGAATAAATGTTCTACTTCTGAAGCTCATGCACAAAGCTTTGTTTGTTGCTAACTCTCATCAATAAATCATGCAGACATGCTTTGGGATGCTTTGTCCATGTGGATGACAATTAAGGAGTTTCCCTGTAGAATTTTCAGATTATGCACTTCCCTGTGGCCAAGCTTCCGTGATGGAAGCACAGAAGCAGTGATTTTCCCTTTAAATTATTTTCTTTGTCAGTGTCTCTTTAGTAAAACAATCCATCAGGCGGATTATGATCAATAACGGTAAGGTCTCTCAGAAGAAAAGGGATAAGGAAACGATTGGAAGCTAACCTGAGCTGTCAGTGGACACAGCTGTCAAAAGTGACATGGATATTTTCACAGGCTTCATGTTAAGAGCACCTTACCACTAAATCAACGAGTATAGCCCCTCAGCATGCACTAGATGTCAATGCTTACTCACAGTGAATGAACCACTGACATTAAAACCGGCCAAACTAATCTCAGATACAACCAGCTCCCCTGAGAATTTCCTATTGAATGTCATGGACCATATCTTTATTGAGTACCATCAACCAAACTGTAAATCACATCTGACTTCAGGGCAACTGTTTCAGGGGTGGTCTCCAAAGACTGAAATCAGACACACGATCAGATACAAATATACAAAACATGGCTTTTCAATATTTTTCTCCTTTGGTTTAAAAGACAGATGATCATTTTGAGTGAGCTACGATACAGTTTGCTTTGTATCAGAGTAGGTTTAACTCAAGATTTTTATGATTAGAGGCAAAGTATCCTGGATTTTAAGAAAGAGCATCAGTTAGTTCTGGATATGAATTGATGAAACGCACAAATTAGATAATTTTTATTTAATTAGATGCAGAATTACAAAACTCCAACAACCATTTATTTTTTCACAAATGCTGTTTCGTTTAACTTTGATAATAATTTCTTGACCAGCTTGGTCAGATAAATTGTTTCAGTTATTGATATTGCATTGATTTTTACAATACCAAATGATTTGATACTTCTTGGGTATTTTTGTTGGCATCAAAAGGAAGTCTATCTGGAGTAAAGATGTTTATAAGCTCAATTACTGTAAGGTTCATACTAGTGATTTAGAAAAAAATATCAACTCTGAAGGATGGAACACTGAGATCCTGTTCTCCATTTAAAAGCTATTTCCTATCTGGCTATTATTATCAATTGTGTTAATTCAATTATCATCGTTTATTTAGTCCAAGAGATATGTAACCAATGTGCACCTTATGAAATCATATATTTGAACTTTCTTTTGAAGTCTTTAGAAGTTTTGAGTTTTTTCTCACATGCATATGGAGGCTTTTTCATGATTTCTACATATTGTGTAGGAAGGAACATATTATTCAGATTATGTGTAGGAAGGAACTGCAGATGCTGGTTTAAACCAAAGATAGACACAAAAAGCTGGTGTAACTCAGCGGGACAGGCAGCATCCCTGGAGAGAAGGAATGGGTGACGTTTCGGGTCGAGACTCTTCTTCAGACTAGCTAGGGATCATTTCCATATACTGTTGTCCATGAGAGAGGCCATCTGATATTATCTTTTTAGGAGGATGGCGGCATGATGGCATAGTGGTGGAGCTACTGCCTTACAGCGCCAGAGACCCGGGTTCGATCCTGACCACGGACACTTATCTGTACGGAGTTTGGATGTTCTCCCTGTCACCTGTGTGTGTTTTCTCCCAGATCTTCAGTTTCCTTCCACACTTCAACGACGCACAGGTTTGTAGGTTAATTGGCTTGGAATGCTTGGTAAAATTGTCTCTAGTGTTTGCAGGGTAGTGTTAATGTACAGGGATTGCTGCAGAGTCGATGGGCCGAAGGGCCTGTCTCCACGTTGTATCTCTAAACTAAACTAAACTAAACTAAACTAAATCAAGATGCGTCACTGAACCGCAACATTTACGCTCAGATTCAGAGCATTATAGCAAGCAAGACCTGCGAAGGAAATAAATCTGTCTTTGGAGACACAAATATGGAACAAATTATGACTGCACCAAGAAATGGAACAATATAAATATGAAGGGTGAAATAACTGATTTTATGTATTGTGGTTCTTTGGATTGTTATTTGAGTTATTTCTGTTTCTTGTTATTTGTGTTTTCCTTTCCATTTGTTCGTTACTTTATTCTTTCTACTTTATCTTTTCAATTTACAATTTGTCAGCGGACCTGATACATTACCCGGTGGCAGTGTCAACATGCCTGTTCTGTGAAAACTGTATTATAAACAAGATAAGCCGACGGCAACAAAAATGGGCTTTCAATCAGTTTTTCAGAAATAATCTCCATCCATTAAATCTCTATCTTTGTTGACTGAATGTACAGCATCTCTTTGAGCAGTGAATTTGTTGTAACGGCAGTCAGAATCCAAATGTTTTCTACTAGGATTTCATATGAGTTAGAAAGTCATAGAGACGAACAGCAAGAAAACAGGCCCTTCAGCCCAACTCATTCATGCCACATCTAAGCTTTTTGCCACATCTAAGCTATTTGCCTGCATTTGGCCCATATCCCTCTAAATCTTTCCTATCCATGTACTTGTCCCATTAAAGTTAATTGTTTCTCCAGCACTATCATATTTTAAAGCCAACAGGCAGGTTTATTCTTTGGAAAAACTAATTGTGTTTTATCTTTTATTCTGTTCATAGTTTAGAAGTTATAGGAGCAGAATTCTGCCATTCGGCCCATCAAGTCAACTCAGCCATTCAATCATGACTGATCTATCTTTCCCTCTCAACCTCATTCTCCTGCCTTCTCCCCGTAACCCCTGATACACTTACTAATCAATAATATGTCAATCTCCACCTTAAAAATATCCATTGACTTGGCCTCCACAGCCGTCTGTGGCAATCAATTCCATAGATTCACCACCCTCTGACTAAAGAAATTCCTCCTCATATCCTTTCTCCAAAAGTTGTTGAATTTCTTTTGATGCGCGAAACTTATTGCAGGAGATTCCATGCAACTTAAGATGCATGCGCAGCGCTTTTGAATGTCACCATGGGATAAAATATAATTTGTTCAGTTAAGGTAAAGAATAAATATTCAACTTCTCAGCAATGGGAATTTTTAATTTCCTAACCTTTTCAATTTTCGCTCTCTAATTTCCTAAGGGTATTATTCGATGCCGGAGTATAAATCTGCATGGGCTCTTTCTTCACAGCATCTTCCCCTGGCATTTAATTTTCACGTGCAGATCACAACAGTGGGGACCAGCAGACTATTGGATCCAGGAATAGTTTTAGAGATTCTGCCCCGCACCCTGCACTCATTTAGTACTCTCTTCCCAGCAGCAGTCACCAGATTGCAGCTTGATGTTGGAACTGCTATCTGAGTACTCACCTCATTGCAGGTTAATTGGCCTCTGTAAATTGCACCCCATGTGTAGGGAGTGGATGAGAGTGTGAGATAACAGAACGGGTGACCAATGGTTGTGGTGGGCCAGGTGGGCCGAAGGGCCTGTTTCCATGCTGTATTTTTAAACCAGAACGATGACTGGGTTACGGGGTATTAGCTACAGGGAGAGGTTGGACAGTCTTGGATTGTTTACTCTGGAACTCCGGAGGTTGTGGCCAGACCTGATAGAAGTATATATAATTATGAGAGGCATAGATAGGGTAGACAGAACTTTTTTCCCAGGATGGAAAAAAAATCAAATAGTAGAGGGCATAGGTTTAAGGTGACAAAGCTTAAAGGGGAAGAGCAGGCAAGTTTTTTACACAGAGGGTGGCGAGTGCCTGGAATATGCTGCCAGTGATGATGGTTGTCCCATTAAAGTGGTATTAAAGAAACTTTTGGATAGGTACATTGATATCCAGGGAATGGAGCGATATTGATTATGTGCAGACAAATTAGAGTTGGTTTTGGCATCATGTTTGGCACAGATATTGTCACATTGCCACAGAGGCCTAGACACTGGGTTCAAAAATGCTGTGCATGCATCTTAAGTTACATGGAATCTCCTGCAATAAGTTTTGACAATCAAAAGAAATTCAACAACTATAGAAAGGAGATGAGGAGGAATTTCTTTAGTCAGAGGGTGGTGAATCTATGAAATTGATTGCCACAGACGGCTGTGGAGGCCAAGTCAATTGATATTTTTAAGGTGGAGATTGCTGTGGAGAGCAAGACACTGGGTGTTTTTAAACCCAGGTTCTTGATTAGTGAAGGGCCTGTCATTTGCGCGTCACTCAGGTGGCGTGCAAAGGTTTTGTGAATCCCAAAATCCAGTCACTGCCTATGTCACCACGCACCATGCGCATGTAATGCACGCCATGCACGCGTAATGCATGCCATACGCGCGTCGTGCGTCATGACGCGTAAATGATGTCGCCTAAATGACGAGCAAATAACGCCCAAGTGGGACAGGCCCTTAAGGGGATCAAAGGTTACAGGGAAAAATCAGGAGAATGGGGTTGAGAGGGAAAAATAGAGCAGCCATGATTGAATGGTGGAGTAGACTCAATGGTCCGAATGGCCTAATTCAGCTCCTATGACATGGCCTTATGGTCAAAAGGCCTGTTATTGAGCTGTACTGTTCTATGTTTTATGTTGTAAACTTAAGCTAAACTAAACATAAACTCCCAGACCCACAAGCTCAGCAGAGACAGGAATTTAGAAACTGGGACATAAAGAGAGAATGCTGGAAACACTCGGCACTTCAGGCAACGTGCATGAAAAGAGAAACAGAAGTGAAGTAACAGGACAAAGAAGGGGAGAACATGCGAGTTTTATGTTGCACAAAAGCAGGGTGGAGCTGTGGTAGATCACTTGGCTCCTCAAAAACCTGGTGCACTTTCCCTGCCAAATCCCACGAGTCCCTGTGCTGCAGTATGTGGGTGATAAGATTCTCTTCCTTGCCTTCATTTCCTGCATCAAACCATGTCTTGGTGATCTCCTCTCAATGTAAGTCTTTGGATACTTTGGATAGACACAAAGTGCTGGAGTAACTCATGGGGTCAGGCAGCACCTCTGGAGAAAATGGACAGGTGACTTTCTGGTCGGGACCCTTCTTCAGACTTCTTCTTTGGACGCTTTCCCTGCTGTTGTGACTCTAGACAGCTGCCCATCCCCCACTCCTTCCACTTTGTCTTGAGGGCTACCGGATGAAGTAGAGAGGCCTGCACCCTGGAAATCTCCACTCCAATAGTTTTACTTACTCACCTCCTTCTGTTTTCATTATCAACTTTCCACATTCCAGTACTGAGTATAGCTTGAGAAAGTTCCATTGGTAGACCTTGGGTGGTACGGTGGTGCAGCGGTAGAGTTGCTGCCTTACAGCGCCAGAGACCCGGGTTTGATCCTGACTACGGGTGCTTGTCTGTACGGAATATGTACGTTCTCCCCTTGACCTGCGTGGGTTTTCTCCGAGATCTTCGGATTCCTCCCACACTCCAAAGACGTGTAGGTTTTAAGGTTACTTAGCTTCGTATAAAGGTAAGTTGCACCGAGTGTGTGTAGGATAGTGTTAATGTGTGGGGAGTCGCTGGTCAGTGAGGTCTCGGTGGGCCGAAGGGCCTTTTCTGCGCTGTATCTCTAAATCTAAATACTAAAAACTAAAAAACCTTTGGTCCTGACGTCCTGTTCAGACAGGTGGATTTACCAAAAAGTTACCTTTTAAAATGTAAAAATGGTAACAATTTAATTATAATTATGCAAGCATAAGAATTAAGACCACTCAGACCCTTGGTCTTCCTCCCCCATTGAACGAAGTCATGATTGTTATTTCAACTCTGCATTTCCAATTCTTCATAGTAACATTACACACTTAGTACATCAAAATCAATCTGTCTTTGCCATAAACAATATTCAAAGTCTATGTTTCGACCTCCTATTAAGGGAGAGGGAACCTACAGCCTACTAAGAGAAAGCAATTTGCCTCATCTGCATCTTAATTCAGCAACCTCATTTTTAAGCTATGATCACTGCTGCTAGATTCTCCTACAATAGAAAGCATCGGCTGTCTTTCCGCTGACTGGTTAGCAGTGAAAAGTTTAGTTTAGTTTAGAGATACAGAGAAACGGCCCACCAGGTCCGTGCATATTAACACTATCCTACACACACTAAGGACAATTTTTACAATTACCAAGACAATTTGTCTACATACCTGTACGTCTTTGGAGTGCGGGAGGAAACCGAAGATCTCGGAGAAAACCTAGGTGGTCACGGGGAGAGCGTCCAAACTCCGTGCCGACAGCACCCGTCGGGATCGAACACGGGTCTCCGGTGCTGCAAGCGCTGTAAGGCAGCAACTCTACCGCTGTGCCACCGTGCCGAAGCTTTTCATTGTACCTCAGTACATAAAACAAAACATCCATCCCACATCCACCGTGTCAAGACTCCTTCAGAGTGGGATGTATCAATCAAGTCTCTTCTCCTTCATCCACAAGATACAAGATACATACAAGATACATTTATTTGTCACATGTACCAATTGGTACAGTGAAATGTGTGGTCACCATACAGCCATACGAATAATAAAGAGCACAGAACACGATAGTCTTTAACATAGACATCCCCACACAGCGGAATCAAAGTTTCCCACTGTGTGGAAAGGCACCAAAGTTGTTTCACCCGTGGTTGGGGGGGCTCCCGAACCCCTCGCAGTCGCTGCTACGGGCAGCCCGATGTTCAGGCCCTCTCGCCGGGATGATGGAACTCTGACGTCGGAACGGGAGAATCACCTTAACGGCTTGGACATCCGAATCGGCCACTTCCTACCGGAGTCCGCAGCTCCCGAGGTCCACAAGCCGCGCTGGGCGGAGATTCAACGCTGGCGGGCCTCGGCAAAGGGTCCCAGGACTCTGCGATGTTGAAGTCAGCGCCGCCCGCGCTGGGAGCTCTACAAACCCCAGCTCCGCGATGTTGAAGCAGCAGGCCCAGCACTCCGGAGCTTCAAACGGCGATCCAGGTGAGGCATCGCCTGCTCCGTGATGAATCCAGTGCTGCGCCGCCGCCGCTGAAGCTTTGTCCGGTCCCCGGCAGGAAAGGCTGCGCCAATCCAGTTGGTAGGCCGCGAGGAGGGGGGCGAGGATGCGACTCGGAGAATAGTCGCATCCTCGCCAGGAAGTGACTGGGAAACGGTTTCTCCCTTACCCTACCTCCCTCCCCCACATAGAAAAACTAAAGAAACCTCCAAAACACACTTATAAAACAGACTAAAAATTAAAAAAAGATAGAAAAACAGACAGACTGTAGGCAGAGGCTGCCATCAATGTGGTGCCCCTAGTGGATAGTGGAAATACCAGTGAATACAAGTCTAGCCTGTCCATCCTTTCCTCAACAGTACCGACCTTCTGTAGGCGTTAAACTAGTTAGCCCTCTTTAAACTGCATACAACACATTAACCTGTTTCCTAAAGTAAGGAGACTAATGTGATACATGGCACTCCAAATGTGGTCTCACTAATGCACCCATAACCTATAATAACAGAAGCATAACCTCAATTTGTTTGTCTGCAATACCGCTTGCAATAAGCAACAATATTCCATTAGCTTTGCTAATTAATTGGTGACTCATATTTTATCCCTTCTGCGAATGATGCACTAAAACACAATCTCTCTGCATCTCAAAAAACTCTCACAATTTAGATAATGTGTTTTTGTTTATTTTTTTCTATCAAAATGAACAATTTTGCATATTCCCACATTATTTGTCAGATCTTTGCACTTAACCCAACTATATACCTCTTATCTTCATAATTTACTCCTACGTATCAAATTATCAGCAATATGTATCAATTTAACATCCGTTCCTTCGCTGCTTTCACACACTAATTATTGTGAAGTAACTGAAGACTCAAGGCCCATCACTGTGGCACATCCCTTGTCCTCAAATGCCTACTCTCTGTTTCTTATTAGCTAGGCAATCTTTTTTTTGTGTCAATATGTAACCCCCTACACCATGAGTAGTTGTTTTTAACAATAACCTGTCTATGCCACCTTATCAATGCCTTCTGGAAATTTAAGTGCAGTGTGTCTGTCTACCTTTTCTCCTTTAACCCCAGCATATATTCCTTCAAGGAACCCCAATAAGTTGAGAGAGAAAAATAGATCAGCCATGATCGAATAGTGGAGCAGACTCAATGGGCCAAATGGTCTAATTCTGCCCCTATGTCTTATGGTCCTATGGTCTAAGTTCTTCAAACGTGATTTTGCTTTCACACAACCAAGCTCCGCTTGATTAAATTGCCATTCTTACTGTCTCCTGTAATAGCATCTTTAATAATAGCTTCAAAAATATTCCCTCAGGCAAATATTAAGCCGTAATTTCCTGCTTTCTATTTCCCTACCCTTTAGAATAACCGTTAAAAAATGCTATTTTCCAATCTTATGGAACTTTCTCCAAATCCAGGCCATTTCAGGAATTTAAAAAATAATCCACCATCTATCCCGTAAGCTACTTCTGTCAATCAGGGACTTAAGACTTATCAGATGGCAGCTCCAACTATTTGCTCAATGCCATATCTGATGATTGTAAATTTTCCCGAGTTGAGTTACGTTCAGAGATACAGCGCGGAAACAGGTCCTTCGGCCCACCGAGCCCGCACTGACCAGCGATCCCTGCACATTAACACCATCCCACACACACTAGGGCCAATTTACATTTATAACAAGCCAATTAACCTACAAACCTGTACGTCTTTTGGAGTGTGGGAGGAAACCAAACGTCTAGGATGGGACTTGGGGAGAATACGTGTTCGGCACGGACTAGAAGGGTCGAGATGGCCTGTTTCCGTGCTGTAATTGTGATATGGTTATATTATGGACGGGAAAGGAATGGAGGGTTATGATCTGAGCGCAGGTATATGGGACTAGGGGAGAATACGTGTTCGGCACGGACTAGAAGGGTCGAGATGGCCTGTTTCCGTGCTGTAATTGTTATATGTTATATGGTTATATGGTCTCAGAGAAAACCCACACAGTCACGGGGAGAATGTACTAACTCTGTACAGACAGCACCGAGTCGGGATCAAACTGGGGTCTCTGCCGCTGTAAGTGCCGTAAGACAGTAAGTAACTCTACCTCTGTGCCACAGTGCCGCACAAAGAGTTTTGCGTTCCTGCTAGAATATATTCTGGAACATGATTTGTATCCTCCTCAGTAATGTTTGATGCAACGTATTAGGATAGCACATCAGTAAAGTCCTTATTTTCATTTACTAATTCCCCAGACATTATTTCCATTCCCCAGTCATTGCTCATTTTGTTCATGTGTTTTCTTCCTTATGTTTTTTCTCTTAATGTACTTTTTTTTTAAAATATTCTGTCCAACCTTCTGATCTGCCTTTTAAACAGTCGTTCTATTTCTTTAAGTTTTAGACTATATATATATATATTTAGTTAGCATGGATGGGCTGTCCCTTTGAAGTTTTTCTTTCACAGTAGAATGCTTATATTCTATGGATTCTTAAGGGTGCCATCACGTATCTCCCATTGTATCCTGAGTATCCGATCCCTTAACCTAATTTGCCAGTTCACTTGAGCTCGTGCTGGTTTTATGCCCACATAATTGCATTTACTTTACTTTAAAATACTCCTCTTGGATCATTTCTTCTCTCCCTCAAAATGAATGTAAAATCCAATCATAATGAGATTACTGCAATCTAGTGGTCCTTTCATTCAGAGGTCATTAATTAATTCTACGTCATTGCTCAATAATAGGTCAAGTTCTTGACCTGGTTGACTCCAAAACATGATGTTCTAAGAAACATATCCAGGAACCACAATTAGGGCAGCATGGTGGCACAGCGTTGCTGCCTTATAACGCTTACAGCGCCAGAGACCCGGGTTCGATCCCGCTACGGGTGCTGCCTGTACGGAGTTTGTACATTCTCCCCGTGACCGTGTGGGTTTTCTCCGAGATCTCAGGTTTCCCCCCACACTCCAAAGACGTACAGGTTTGTAGGTTAATTGGCTTGGTATAAATATAAAAATTGTCCCTAATGTGTGTGTAGGATAGTGTTAATGTGCGGAGATCGCTGGTCGGTGCGGACTTGGTGGGCCGAAGGGCTGTTTCTGCAGAGTATCTCAAAACTAAACTAAACTAAACCAAAATGAACTCCTTATAGAGGCTTCCCTTTCCCCATCTGATTTTTGTAAACTTCACATAGGCTGGTATCCCTCATCATCATTATGCTACCATTCTCAAATGAAGTTTATTTCTTAGAATAAATGGGTTAGAAATTTGATTGGATGGTACTATTTATTTGAGGAACATGTAATTGTAATTGAAAGTGCACCTTTTTTGGGTGTGAATCCGCCAATAAGCAAGAACACGAGAATTGGAATATAAAAAATGTGACGTCACCCACTTCCGTAGTAAAAATAGAAAGGCTGAGTAATTTTTAAAAGGATGTTGGTATTTAGAGGTATGTGGGTGTTTTGAACACAAATTGCTCAAAGTCAACATGTAGGTTCAACAAACAATTAAGAAGGCAATAGTTTGTTAAGTCGTGGTTGCAAGTGAATATGAGTATTAGAAAAGAGATGTATTGATTCATTTACACAGAGCCCTGGTGAGACCACTTCTGGAATATTGTGTATATGTTTCTCATAGAGTTAAAAAGCATGGAAACATACCCTTCAGCCAAACTAATACTATGCTGATCATAAAGTCCTCATTTACTCTAATCCCACATCATTCTCCTATATTCCCATGAACTCCACACATATTTTATGACTCACACCAATGTCTCTACTTCCTTAGAAGGCTTTGGAAGTTTGGTATATCCCCACCAGCTCTCACCAACCTCTACAGATGCGCCGTAGAAAGCATCTTATCGGGATGCATCACAGTATGGTTTGGGCCCAGCTCCATCCAAGAAATTGCAGAGAATTGTGGATGCAGCCCATACCATCATACAAACCAACCTCCCTTCCATAGTCTTTCGTCTCCCCTCTCCTTTCGGGCAAAAGGTATTAAAGTGTGAAAATGCTCCTCCAGATTCAGGAACAGTTTCCTCACAGCTGTTATCAGGCAATTGAATCATCCTACCAACAACTAGAGAGCAGTCCTGAGCTATTATTTACCTAATTGGAGACCCGCGGAATATCGTTGATTGGACTTTATCTTGAATTAAACTTTATTCACTTTATTCCCTTTATCGTGTATCTGTACACTGTGGACGGCTTGATTGTAGTCATGTATAGTCTTTCCGCTGACTGGTTAGCGTGCAACATAAACTTTTCACTATAATTTGCATGACAATAAACTAAACTCAAACCTCAAACTCAAACCTACACATCAAGGGAATTTATAGAGGTCAGTTAATATAACAATCCTGGATGTCTATGTGACAAAGGAGGAAACTGGAGCATTGGAGGAAACTCCTTGGTCACAAGGAGGACTATTTAAACTCTGCACAAGCAGCTCTGAAGGGCAGGATTGAACCCTTGAAGTCAGGATCAAACCTTTGTCATAGAGTCAAACAGCAAGGAAATATGCCCTTCAGCCCACCAATACTATGCTGGAGTTGTAAGGCCGTGGCTCACCCCCCTGCACCAGTGCGCCACCCTGATGGGACTCTCTACTTAATGAAGATTGATGGAATTTAATACAGAAAAATGTGAGGTGTTGCATTTTGGGACGTCGAACTAGGGCAGGACCTACACAGTAAATGGTAGGCCTCTGGTTAGTGTTGTAGAGCAGAGGGATCTGGGAGTACAAGTGCATGGTTCCTTGAAGGTCGTGTCACAGGTAGATAAGGTGGTCAAAAAAGCACTTTGGCACTTTGGCCTTCATCAGTCAAGGTATTGAGTATAGAAATTGGGAGATCATGCTGCAGTAAGACATTGGTGAGACCGCATTGGGAACATTGTGTTCAGTACTGGGCACCATGTTATTGGAAAGATTGTCAAGCTTGCAAGGATTCAGAAAAGATTTACAAGGATGTTGCCAGGACTAGAGGTTATGAGCTATAGGGAGAGGTTGAGTAGGCTGGGTCTCTATTCCATGGAGCACAGGAGGATGAAGGGAGATCTTAGAGAGGTATACAAAATCATGAATAGATTGGGTAGATGCACAGAGTCTTTTGCCCAGAGTTGGGGAATCAAGGAACAGAGGACATAGGTTCAAGGTGAAGGAGAAAAGATTTAATAGGAATTTAACTTCTTCACACAAAGGATGGTGGGTGTATGGAACAAGCTGCCAGAGGAGATAGTTGAGGCTGGGACTGTCCCATCGTTTAAGAAACAATTAGACAGGAAGATGGATAGGACAGGTTTGGAGGGATATGGACCAAGCCCAGGCGAGTGGGACTAGTGTAGCTGGGACATTGTTGGCAGTGTGGGCGAGTTGGACCGAAGGGCCTGTTTCCACACTGTACCACAATATGAATCTATGAGGGGCATACTTATGGCAGAAGGAATGCAGTGAAAGTTCACTAAATTGATTCATGGGGCAGTGGCTTTGGTGTCCATGGAGAATATGCAGACTGAATCTGAAATGTCCTGGGTTTAGCAAAATAAGACATGATTTTATTTAAAATGTAGAAATGTGTTATGAATCTTGACAGGGTAGATGCAGAATTGCCGTTTTCTCCTGGCTGAGGTGTCCAGAACCAAGGGACAAAGTATCAAACAAGTGGTCAACCATTCAGGACTTTGATGAAAATAAATATCTTCACCCAGAGGTTAGTGAATCTTTGAAACTCTCTGCCTAAGAGGCCAGTGATGGATCAGATGTTGAGTATTCAAGAAGGAACTGCAGATACTGGAAAATCGAAGGTAGACAAAAATGCTGGAGAAACTCAGCGGGTGCGGCAGCATCTATGGAGCGAAGGAAATAGGCAACGTTTCAGGCCGAAACCCTTCTTCAGAAGTTGAAGAAGGATTTTGGCCCGAAACGTTGCCTACTTCCTTCGCTCCATAGATGCTGCCACACCCGCTGAGTTTCTCCAGCATTTTTGTCTACCTCAGATGTTGAGTATATTCACGATACGAAACAATACACGATAGAACTTTATTTATCCCAGGAGGGAAATTAACCTGCCAACATTCATAAAACACAAAATCCATGAAACATGAAATTAAAGTGACGTGTGTAAAGGATTAGGGATGTGCAAAGATTGGGGAGTGAGGGGAGGGGAGTCAGTCTCTGTATTCAGCAACACCTCTGCATTCAGCAAAGAATTGCATTAAGACAGATATTCATTGAATTTTTAGATAAATATGGATATAGAGTTGGGGCACTGAGCTGCAATCTTATTGAATGGCGGAGCCGGTGTGAGGGACTCCTGCTATTTCTTTTGTTTTGCTCTTTTCTGATTTTACTAAAAGCAATTAAGGACATTTTTACTGCCACACAACAGGCTGTCCATTGGGATGACTCATTAATTATTATTAGTGTACTGTGCCTATTAACTGTGCTGAACATATATTTAAGCATCAGAAGTATGGGACAAAAAACACAAATGAAGATGTTTTAATGCGACGCTTTCGACCAGCAATGTTTGTTGTAAATAAAACAAATTAGAATTCACTGCTGAGGTGGTGGGTGGATTGTGAAGTCAAAGATATGTTATGCTATGCTATAATATATGATATGATATGATGATATATATTACCCTCACCTGTATCAACCTATTACCTGCCAGGCTTTGTCCTGCTCATCCTCTCTTCCAGCTTTCTATCACCCCCTTCCCTAAAATCAGTCCTAACACAAAACGTCACCTATCCATGTTCTTCCGATTTGCTGCCTAACCTGGTGAGTTAAGGGCCTGTCCCACTTTCACGACCTCATTCACGGCTTTTTGCCTTCGACATACTCGCAGCATGGTCGTCACGAGGTCGTAGGAAGTCGTAGGTAGGTCGTAGCAGGCCGTGATGCTAATCGTAGGTACTCGTGGCATCAAGTAGGTCGGGGCGTTTTTTTTTTATAGCATGATGAAAAATGTCCACGAGTAAAAAAGGTCGTGAATTAGGTCGTGAATGTGGGACAGGCCCCTTAACTCCAGCACTTTGTGTCTTGTTGATTCTACTATAATACACGTGGAAAGAAATTGCATCCATGAGTACTTTTGTTTTTCATGCTGAAATTGCTAATCGGTTGCCCAGATTCAGTCTTGGCAATATATCCACTCCTGGGAAAAGTTGACTGGGAGAATTAGTTGTAAAAGATAAATGGAGGAAGCAATTGCAGAGTATCTGACCATCATTTTCCAAAGCTCTCCACCCACCATCGGCTACAAATATGGTGCCAGAAGATTGGAGGACTGTGAATGTAATAGAGTTGTTTCAAAGGGGACAAAAGGGATAACAGAATATATCTTGACCAATTTATTTCATTCTGCAGCAGCGGAATTTTTGGAATCAATCAAAGGTATAGTGGTAAATCATTTCGAATGACAGATTAATCGAGGACAGTCAGCAATGGTCTGATAATGGATGGTCATGTCTGATTGAATATTTTGGGAAGATAATAATGCATGCAGTCTTTATGATGTAGTTAGTTTGGATCTTAGGAAAGTTTTTAACAAACATGGCAGGCTGTTCATAAAGGTAAATGTGCACAGGATCCACAGAGGTGTGACAGATTAGGTCACACGTGGTTCAACTGCAGGAAGCAAAGGTGATTTTGTGACTGAAAGGTTGTATCCAGTGGGTTTAATTGGGTTCTGGCTGGTTTTGGCATTTTAATGAATCCAACTTCATTGTAGGGAACATAATAAACACATAAATTAGGAGCAGCACAGTGTTGCAGCGGTAGAGTTGCTGCCTTACAGCGCCAGAGACCCAAATTCGATCCTGACTACGGGTGCTGTCTGTATGGAGTTTATACATTCTCCCTGTGAACACATGGGTTTCCTCCGGGTGCTCCGCTTTCCTCCCACACTCCAAAGATGTACATGTTTGTAGATTAATTGGCTTCGGTAGAAATTGGAAATTGTCCCTCATGTGTAAGATAGTGTTAGTGTACGGGGTGATTGCTGGTTGGCGCAAACTTGGTGGACCAAGGACCTGTTTCCGGTCTGTATCTCCAAAGTGAACTAAAGTAAGGTAAACCAAAGATGTCTGCACGTGATACATTTATCTCCTGTAGGTTGAACGTGAGGGAGATACCTTTAGACTGAAAGAAATACAAATTAACTCCATTTGAGGGGAAGAAGGAGAAACAGAACAACTCTTAATAATACAAGACAACAAATACGTAGAATATATCCAGGGCCGGATTTAGATGAAGAGAGGCCCTAAGCTATTTCACTTGTGAGGCCCCCACCCTCCCAATCCCCCACTCCCCCGACTAGAGGACCATGACTACCCGACAGTGACAGCGTGACACTTTTAGATCCTACTGTATGTTGTCATTAAACAGTTGGTTTTAAAATACATATTGGATTCACCGCGGAGCGGGCGATGCCTTACCTGGATCGCCGTTTGAAGCTCTGGAGTGTTGGGCCTGCTGCTTCAACATCATGGAGCTGTGGTTTGCGGAGTTCCCAGCCTCGCGCCGCGCTGATTTTAACATCGTGGAGCCCTGGGATCCCTTTGCCGAGGGCCGCCAGCGTGAATCTCCACCCAGCTCAGCCTGTGGACTTCGGGAGCCGCGGGCTCCGGTAGGAAGTGGCCGATTCAGAAGTCCAATCCGCTGAGAATGTTCTCCCGTTCCGACGTCGGATCGTGACCCCAAAATTTCATTGTACCAATTGGTGCATGTGACAATAAGTGTCTCTTGAATTGAATGTGGAATATTAAGAAATAAAGAAACTACAAATACACTAAGAGCAAAAATGCAAAATCATAGCAAAATCATCCAGAAGTTCACCAAGATCTGTTTTACATGTATTACAGACGGCAACATTTGAATGTCAGTGAATGTTTGAGGATGAACAAGCCGTGATATCGTGGGGCCACGTTCCAATGCAGGTCATGATCTGTTGTAACACTCGGGCTTTGAGACATTAAGCTTGCCTTCGAACAGACACTGCTGTCTGAACAGATTTGTCCACCTGTGGCCAATGCAAATCACACTGCATGTCTGATAATGATCTACAGTGAACCTGCGCTGTGATGATGAATGGGTGTCCACAAACCAGTCTGTCACGGAGCATGTGGCAACTCCGATGGCTTCCAAAGCCCTCGATTGCGTATATCAGAGGTACAGTGGGAACATCTCTAATGAGAGTCTGCTCAGCAGGAATGTATGAATCTCCGAGCAGCTCGAGATATGCTCTCAGATAGGTCAGTGGACACACTAACAGAGTGCTCTGTAAAGAACAAAGCAGTTACCTGCCAACACATAATATTTTCAAGTTGACATATTTGAAGGTGGACCCAAGGCAAACTGGAGTTTCTATCTTATTAAAAGATCACAGGCTGCTGTTCCTGTTGCTACTAGACGCATACAACTGCAGTGACGAGAGAGGAACAAATCTCTCGGTTTGCAGAGGGTTTTACATTTTGAACATATGTCAAAAAATATGGATCATTGCACTTCCAGGCTTGGAAAGCAAGCTGACCCTTATAATTGTTGCAAGTCTATATTGAATACTTTTTATAAACATTGTTGGCGCCCTATATGAGGCGACTCTTTGCATACTTGTCTATCGTTTGCAAAACAAAGAATTTCACTGTACCAAGTACATGTGACAATAAAGTATCAATCAATCAATCAATCAATCAACATTTCCTGTGAAGCTGTCGATGTTCAGTGGTGAATAAAACAGATGTTGCCCTCCCTAAATAATGTATTAGGAAGTTCAATTTTATACAAGAGCTAGCTGTTGCTGCCAATTCCTGAAGGCAGCCAGACTGATTAATACTGCATACTATTGTGATTTTGAATGCTATTGTCAATAGTGAATGGAAGATGTTTCCCAGAAGGCTTATAGAAACAGATGACATGACCATATGTCTACCTCCTACTAAGTATCAGGTTCTATTCCTGGAGAGCTTCTATTAGTCGAGGTCCTTCTGCAGGAATCAGCATGTAGAAAAGCCCAGACCCAAAAATTCACCTATCCATGTTCTTCATGGATGCTGCCTGGCCTGCTGATTAGTCCAGCAGTTTGTGTTTTTCAATACAATATGGTTGGGAGATGTACAATGCTTCACAATCTATGTTCTCGTGAATTGTAAATAACTGGTGTTCCAGTAATGCTGATCTAATTTCTATACCTTGACAATTTATGTGGAGGAGGCTGTTTTCTTACAAGTAATGCAATGAAAAAAACAATTTTGGAAGAAGACTGTGTGTTGGGGAAATTATATAAGTTTAAAATAAGCTTCATTACAAACCTAAGGCAAGAATGGTGTTAACGCACAAGCTCCTAGCCCAACATTTATTGCAGAGATGATTTTGGCAACATATGGTACATTGAAATTGTTTTGATTGTTGATTACTGAGAAGTGATTAAAATATATTGCGTTAATTGGAAATGGTGTGATCAATGTATCTGGGAAATGATTGGGATTGATGTTTATTTGTTGAACAAAAGGGCAGAAACTAGTATAAATTCACATTATAGTTAGGCAACCACTTAATAACATTTTCGTGCTTATTTCATTACATGACTTCCATCCTCGCCTCCCTTTGAAATTTAATCAGCAGCTTAAAAACCTGAAGTTTATAGCTTTCCTATGCCCAAGCACTTTCTGATCCCAATGCTAGTCCTGATTTGATTGCAGACAATGCAGATGGCCAATTTGTGACCCTGACTGCTTGCATTCACATTGACCTGAAAGACATGAAGCAAAGTTACACTTGAGTGATATGTTCAAGGCTATAGACGTTTTCCTCTAGAAATATACAATTTATTTTCCGATGCCTCTGGGGCCCAAGGCACAACCAAGTTTGCACCACTACATAATTTGCATTAAAATCACCCAACTAAGGAGCTTAATTTCCTAATTTAGATATTTAACTAAAACAAGGTTTGGCCATCGATCCACCAGCATCTTATTACAACAATGAGGTGACAGGAAAAATCACAGTGGTGTTCATTCAGCAAACGTGGTCTCATCATTAATTATAAGGTAGAGCAGAGAGTCACGCAAGTCGGAGTAGTCTGATTCATGGTTATTGGTACTTGCACCATAAAGTTAGGGCACTCAATTGTGTCATGAAAATGTAGCACGAATCCAGGAAATTTCAGGGTCATGATTTTCTCACCAATTCCTTCCTTGGAACAATTGGTTTAGAATGAGTCCATTTGGATCTTCATTAGGAAATGTAAAATGTTGTTTTTAGACTAAACAAAGAAGGGAAAATACATTGGGCTCAGCTGGTAGAGCTGCTGCCTCTAAGCACCAGGGACCCAGGTTCGATCCTGACCTCAGGTGCTGCCTGTGTGGAGGTTGCATGTTCTCCCTGTGACCGTGTATGTTTCCATCAGGTGCTCTGGTTTCTTCCCACGTCCCAAAGAGGTGAAGGTTTGTAAGCTAATCAGTCACTGTAAATAACCCGCAGTGTGTAGAGAGTGATGGCAAAACTGGTGTGAACAAGTGATTGATGGTTGGCATGGACTCGATGGGCTGAAGGGCCTGTTTCCATGCTGCATCTTCTAATCAGTCAAAAAAAAAATTGGGTCACTTGAGCCAAGTATTTCTTCTGCTGTGTTCACGTTACTGAACCCTTCAATGAATAACAGTACGCAATTATGCTAAATAAAATAGTAAGATTAAACGAGAACTTACCAAGTTTGAAGTTTGATCTTTATTTTATGAGGAGTTACGTTGGTGATTACATGAAGAAGACCCGTCAGGGCGCATGCGCGTCAATCTTCAAAGCAGCGGTATGAAATCACAGATAACACAATATTTGAAGTAACATATTAAGATGAGCAACATGAGAACTACCATATGACCTTTTTTATGAGAGAGGGTTGGGCGTGGCGGGCACGTAATCACCAACGTAACTCCTCATAACATAAAGATCAAACTTCAAACTTGGTAAGTTCTCGTTTAATCTTACTATTTTACTTCGGAGTCACGTTTGTGACTACGTGAAGGGTTTAAAGCTCTGTGATTTTATGCCGCAGATCCAAATCCCGGCTTTTCACTGCATTGATTGACTTTCGATGAGAAACAATCAATAATGCGTTAAACATGAAATGTGAATATCATGCAGTAACAATTGATTTGAATAATCAAAACAACCAGTAACCCCTCTATCCCAGGGGAAACTAAACAGGACTTAATCCTGAATTTGCAAACAGCCTCTCTCCGATCGGCGATCGGCCGATGGTAAAAATTTTTTTTAAAAATCATTTGACCACCTATAAAAATATGGCCGCTGTGAACATCCATCGCCCTAGCCAACGACGTTGCTGCTGCACTAGTGGGAAAAGGATATACACACTTCAGTGTTAATACCTGCCTTAATCAACATTTGCTTTAAACCACCTTGAGATAGTCTGCACTAACACTCTCCTGTGTGGCTTCATGTAACTGATAAACAATGCTGTTTCCACATTTCTTAAGGTCTTTATAGCTTCAATTTAATGAATTTAAATGTACCATTACACATAAACATGGACCAGTAGGTTATGCTGAAACACAATATTAACAAACCTGTGACACCTGGCCTGCTCTGCTTAAACAGGACGCCATTATATAACATAACATTCTCTTCAGCAACTTACATCCTATCTAACAGAAGTTTTTGCAAATCTGCACTTGCTATGCTGAACCAATGCCAAGAGCATAACCACTTTCATGATTAGTTTGGCAAATTCAGAGACATGACAGGAACCTACTGTCGAAGCATCTTGAGGAACACACTTACATCCCAGATCGCCATATACCTGGGTTTAGGAGGTTTCAAGTTGAAATTCCTTTCATCAATCCAGCTATTATATGATGAAACTCATTAGGATCTTTCCTGACCCCATCAAAACTATACGATGGCAAAGCACTTAAAGCTGTATTAATGGTGCTATAACTGAGCCCCTCATCATCGTAGAGTCCCTTTTGAATACTCTTTCTCCAGGCTACAGTGAGCATGTCCACCGTTCACCCAGACATTCCTTGCTCCAGGTATGGCCTTCTTAAAACCTGCAAATTAACAAGTCAATACTATCACATAACAGATGACTTTCCCATGTTTGCGGATGCTCCAGTCAATTTCTATGCTTGGGAACCACCAACAAGAGGTTGGATCCCTAACTGTAACATCAAAGGGAACCATGCTTGATTCGGCCAATTAGGTATTACAAGCACCCCCAAAGCGGCATCGTGCTTGATTTCTTGCAGACTCCGACCTATTAGGCAAAATGGTAGGAAAATATATAAAACATACCACCCCAATGTAACGTCAAATTATCAATTGCAACTGCCACCTGGTCTGGTTCCCATGAAACCTATTTAGGCTGCTGATGGTTGAACCTTGATGCAAAACAAATCGATATCTGGCATTCATATATAAGTACTATATTATTGAACACCTCCTGGTTCAACATCTAATCTATGTTGTCATGGAACTTTCGTGACTTGGCATCTGATACTATGTAGAATCTACCTGGTAGATAAATAGCTGAAATATCTTTTTCAATGCACCAGGCCCAAATGTGATTAGCCAATCTGTCACAAAATACCGACTTGATTCTATCGATGTCATTAATATATATGCCACTTGCGTAGTATTGTCAATCTGAAAACTGAACATGCAGATTACATTTGTTAGAGCAATAAGCCTCTTAATAGTTAATTGCCCATGTCTGCAGAAACGATGCCTCTTGCTCAGTCCATCTGCCTCCACAGCTGAAACTCGTATCCGTGACACCTCACCCGAGTGCACTGACATTCATCTGCAAAATCATGGAAGGCTGGTCAAGCATTACCTTGCTATAACTTCTGGACACATGGTGAATCCACCATTGTAAATCAGAAATAGCCTTTACTGATAACTGCATAGGTCTATTATAATGACCCGAATGAATCCTTAATGCCTCCATTAGCTTGATACACCTGTCAATTAGCTCTACCCTTTTTCCCTGGGCAGAGTCACTTAATTGAATCAATTGTGACCCAAATAGTCAGGTGTTAATTTGGATTCCTCTGGATGAATAATGCCCAATCTTTGAAAATTGGATTTAACAACTATCACCTGTTACTTCAGCTGTACTCTTGGATACCCCTGTAATCAAGATATCATCGAGATAAGCCATGAGCACCTGACCCTGGCCTCTCAGCATGCCTATTATAGATTTTAACAATTTTGTTGCCATAGTTGATCCATCCAGGTGAATTTCAAATATCCTTATCCTGCAAATAAACAGACATTGAATAATGCGCATCTTTAAGGTCTATAGTCGCCATATAGCATCCTCTTGACCCAGTTGCTTAGCAGTGACAATTCCATCGTACAATGTCTATACTATATCCCCCATCCTTTTTTGGCCTGGGAAAATATTAGACACAAATTGATGGGGTTGGTGAACCACTACACCTTTATCACATAAGCTTGTAAGCGCAGTCTGAACATCCATCTGTTCTGTTAATGAAACTGAATAGTTCTCCCAAGAACATGTTGAATGTGCAAATCACAATTTGGATTGAAATCCATTCGAAACCTTTGAATAACACTCTGTATAAAACAGAGCTAAGGTAATTTGCTTCCATTAATCCCAGAAACAGATGTAATGTACCCCAGATTTAAGTTGTGTCACATTTGATATGTGCACCTGAGAACCAGGCCCACCTACCTCCTTGGTACCTGGTGGATGTTTGACCATGTTCCCGCTTCGTTTGTAGGGGTACTTTCTTTTTTGGAAACTTGCCGACTGCCGGTGGCTTGATCAAGCCCACCGTCTTTGCCTCGTCACCCATGTCCTTGACACTCTTGGTGAGGTCCTCTCCGAAGAGTAGGTTGGCCAGCTGTATGTTGCTAGGCTGGAAAAATACTGCAATCTTGGAATTAATGGTGGGCGGAATGGCACTTTCCCTGAGACAATTTATCTCAAAAATGGGTGCTACAAAGCAACCCTAGTACCTCTTGATGCATCTCCGACACATGCCCTCCATCCACCGTTCTCGCGAACGCCGTGATTCCTGAGCCTAGTAATTTCAGGATTCTCTGCAGCTTCATCTCCTGGGCACTGCACGCCCACGCCCATCTGGCTCCATATCACCCGGTTCACTGCTGGCACCTTCAGCAACTCGCAGTTACCCCGTCTCTTGGTGATTCCAGACTCTGACTGGACAGCGAATCGTACTGCCAGAGATGGGAACTCTGACAACGGCCATCTTCGCTTTCCCAGTGGCATTCCATACTCTGACGGGACAGCGAATCGGACTGCCAGAGATGGGAACTCTGACAACGGCTGTTCTTCACTATCAACAAAGTCTCCGTCAGAGTCGGGTCAGAACTGAGCTGACCCTCTGCAAGCGCCTTTTAAATGAGGGTGCTATCCAGCCGCCTCTATATCGTGGAGGCCAGCTCTTCTCCCAGTGGCACTCCATACTCTGACGGGACAGCGAATCGTGCTGTCAGAGAATGGACCTGTGACAACGGCCGTTCTTCGCTAGTTCCAAGTCTCCGTCAGAGGCGGGGTCAGAACTTAGCTGACCCTCTGCACTCACCTCATGCATGAGGGTGCTTTAAGCAGCCCTCTACCAGGTGCTGCCGGCGTGGCCTTTCTGCAGCCTACCGCCCACACAACTCCTCCCCGGAGTGTGCGTTTCTGGAGCAACCTCTGGATGAGGTGCTCCATTTGGGAGAACCGTTTTACCACGTCTCCAGCCCCGTACAGGCTCGTTGTGGCCCGACTCACTTGAGTCCAAGGGCCTCCCAGACTTCCCCGTGCCGTACGCTCGACAGGCGTTGGCTTTGGTGCTTTTTAGCACTGAGTCTGAAGTTGCCCCGCTCCCGGTCGGCGACTGTGCAGGGGTATGAGGCAGCCGCTGACAGACCGCATTCCCGTGGCTCTCCTATGCTTTACCTGTGGCTGCCCTCCCCCTGGTCGTCTTCATCATGGTGCTGCCTGTAATAAAAAACAGAGCACCACAAAAATAACTTTCCCTCCAGCTAAGATTAGCTGGAGCTTTAAACTATAAAAGTACTTTAAAAGTACTTGCTACAGGAGGAGCTCTGTCCTCCCCTGCTCATCTTCACCATGGTGCTGCCTGTGACAAAACACAGAGCACAGCACCACAGTAAAGGAAACTGTTTTACTCCAACTAAGTTTGTCACTTAGCTGGAGCTTTAAAACGCTTTAAAAATACTCTAAAAGTACTTACCACGGGAGGAGCTCTGTCCTCCCGCTGTCCGTGCGCCAATGCGACCGACGTAATGACGCGCATGCGCCCTGATGGGTCTTCTTCACGTAGTCACAAACGTGACTCCAAAGTAAAATAAACATTGAATTGTAAATAGTTTTGAAATTCACCAAGAATACTACAGCACACACACCATGATGTAAATGAATGCGATGAATGAATAATCATGACACATGTGCCAAAACTCCCTCGATCTCTGCATTTTCATTCACAATTAAAAATATTTAATTTTGGATAAATCCAGATTTGAGCACTGTGCCATGGAGAAGGCGTAATGGCTTTAGACAGAGCGCAGAAGATGTCCAGGGATGAGGAACTGGAGAAGCGGAGGTTGTTTACCTTGGAACAGAGAAGGTTGTGAGTGAATCTGATAGAGGTAATGAACATCATAAAACAGATTAGACAGAGAGAACGTGTTCCCAATGGCAGACGGTTTCCGAACCAAGGAACGTGTAAGAGACAATAGACAATAGACAATAGACAAAAGGTGCAGGAGTAGGCCATTCGGCCCTTCGAGCCAGCACCGCCATTCAATGTGATCACGGCTGATCATCCCCAATCAGTACCCTGTTCCTGCCTTCTCCCCATATCCCCTGACTCCGCTATTTTTAAGAGCCCTATCTAGCTCTCTCTTGAAAGCATCCAGAGAACCTGTCTCCACTGCCCTCTGAGGCAGAGAATTCCACAGACTTACCACTCTCTGTGAGAAAAAGTGTTTCCTCATCTCCGTTCTAAATGGCTTACTGCTTATTCTTAAACTGTGGCCCCTGGTTCTGGACTCCCCCAACATCGGGAACATGTTTCCTGCCTCTAGCGTGTCCAAGCCCTTAACAATCTTATATATTTCAATGAGATCCCCTCTCATCCTTCTAAACTCCAGAGTGTACAAGCCCAGCCGCTCCATTCTCTCAGCATATGACAGTCCCGCCATCCCGGGAATTAACCTTGTAAACCTACGCTGCACTCCCTCAATAGCAAGAATGTCCTTCCTCAAATTAGGAGACCAAAACTGCACACAATACTCCAGGTGTGGTCTCACTAGGGCTCTGTACAAAATGAAAATGAAGGGAAAAAGAATCAGAAGTGGAGTGTAGAAACAAAGAACTGCAGATGATGGTTTATCCCAAAGATAGACACAAAGTACTGGAGTAATTCAGTCGGTCAGGCAGCATCTCTGGAGAAAAAGGATGGGTGATGTTTCATGTCGGGACCCACTGATTTACTCCAGCAGTTTATCTTTGTAGGTTCCTAAGACGAGGAGCAGAATTAGGCCATTCAGTGCTCCACCATTCTCTCATCGCTGATTTATTTTCCTTTTCTACCCCATTCTCCTGCATTCTCCCCATAACCTTTGACACCCTTACTAATCGAGAACCTATCGATTTCCGTTCTATCCAGGCTGTAAATCAATCTACACAGGCCATGTGGTAAGTTTCAATAAGACCCCCCTCTCATTCTCCTAAATTCCAGAGAGTACAGGTCGAGAGCCTTCAAATGCTCTTCATACGTTAACACAATCATCGCGGGATCATTCTCGTAAACCTCCTCTGGGTCTTCTCCAATGCCACCGCATCCTTCCTCAGATATGGAGCCCAGTGTAGTTACATTCAGTTTTTACATGTTTTGTAGTTAATAGCTGAAGGCTCAAATGCACTGTTGAGGAATGGAAGCAGATTCAGTGTGGCATAAAAAGGAGCAGAATAAGTATCTGAAAGAAAATATTTTTATGGCAGTAAGGAGGGGACAGGGTGGTGAATTTCTCTTGTGTGGAGTTGCTCCAGACATGATGGGTTGAATAGACTGCCGTAAGCATACTATGATTCCATGAAACATTATACCCTATGGATAATGGCTTACTGTATGCAACCATGGACAAAGAAGACCAGGCCTCCCAATGTTTTGGGCCTGAACAAGGTCAACATGGGAAGATGAGTCCAGAGTTGAGGAACTGGGGAAGCGGAGGATGTTCACCTTGGAACAGAGAATTTAATTGAATTGAATAAATGTTATTAGCCAAGTAAGTATACACACAAGGAATTTGCCTTGGTGCTTTGCTCGTAAGTAACAACACGATATACAGTAGACAATTAATTTACACATGTGAAGAATGAAATAAGATACCAGTGCAAAAGGAACTTCAGATACTGGTTTATACCAAAGATAGACATAAAATGCTGGAGTAACTCAGCAGGTCAGGCAGTATCTCTGGAAAACATGGATAGGTGACGTTACTGTTTGAGATCTTCCAACGTCATCTACCCAATTTCTCCAGAGATGCTGCCTGACCCACTGAGTTACTCCAGCATTTTGTGTGACACTAGTTCTATGTTGTCCCACTTTTGCATCCACTCCCTGCACACCAGGGGTAATTTACTGAGGCCAATTGACCTACAAAGCCGCATGTCTTTCGGGATGTGGAAGGAAACCGGAGCACTCGGAAGAAATCCACGTGGTCACAGGGACAACCCGAGTACGGTAGTCTATTGGTTCCATGCTAAAGAAAAGAATGACTCGTATTTATGTGTCTTTCAGAACCTCAGTTTTGGTATCAAGTAAGCACCTCTGAAGTATGTTCACTCTTCCATTATAAGAATGAGGAAAGAACTTTGTAGTGTTAGAAAACTGAGGAGAATGATCAATAAAACTGAAAGCTTATTCCGTAGAAAGAGTTCAAGCATAAAGTGAAGCTGTAAAGAGGAGAAAGCTTGCCCAAGGTGTTAAACAACTTACTATGTTATTGGCTTTCTAATGCCACCAAATGCTGCTCTTGTAATAATTTATAATTTGAATGGATCGCTCAACAAACACTGGGATCTGTGCCAGCATTTAGTGAAAAATGCATTGTTTTGCTGTCTGTTTAGTAATTACATTGAGTTCAACAGCTTAATACCCTGGGGTGCATTAAATATGGTGTTTAGTAGACACATGCTTTGCAACCTATAAAGTAAAATAAAATGAAATGAAAGGACCCCCTACTGTTTTAAAAGTGATAACAATAATTTAAGGTTCTTTGGCAACTTTGATTCAACACTTATTAATTAATCATACATAGGATTCAATATATATTTCTGCATCACTGTTCCGCAGCATATGAATGAATTTGATTTTACTGGTTGTCAGTACCATTTATAAATGCATTTGAAATAACTGTAGAGGTGCAGCTAGTAGAGCTGCTGCCTCACCGTAACAGAGTCCAGGATTCGATCCTGATCGACCTGTGTGGGTTTCAACTGGGCGCTCTGGTTTCCACCCACATCCCAAAGTCTGCAGGTTAATTGGACTTTGTAAATGAAAAACTTACCCTTAATATATTGGGAGTGGATAAGAAAGTGAGATAACATAGAGCCGTTGCCCAACCATAACGGGTGAGTAATGGTTGGCGTGGACTGAAGGGCCTGTTTCTATGTATTTATATCTTAAAAAATAAAAAAACGAAAACTATTCACAGTTCTGGCGTAGAAACAAGGAACTGCAGATGCTGGTTTAACAAGGAAAGACACAAAATGCTGGAGGAATTCAGCAGGACAGGTAGCGTTCCTGGAGAACATGGATAGGCGATGTTTCGGGTCGGGATCCTTCTTCAGACTCTGAAGAATGTGACCTTAAGCATCACCTATCCATGTACTCCAGGGATGCTGCCTGACCCGCTGAGTTACACCAGCAATTATGTGTCTTTTCACAGTTCTGGTGGTTATCTTATCATCTTGAGGACTAATAATGTTATCTGCCTGGCAGCAAAATGAACAATTTTCAACAACCATAAAATCAAAATTCTAAGTATATGGAATCTTGCAACAGCCAGTTTTGTTAATAGGATTATTAGGAAATCAGTCATTCATGACAAGATCTGAAATAATTCTCCTTTCACACTTCACAAGCAGCTAACCTGCCACTAATGAATACAAATGAAAAAAGTACCAATGCAGCTGTGGAGTGTGCAAAATGTTTCAGTACAGAATATGCTGAATTTTCATAGACTGGCCATCATCCAGCAACCAATATAAATTAGAGATCATTTTTGTTGTAGACATGTTCACATTGCAAGGGAAATTAGTATTGAGTGACACTAAGTATTAACTGTCAAGTCAGGACTGTTTAATTGTCTATTGTATCGACAACATAACAATGCAATTATTAAGGGCCTGTCCCACTTTCCCGAGTTACTGACAAATTCTCCCGAGTTTTCCCCTTGATTCAAACTCGGAGAATTCCGGTAATAGCCAGCCGTAGGTACTCGGGGCTATTTTTTTTACTCGTAGACATTTTTCAACATGCTGGAAAAACCTGATGCCCCGAGTACCTACGGCTGGCATTACGAGCCGCTACGAAATATCTACGGCCTCCTACGGACTCGCTACGGACATTCTCCCAGTTTGAATCAAGGGTAAAACCCGGGAGAATTCGTGAGTAACTCGGGAAAGTGGGACAGGCCCTTTACTTGCAGCAGCTTTACAGGCCTGAAAAACCAATACACACAGATAAAGATAATAATCAAAATCCAATACATTAACGACTCTAGTGCTAATGGAAAAAATACAACTCCATAGAACAAGCAAACACATGCAGTCCGTTGTAGTTCATAGTTGAGATTAGTGCTGTGTGATGTTCAAGAGCCTGATAGTTTAACAATGCCATCAAATAAATAATTCATGGAGATGTGAAGAGATGCAAAGAAAGAATGTTTCTTGTCTCGCTCTGTAATCTTCATGAACTTTCAGCAAAAAGGAATGTGGGATCATGACGTTGTATTCTATTTAATCAATGTGTAATACATCACAGCACTCAGGACAAAACCAGTGCATTGTTTTTGAGAAGAAAATACTCCAATTATGACTGTCCTTTATCATCATTACGAAATGTGTGCAAAAATGTCAGGCATGGTTGTATTCACCCACATACAGTTGGCTCCACTGGGATAGATGCTCCATTGAGGTCAATGCATGAATGGTACCCATTCAGTTATTGCTCATGGGTAACCAGTGATGAATTTCAACCCTTACCTTCATCCAATTTTTATATTATATTCTGATTAAAAATAAGTTGCATTATTCCTTGTTATTTCAAATACTTGATTTATAAGAAATGAATTTTTCCTTGTTACAAGGCTGCTAATTCCAGTTCAAAATTTGATGAGGATAATTGAGGGTGGCACAGTGGCGAAGCGGTAGGGTTGCTGCCTTACAGCACCAGGTACCCGGTTTCGATCCTGACTACGGGTGCTGTCTGTACGGAGTTTGTATTTTCTCACCGTGACCTGCGTGGGTTTTCTCCAGGATCTCTGGTTTTCTCCCACACTCCAAAGACATACAGGTCGTAGGTTAATTGGCTTGGTGTCATTATAAATTGTCCCTCATGCGTGTAGGATAGTGTCAGAGTACGGGGAACGCTGGTCGGCATGGGTTCGGTGGGCCTGTTTCCACGTGGTATCCCCATAACAAAGACTAAAATAATTAATTTCCAATATTTCTGGAGATGATGTATCCCTGAAGAGGAAATGGAAAAATGTTGCAGCATTATAGAAGTCGGGATGTTATGTTACAGTTGTACAAGGCATTGGTGAGGCTGCATTTGGAGTATTGTGTGCACTGGGTGGGGCCAGCAATGTCTGCCTCGCCAACAGTCTAGTCTGTCCCTTTCTTCGCTGTTGTTTTTTTAGTATGTGTTCAATGTATGTTTTTCGTGTTCTTTTGCTGTTTTATGTGGGGGATGGGAAACTTTTTTTTAATCTCTTACCTCAACAGAGATGCATTTTTTTTCCATATCGTATCTCTGACCGCACTGCAGCCTAACATCGAGGAGCTGGCAGCCTCTGCTGGAGACAGACTTTGGGAACTCCAACCGCGGGAGCCTGCAGACATACCATCGTGGAGCTGCCGATCCCTTTGCCAGGCATCGACCTTTGAGCTCCATCCGCAGGAGCCTGCAGACTTAACGTCGTGGAGCTCGCGGTCCCTGGTTAGAGACCGAAATTCGGGAGCTCCAAGCCATAGGAGCTTCGACCGCCGGATGCGGGAGCTTCAATCGCTGGCTGTGGGGGCTTCGATCGCCCCGACTGCAGATGGTTCGACTGCCCCGATCGCGGAAGAAAAATGAGGGAAGAAAGTTAAACTTTATTGCCTTCCATCACAGTGAGGAATGTGGGGAATCTGCTGATGTGGATGCTTATGGTAACTTTTATGCAGTTGTGTGTCTTGTTGCTTTATTTAGTATGGCTGTATGGCAATACAATTATCACTGTACCTTAATTGGTACACGTGACAATAAAAGACCTTTGAAACCTTTGAGGTTTTGGTCACTGCTATAGGAAGGATGTCATTAAGCTGGAAAGAATACAGAGAAGATTTACGAGTATACTTCCATATGGAAAGGTTGGACAGGCTCGGACTTTATTTCTTGATGTGCAGGATGCTGAGGAGTGATCTTATAGAGGTGTATACATTTATGTGTGGAATAGATGGGGTGAATGCACAGTCTTTTACCCAGAGAAGGGGAATCAAGAACAAGAGGACATAGGTTTAAGGTGAGAGGGGTAGATTTAGTAGGATCCTAAGGAGCATTCTTTTCTCTCAGAGAGTGGAGGGTGGATACCAGTCGAGGCAGGCATGAGAAACGCATTTCAAAGATACTTGGATAGGTACATTGATAAAACAGGTTTTGAGGTATCTAGAACACAGGCAAATGGAAGGAGATAAGATGGGGAATTTTGGTTGTCATGGATAAGTTGGACTGAAGGGTGTGATGCTGTGCTACATGACCCAATAACAATTATATTAATAAATATTAAAATAATGAACCTTCTTCTGACTTCCCCACACTTAGTCTATTCTGCCACCAAGCCAAAAAGATCACAACAAAACATAACACTAAATCATATCAATTCATTGTGCACTTTATTTTACAAAAGGCCTATTATTATTCCACAGTCACTCTTAGCATGAAGCTAAATTAATTTGGTCCCAAGATGCACAGCCAACCTATATTTCTCTTTGGAAGAGCGATTGCAAATACAGTATTCAACAAAAGAACTACATCATTTAGTGTTTCATTGCCTTGAGATGCAGTAGCTAAATTTTGGGTACTTATTATGCATAATAACCGAGTTTGATTTATGAGGATTCTCTTTGATATTTATAATGCAGTTATAAAAATGTATAAAAAATGTCAAAGACAATGAACAGAGGAAAGTTTCAATGTTTTATGTCAGTGGAGTTCTTTGCCAGCAGTTATTTTTATGGTCGCAAAATCCAAAGACTACATGTTCCCGAAAGTCAAATATTTTTCTATAAATTTCAAATTTCTTAAGCACATTTAAAATTCTGCGTAAATATTTCCAGTGATAATGTTGGCAAAATGTCACTATCTAAGGTTCAAGAGAATCCATTCTAAATTATTATAATGCTTAAGAGTAGTTATTGATGATAATTGAATGCATTGTTAATATTGGCAAGATTTCTCTTGTGGGTGGATCTGAAAACAAAGGATCTCTCTTTTACATGTCATAAAATCTGAAAGCACTTCCAAGGGGTTTGAAACTTAAATTGGCTACATCTGCATATACTGGGATTAGCTGTTACCTTGTAATTATTATTATCTATTGCCATTGCCACAGCATTTGAATTTGATATGTTTTTCCATTTAACTAACGTATTGATCCTTGCATGAGGGGATGATTACCTCGAATGATTTATCAAATTAATTGTGGAATCAGTGTCCATACTGTGTTAAGAATTAATCCAGAATATGTAGCAAGACTTTGGTCTACATCATATTCATTTATATACTCTGGTTATATTTATTGTCCATTTGATGTCAAATGGTAAACATCATTTGTGTTTAGACTGCTTCCCTTTAGTTATATTGTAATAACAGATTATAGTTTAGTTTAGAGATAGATAAACAGGCCCTTCGGTCCACCGAGTCCACACAGACCATCAATCACCCGTTCACATAATTCCTATGTTATCCCCTGCAAACCCACACGTCTTGTGGGAGAAAACCAGAGCACCCAGAGTAAACCCACGTGGTCACATGGAGAATGAACAATCTCCGCACAGACAGCGCCCGTGGTCAGGATTGATCCCGATTCTCTGACGCTGTGAGGAAGCAGCTCAGCATCTGTGCCACTGTGAAATACTCTGCAGACTAAAAATGTAATTGTAATTATCACCTCTGAATTTAAAATATTTATGAAATAGTTAATCAGTGGCACTGCTGATAGTGCTGCTGCCTCATACCCAGAGTCCCGGCTTTGATCCTGACTTAGGGTGCTGTCTGTGCCGAGTTTGTGTGTTCTTCCAGTGACTGCGTAGATTTCATTTGGGTACTCCTGTTTCCTCCCACATCTCAAAGACGTGCGGGTTACAGGTTAATGGGCCTCTGTAAATTGCCTCAAATGTTAAGGAGATCAAAGAGAAAGTGGGATTATATAGAACTAGTGTGAACAAGTGATCAGTGGTCGGCATGGACTCGGTGGGCCAAATGGTCTGCTTTCATGCTGTATCTCTAAAACTAAAACTGAAAACGAAGCTGAGGTGAATGCCTTAAGGGCCTGTCCCACTTGGATGACCTAATCCACAAGTTTAGAAGACCCTAGACGAGTTGAAAAAAATGTCAGGGTCGTGTTAACTCGCCGAAGTAAAAGACCTCCTACGACTACGTCTACAACCTTCTACGACTATGTCTACGACCTCCTACGACTATGTCTACGACCTCCTACGACTATGTCTACGACCTCCTACGACTATGTCTACGACCTCCTACGACTATGTCTAAGGCCTACCTACTACTATCTACGACTACCTACGACTACCATCACAACCTACTATGACCTACCGACGACCTACCTACGAGTAAAACGTATCAATTTTTTCCATGACGATCTTTTTTTTTACTCGTGGACATTTTTTATCAGGCTGGAAAAAACACCGCGACCTACTTGAGGCCACGAGTACGCGGACACCACTCACGAGCATGAGGAAGAGTTACGAAGACCTCCTACGACCTCGTGGTGACCATGCTGCGGGTATGAGTCAAGAGCAAACTCGGCAGAGGTCGCCAATTAGGTCGTGAAAGTGGAACAGGGGCTTTAACCTTACTAATTTTCTGATTCTTGAACGTCAAAACACCTAGTGCTGTAAATCCAAATTTAAATCACTTTTAGCAATGGAGGCAGTTTAGAGCCAGATGTGACATATTTTCCTCACTGTGGTAATTCTCCCCATGAAACTGGAGCGTAACGGCGAAGGTACAACAACAGATGAATCACCCAGTCTTGTCAGCAGCATTGTATAAGATGCCAAGTTAACTAAAGTGCTACTTTGGAGTTGTCTCAGTGACTCCCACTGCTGTCTCACAGCTGTGGCAATCAAAACATAGTTATTATTGTTACCTCTACTGGTACTTAGGGCAAATTGCAATGGTGATTCTTGATTCATCGTCATTTGCATTCAGCAGATGACTAAAACAGTGCTCCAGGGTGCTGAGAGGTTAATTAATTTGTTTATCTATGAGGCCAAACAGTTGGTAAAATGCTATGTCAAAGCAGGACATCTCAAGGCAGTGACTGTAGAGTGCAGCTCCGGTGAAGTGGATCACACAGAACTTGTGAGGGAGGCAGAGGAGAGACGTCACAACTGCTTGGACTTGGTGTACCGGGGGATGTTTAAGGACTCGATAAAGGACCTGAATGAATATGCCATGGTTGTTACTGACTTCATAAGCACCTGTGTGGAGGAGTGTGTTCCTACCAAGATGTTCTCTAAACAGAAGCAATGGATGAATCAGGAGATCTGAAATCTACTGGTTCAATGAGACTTGATTGTCACGTGTACTCGTGTACATGACTTTTTGGGGGGGGCCTAGAGTTCAGTGACAAGCCTACCATACATTAGGCACAATGGTAAACAAGTGTTGGAGTATAAAATAGTAGACCATACTGAGTCAGGACACAAGAGTCACCACGTTTTAGGCACCATCTTAAACCCTTCAAATCTGAAATTTTAAAAACCTTGGCCATAAAGGTGACTCTGGGTCAGTGATGCAAGTGTCGTCCAGGCCAGGCGATGTGTCGATGTCCTCCAGCATTGCTCGACTGCTCCGTGCCCCTGCAGATCGTGTCCGTTCTGCCCACTCGGCCACTTGAAGCGGCGTCCGATCTAATGGAGCCCCAGGCTGCTTTGGGGCCTCCAGCGGCCCACTCCTCCGACTCAACCACTCTAACGCCTCCTCGCCATCGCCCCGTCAACGCCGCATCCCTCGCCTCCGACTGCCGTCGCTCAGCCTCCGTGCTCCTGGTCAGTGCTTTGAGCCTCCTGTGGTGACTTCTGGAGCTGAGTCTCTCAGAGGCCGAGGTTGGTCGATGTAAAATTCTTCGTCCATTAAGAGAAACGGGCATTCTCTTGGAAACCTTCTGGACAGAAGCAGATCTGAGACATTCAAGTCAGGTGATCCAGGGTCCTGCAAGGAGCTCAATAATGACCTCTGGAAGACCATCAAGAATGCAAAGAGACACATCTGAGCTAAACTGGAGGCTCAGATGAACGTTCGGCTACTGCACCAGGCCTTGCACGCCATCGTTTCCTCCGAGGTGAAACCATGTAGATTAAATAAAAGCAAAGCATCACTCCATGATGAACTCAATGTTTTCAATGCTCAATTTGAAAGGGAAAGCAATGATGTACCCTCACAGCCCCTCACAGCCCCCCTGTGATATCAAGTTCTGAGGCCAATGTCAGAAGATCATTTTCGGGTGAAAGCATCCATGCTCCCACTTGCGTATAGACAATAGACAATAGGTGCAGGAGTAAGCCATTCGGCCCTTCGAACCAGCACCGCCATTCAATGTGATCATGGCTGATCATCCCCAATCAGTACCCCATTCCTGCCTTTTCCCCATATCCCCTGACTCTGCTATCTTTAAGAGCCCTATCTAGCTCTCTCTTGAAAGTATCCAGAGAAACGGCTTCCACCACCCTCTGAAGCAGAGAATTCCACAGACTCACAATACTGTGAAAAAAGTGTTTCCTCATCTCCGTTCTAAATGGCTTACCACTTATTCTTAAACTGTGGCACCTGGTTCTGGACTCCCCCAACTTCGGGAACATGTTTTCTGCCCCTAGCATGTAAAACCCTTAATAATCTAATATGTTTTAATAAGATCCTCTCTCATCCTTTAAATTCCAGAGTATACAAACCCAGCCGCTCCATTCTCTCAGCATATGACAGTCCCGCCATCCCGGGAATTAACCTTGTAAACCTATGCTGCGCTCCCTCAAGAGCAAGAATGTCCTTTCTCAAATTAGGGGACCAAAACTGCACTCAATACTCCAGGTGTGGTCTCACTAGGGCCCCGTACAACTGCAGTAGGAACTCTTTGCTCCTATACTCAACTCCTCTTGTTATGAAGGCCAACATGCCATTCGCTTTCTTCACTGCCTGCTGTACCTGCATGCTTACTTTCATTGACTGATGAACAAGGACCCCCAGATCCCGTTGTACTTCCCCTTTTCCCAACTTGACACCATTTAGATAATAATCTGCCTTCCTGTTTTTGCTACCAAAGTGGATAACCTCACATTTATCCACATTAAACTGCATCTGCCATGCATCTGCCCACTCACCCAACCTGTCCAAGTCACCCTGCATTCTCATAGCATCCTCCTCACAGTTCACACTGCCACACAGCTTTGTGTCATCTGCAAATTTGCTAATGTTACTTTGAATCCCTTCATGTTTAAAGACATCCATAATAATGGTGACCAAGAAGAGTAAGTTGACATGCCTCAACAGATGGCACATCCATTATTGTGATTAAATGCTTTGAGAGGTTGGTAAATCAACTCCTGCCTCAGTAATGATCTAACCCTACTTCAAGTCACTACTGCCACAACAGATCATCAATGGATGAGATGACGCTGGCACTCTGCACTTTATGGTGGACCACTTGGCAACAGGATTATGTCGGGCTGTTATCAATATCAAGACACTGGATCGAACATCAACTACAGCTTGATGTTCCAGCATCCCTTCTAGGTTCATGATCAAACTTGGGGAACTAAGGGTCTCGACCCGAAACGCCACCTATTCCTTTTCTCCAGAGATGCTGCCTGTCCCGCTGAGTTGCTCCAGCATTTTGTGTCTATCGTGTCTAGATCTCTGTTCCTCCCTATGCTACTGAAACCTCTACTCCCTCATCAGCAACCTCGATCAATTGGCAACAATATCTCCTCCTCGCTCACCATCTACATTGAGGCACCTCAGGGCTAGGTGCTGAGTTCCCTGCTCTACTCTCTATGTATTCATGATTGTGTAGCCATCTATCTATGGATTTCTGAACTAGGCTATGATTCTTCATTAACTCCCAAGTGTTACCACTGTTGTTGGCCAAATATGGGTAATCGTGAATCAGAGTTTAGGAGAAAAACCGACAATCCAATTGAGTGGTGCCAGAACTACAATCTTCCTCTCAATATGGGCATGCCCAAGGTGCTGATTATTGACTTCAGAAGGAAAGACTAGGAACTACACACTTTTCTTCATTGGCGGGACTTCGGAGGAGAGAGTCGACAGCTTCATATTCTGGGCGCATTGATTTCTAATGATCTGTCCTGGGCCCAGCACATCACACACTCACAATGCCCCTACTTCCTCATTGCTTTGAGGAGAGTTGGAATGTTGCCACACAAGTGTAATGGCGGAGAGCGCACTGACTGGTTGAATCGCGGCTAGCTTCGGAAATTTGAGCAGACAAGAATGACGTAGGCTGCAGAAAGTGGTGGACGTTGGAAAAAAACCTCCCCACTATCAAAGTGATCTATGTAAGGCGATGCCCCAAGAAGGCAGCTGATGTTAGCCGCCTTCTTGAGGCCACGCTTCATATAACAGGTACGTAGATCCCTTCGATAGTGGCAACGTCCCAATGATCCTGGCCATGCTCTCGTTGCTCACTGTTACCACTGGGAAGAATATACAGGAACTGGTGAACTGTTACCTCCAGGTTCAGGAGCAGCTTCTTCCCTTCAACCGTTATGAACCACCCTGTATGACCCAACCTCAACCAACTCAACTGATCCACTGCATAAAGTTCTTTGCGCTACTACGGTTGCTCTATGTACTGTGGTTTTTGCACAATCATGGTTTAGTTTCCTTAGAACAACTGCTAAGTTATTGTATATTTATTACTGTTTAGTTTAGTTTAGTTTCGAGATACAATGCGGAAACAGGCACTTCGGCCCACCGGGTCCTTGCCAACTACACTAACACTATCCTACACACTAGGGACCATTTACAATCTTTACTGGTCAATTAACCTACAAACCTGTACGTCTTTGGAGTGTGGGAGGAAACCGCAGCACCCGGGGAAACCCCACGCAGTCATGGAGAGAACGTACAAACTCCATACAGACAGCACCCGTAGTCAGGATCGAACCGGAATCTGGAGTTGTAAGGCAGAAACTCTACCGCTGCATGCATTGTCTTTGCATCTAATGTGCATGCAAAGCGGCAGCAAGTAAGAAATTAATTGTTCTGGTTCATATCAAATGCATTTGACAGATAAGCACTCTTGTGCACTTGTGTCTCTTGTGTGATGAGCCACATCCGTAAAAGAACCACTGCTAGTCAACCGTGCACTTTCTGCTAAGGTTCTTTAAGGTTCTTTGCAACTGACATTCTGACTTGGCAGTTGAAATGACTTTTCCTTTTAGAGCTTTATTTAGCATCTTCAAGATGTTCTCCACTATCCACTACCACACCTCAGATTGGAAAAGTTGTTATCAAAATTGAGATTGATGGATTTTTGTTAAAGTCATTAAATAATGTAGTTCTGATGCCGTGAAGTAAACCATATTTTCATTAGATGGTGAAATCTACTGAACATATTTTTTTACTGTTAATAATTTCACTCAAATAAATTCTACCATTAAATCAATGTCAGTCGGACAATATCTGAGAAGAAATTAGAGTCAAGTGTTTAATTGTCATATGAACCATTAACGGAACAATGAAATTCGTACTTAAACAGCTTAGCTGGCAACACAATACACACACACAGATAATAACTTTTAAAAATTCAATAAATTAATCATTGTTATTCCGGCATTCCCTCTCTCTCTATCCCTCCCCACCCAAGTTGCACTAGCTTCTCATTTTCACCCTACAAACAGCTAACATTGGCCTGTTTCCTTTATCATCGTTGCTTTTTTGCATATCTTTCATTCATTGTTCTTTATCTCTCCACATCACCGTCAATATCTCTCGTTTCCCTTATCCCTAACCAGTCTGCAGAAGGGTCTCGACCCAAAACGTCACTCATTCCTTCTCTCCAGAGATGCTGCCAGTCCCGCTGGGTTACTCCAGCTTTTTATGATTATCTTCGGTTTAAACCAGCATCTGCAGTTCCTAGTGTAAGAAAGAAATGCAGATGCTGGTAAAATCGAAGGTAGACACAAAATGCTGGTGTAACTCAGCGGGACAGGCGGCAGCTCTGGAGAGAAGGAATTGGCGACATTTCGGGTCGAGGCCCATCTTCAGTCTGATTCCTGGGATGGTAGCTTTCATATGAAGAAAGACTGGATAGACTAGAATTTAGAAGATTGAGGGGGGATCTTATAGAAACTTACAAAATTCTTAAGGGGTTGGACAGGCTAGATGCAGGAAGATTGTTCCCAATGTTGGGGAAGTCCAGAACAAGGGGTCACAGTTTAAGGATAAGGGGGAAGTCTTTTAGGACTGAGATGAGAACATTTTTTTTCACACAGAGAGTGGTGAATCTGTGGAATTCTCTGCCACAGAAAGTAATTGAGGCCAGTTCATTGGCTATATTTAAGAGGGGGTTAGATGTGGCCCTTGTGGCTAAAGGGATCAGGGGGTACGGAGAGAAGGCAGGTACAGGATACTGAGTTGGATGATCAGCCATGATCATATTGAATGGCGGTGCAGGCTTGAAGGGCCAAATGGCCTACTCCTGCATCTATTTTCTATGTTTCTATGTTTCAGTCTTCAGTCTGAAGAAGGGTCTCGACCTGAAACGTCGCCAATTCCTTCTCTGCAGAGATGCTGCCTGGTCCGCTGTGTTATTCCAGTATTTTGTGTCTATCTGCAGTTCCTTCTTGCTCATATCTTCACAAGTTTGGGTGCCCTCAGCACTCAAGCAAACAAGGTTTGTTAAAATGAAAAGCCCAGAGATAATCCAATCTTCATGAGTTCCACTCAGGCCTGTATAAACGTATTTTCTGTTATTGTACGCATACGTTATTACAATTATCTATCTTCCTACGCAGAAGGGATGATAAGGGATTTGTACTTTGCAACTGAAGGACTGAGTTGTGGGAGTCATTAAGCAAAACGGGCTGTTTTATTGAAAAGTTTTATTGAAAAGTTTTATTGTATCAAAACAACTTTAATTAACAACGTGCGTAGTTTCCCTAAAATAACACATTTATGAAAGATCAGAAAATATAGCACATAACAAGTTTACCTAATCTTTGCAGACACGTCTGGATCAATGGACAGATGGATATCCATAAATCCATTCTGAAAATTAATTATCGAAAATCACTGTTCATCGAACCATGTGCATCAGGCATGTAGTTCGATTCCTGCTGTCACTGTCATGTGCGCTGTTCTGATATTTTGCCTCCAGCTCATGGAGCATTGAACAGGAGTCGAATGTTAGGCTGCTTTTTCTCTGTTATCTAAATTGAATCTGCAGAGTGTTAGTCGGCAGTTTTAGATGAATTTTCTTATGAATATAGTCCTTCAGATGTGTCGTCAGCGAAAATAGAAGATAAAAAGCAGTGGATGTCTGCAACATTCACGTATTGCCCAGAGTAGGGGAATCGAGGACCAGATTTAATAGGAATCTGAGGGGTAACTTTTTCACACAAAGGGTGGTGGGTGTATGGAACAAGCTGCCAGAGGAGATAGTTAAGGTTGGGACTATCTTATCGTTTAAGAAATAGTTAGACAGATACATGGATATGGACCAAGCGCAGGCAAGTGGGACTCGTGTAGCTGGGACATTGTTGGCCGGTGTGGGCAAGTTGGGCCGAAGGGCCTGTATCCATACTGTATCACTCTATGACTCTATGACTTCAATTCAGAATGCTTTTGAGTTCTTGGCTTCTTCAACTTGGCATCAGGATAGACCCCACCATCAATTTTGCTCGACATTAAAAATATGTGTAAATTCATTCAGTGATAGCTTTATGGACTATCATTTCACTTTTGTGTGTGAGGCATCTCAGCAAGATATCCAAGATGACTTAAGTCACATTTCATAACTATGATAGTGTATGCAGCTGGTTGTAACTGTGTTTGCCTGCTTTCATTTTTTGCTGGTGTGTGCCTCCAAGGATTGCCGCAGCATATCAAGTAGGAAATAGAAGGTGAGCAAATACATACTGAGCACTTGCATCCCAGTGTTAGTCCTGATAAACCTTGAGTTGACAACCCTATTGAGAATTGCACAGGGACATGGAATATATGAATGTTTCCCTTCATTGCAATTGATAAATGTTGTTGAAACAGTAGAAAGGAGGAACTTTAGATCCTGGTTTACAAAATAAAGATACAGAGTGCTGGAGTATACCAGTGGTTTAGGCCGCAACTCCAGAGAACATCGATAGGTGACGTTTTGGGTCATGACTCTTCTTCAGACTTCTTGACAGCTCTATTTTCAAGCTGGACAATATTCAAAAACCTCAGGTGGATGGTGATGGTTTTGCTATTGAACATGACAAGTTATCACATGGTGGAACTGCAGTGTTCTGTTTCAGCAGTTTGGTTCAAGTGCATACAACGCATCAACCTATTTTCAAGATCTTGACACCACCTGCTGATAATGGCCTCTGAGTACATTTTAAAGAAATAATCTAATTTGTTCCTGCTTTATGATATGTTTTCCTGTGTTCAACCTGTTGTTTTCAATGCACAAACCAATTGCATGCTTCCTCCAGCAAAGTTGCTAGAAAGCTTTTGACCCTTTTATGAGCAATATGATCAAGGGAATGTTTTCTTCAAATATATTTTTCATATGACATGCATATTGCTGATTCAACCGGTATTATTGCCTACCTGTAACTCCAAAGGTGGTTAAGAACCAACCACCTTACCGAGACTGAAGAAGGGGCCTGACACAAAACATCACATACCCTTGTTCTTCAGGGACTTTAGTTTGGTTTAGTTTAGTTTAGAAATACAGCGCGGAACAGGCCGTTTGACCCACAGAGTCCACGCCAACCAGCGACCCCCGCATGCCAGCACTATCCCACACACCAGAGACAATTTACAATTACACACAAGTCAATTAACTTACAAACCTGTAGGTCTTTGGAATGTGGGAGGAAATCAGAACACCCGGAAAACCCATGCGGACATATCCATTCCCCACACACAGGGAGCAATTTGCAGAGGCCAATTAACGTATATCTTTGGGATGGGGAGGAAACCAGAACGCCTGGATGAAACCCACACGGTTACTGGGAGAATGCTGAGATGGGCAATGGGTTGGGCCACTGACAAAGGTAATCATCCTGAGTGGTGTGAGAGCGACAGAGTGATCTGTTGAGATTGACGTTTGGATGTGGGTGGAATGGAGACTTCAGGAAGGATCGGGACCTGCATCTGTGGAATCATTATTCCTAACATTCTGCTCCAGAGGGAAGGCTGTGCAGGAAATAACATTGCTCTGTGTGTCACTGGCATGGAAATAGATTTGTGACTTTTTTGTCCATCCCCAATTGCTCTTGAAGGTTGTGTTGAGCCACCTTCTTGAACTACAGTAGTCCACCTGGTTAAAATACATCCACATTACTGTTGCATAGGGAGTTTCTGGATTTAGACCCAGCTATGAAGAGGGAAGAATAATATAGCTTCAAGTCAGGATTGTGTGTAACTTGGAAGGGAATCTGAGGGATTGCTTCTTCTATGCAGGACGACAGATGGCGCAATGGGCTAAGTGTTCGGCTGGCAACCGGAAGGTAGCCGGTTCGAATCCCGCTTGGAGTGCATACTGTCGTTGTGTCCTTGGGCAAGACACTTCACCCACCTTTGCCTGCGTGTGAATGTGTGTGAATGTGTGTGAATGTGTGTGAGTGATTGGTGGCGGTCGGAGGGGCCGTAGGCGCAGATTAGCAGCCACGCTTCTGTCAGTCTGCCCCAGGGCAGCTGTGGCTACAGAAGTAGCTCACCACCACCGAGTGTGACTGAGGAGTGAATGAATAATGCGATGTAAAGCGCCTTGAGTATTAGAAAGGCGCTATATAAATCCAATCCATTATTATTATTATTATTATTATGCACCTGTTCGTTGTCTTTCTTGGTGGTAGAACTGACAGGTTTGGGGGGTGCTGTGCAATTGGGCTTGGTGAATACATTCACACTATTTAGTAAATAGTGTTGGCTGGTTGTTGGCAGCAACCTTCTCCCCATTGATGAACTGTGCACTGCAAGGGCCAGGAAGCGAGCAGGTAAGATCATCTCTGACCCCTCTCACCCTGGCCACAAACTCTTTGAAGCACTTCCCTCTGGAAGGCGACTCCGGACTGTCAAAGCCACCACAGCCAGACATAAAAACAGCTTTTTTCCCACGAGCAGTAGGTCTACTCAATAACCAAATGTCTGTAGCCTCCTTTTGCTCTGGTATTTTATTTCATTCAAATGTTTAAACTATAATGTTTTATTCTTAATGTTTTAATGTTTTATGTTTTATTCTTAATTGTTTACCGTATGTTGTGTTGTTACGTGCGAGCGGAACACCAAGGCAAATTCCTTGTATGTGTACATACTTGGTCAATAAACGTATTCATTCATTCAAATAATATACACGGTTTCTATTGTACACCGGTGATGGGAGAATAAAAGTTGAGGGCGTTGCATGGAATACCAATCAAGCATGTTGCTTTCCGCCAAATGTTTTTTGAGTATAGAGATACGGCGCGGAAACAGGCTCTTCATCTCACCAAGTCCGTGCCGACCAGCTATCCCCGCACACTTACACTATTCTACACACACTGGGGGTGATTTACAATTTTACCAAGTCAATTAACCTACAAACCTGTAGGTATTTGGAGGAAACCAGAGATCCCAGAGTAAACCCACATAAGTCACGGGGAGAACGTAAAACACCGCACAGACAGTACCCAGAGTGAGGGTCGAACACGAGTCTCTGGCGCGGTAAGGCTGCAACTCTACAGCTGCGCCACTGTACTGCCCTAATATTATTCTTCTATGTGTAAGCATGTGGAAGAATGATGTTGAGCTTGTTGTGAGATATCATAGAAACATAGAAACATAGAAAATAGGTGCAGGAGTTGGCCATTCGGCCCTTCGAGCCTGCACTGCCATTCAATATGATCATGGCTGATCATCCAACTGTATCCTGTACCTGCCTTCTCTCCGTACCCCCTGATCCCTTTAGCCACAAGGGCCACATCTAACTCCCTCTTAAATATAGCCAATGAACTGGCCTCAACTACCTTCGGTAGCAGAGAGTTCCAGAGATTCACCACTCTCTGTGTGAAAAATGTTTTTCTCATCTCGGTCCTAAAGTATTTCCCCTTTATCCTTAAACTGTGACCCCTTGTCCTGGACTTCCCCAACATCGGGAACAATCTTCCTGCATCTAGCCTGTCCACCCCTTAAGAACTTTGTAAGTTTCTATAAGATCCCCCCTCAATCTTCTAAATTTTAGCGAGTACAAGCCGAGTCTATCCAGTCTTTCTTCATATGAAAGTCCTGACATCCCAGGAATCAGTCTGGTGAACCTTCTCTGTACTCCCTCTGTGGCAAGAATGTCTTTCCTCAGATTTGGAGACCAAAACTGTACGCAATACTCCAGGTGTGTTCTCACCAAGACCCTGTACAACTGCAGTAGAACCTCCCTGCTCCTATACTCAAATCCTTTTGCTATGAATGCTAACATATCATTCGCTTTCTTCACTGCCTGCTGCACCTGCATGCCTACTTTCAATGACTGGTGTACCATGATACCCAGGTCTCGTTGCATCTCCCCTTTTCCTAATCGGCCACCATTTAGATAATACTTTCCTGTTTTTGCCACCAAATTGGATAACCTCACATTTATCCACATTATACTGCATCTGCCATGCATTTGCCCACTCACCCAGCCTATCCAAGTCACCTTGCAGCCTCCTAGCATCCTCCTCACAGCTAACACTGCCCCCCAGCTTTGTGTCATCCTCAAACTTGGAGATGTTGCATTCAATTCCTTCGTCCAAATCATTAATATATATTGTAAATAGCTGGGGTCCCAGCACTGAGCCTTGTGGTACCCCACTAGTCACGGCCTGCCATTCTGAAAAGGACCCGTTTACTCCTACTCTTTGCTTCCTGTTTGCCAGCCAGTGCCGGCCACTAGGGGTGCCGCATTGAAGGCAGCCTCTGCCTACAGTCTGTTTGTTTTTCTATCTTTTTTTAATTTTTAGTTAGTTTTAAAAGTATGTTTCTGTAGTTTCTCTAACTTTTCTATGTGGGGGAGGGGGGTAGGGTAAGGGGGAAACCGTTTCCCAGTCACGTCCTGGCGAGGATGCGACTATTCTCCGAGTGGCGTCCTCGCCCCCCTCCTCGCGGCCTACCACCTGGATTGGAGCAGCCTTTCCTGCCGGGGACCGGACCAGAACTCCAGCAGTGGCGGCGCAACGCTGGATTCACAGCGGAGCGGGCGATGCCTTACCTGGGATCGCCGTGGAGGCTCCGGAGTGTTGGGCCTGCTGCATCTACATCGGAGCTGCAGAGCTTCCAGCGCGGCCGGCGCTGTCTTCAACATTGCGGAGACCTGGGGCCATTTGCCGAGGGCCACCAGCGTTGAATCTCCGCCCGGCGCGGCCTGTGGACTTCGGGAGCCACGGACTCTGGTAGGAGGTGGCCGTTTCGGATGTCCAAGCTGCGGAGGATGTCCTCCAGTCCCGACGTCGGACTTCCATCACCCCGGCGAGCGGGCTTGAACATCGGGCCATCCGTAGCGGCGACAGCGGGGTGTTTTGGAGCCTTCCCCCCCCCCGACCACGGGAGGACAATAGAGGAGGATGACTGAGTTTTGGAGCCTTCCCTGACAGTGGGAAACTTTGATCCCGCTGTGTGGGGATGTCTGTGTTAAAAAAACTATCGTGTTCTGTGCTCTTTATTATTCGTATGGCTGCATGGTGACCACACACTTCACTGTACCAATTGGTACATGTGACAAATAAATGTATCTTGTATGTATCTTGTCTTCTCTATCCACATCAATACTGAACCCCCAATACCGTGTGCTTTAAGTTTGTATACTAATCTCTTATGTGGGACCTTGTCGAAAGCCTTCTGAAAGTCCAGATATAACACATCCACTGGTTCTCCCTTATCCACTCTACTAGTTACATCCTCGAAAAATTCTATAAGATTCGTCAGACATGATTTACCTTTCAGAGCTCCCGTGGATTTGGAAGCAACAGCAACAAAGAGAAGCAGGAGAAAACACTGATTGGCTCTAGCCCGAGTGGGAGGAGAGTTAGAAGTGGAGTTAGAGCGGCAGTGAGGGAGCGGCCTTGTGAGGGAAGTGCCCTGTGAGTAAAGTGTGAGTCTTTGGCTCGTGAGCCTTCGGCGAGGAGGCTGAGGAGAGGAGGCTACACAAAATGCTGGAGAGGGAGAGAGGAAAGAAGGAGATGTCAGGCAAGCTGATTCAGTGTGATGCTTGCAGTATGTGGGAGGTCAAGGACACTGCTGGTGCCTCTGGCTGCTACAAATGTGAGAAATGCATCCAGGTACAGCTCCTGAAGGACCGTGTTGGGGAACTGGAGAAGCAAGTGGATGACCTCAGGTTCGTCCGAGAAACTGAGTCGTTCCTCGACAAGTCCTACAGTAAGATTGTTACACCTAAGGTACTGGAAGAGAGAAGGTGGGTGACGGTGAGAAAGGGAGGGAAACATGGAATGCAAACGTCCCCGGGTGTTGTACCTCTTGTGAACAAGTACACCACTTAGAAGCCATTGGGACAGAAGACGTTATTACACTGAGCGGCAGACTGGCTTGTGAAGCAAAAAGGGCTGTTGAGCCAAAACCAAAGAGGCCAACGTCAGGCAACGCCATTGTAGTGGGAGACTCCATTGTGAGAGGTACGGACAGGGGTTTCTGTGGCAACAGACGGGATTCGAGGATGGTGTGCTGCCTTCCTGGTGCCAGGATCCAGGATGTCACGGACGGGGTGCAGAAAATCCTCAAGGGCGAAAGTGAGCAGCCGGAAGTGGTAGTGCATGTCGGCACAAACGATGTCGGAAAGAAGGGGATGAATATTCTGCAGCGTGACTTTAGAAGAGCTCGGAAAAATGCTGAAAAGCAGGACCTCCAGGGTTGTTATCTCCGGTTTGCTTCCAGTTCCTCGTGCTGGCGAGAGCAGGAACAGGGAGATACGGGACCTGAATGTGTGGCTGAGGAACTGGTGCACGGGGCAGGGATTTAGATTCTTAGATCACTGAGATTTGTTTTGGAGTAAGGGGGAGCTGGACAAAAGGGACGGATTGCATCTTAAAAGGTGGGGGACCAGCATTCTGGCAGGCAGGTATGCCACTGCTACACGGGTGGTTTTAAACTGAATAAGGGGGGTGAGGTGTCAAATGGGATAGTCGAGGATGGAGTTAAAGGGAAAGGGTTTCTTAAATGTGTGAGCAGAGAGACAGAGGGGTGTAAAATGAGGGTAGAAGCAATAGGTAGCAAGGTGAAAAGTAAAAGTGGCAGGCAGACAAATCCAGGGCAAAAATCTAAAAGGGCCACTTTTCAACATAATTGTATAAGGGGTAAGAGTGTTGTAAAAACAAGCCTGAAGGCTTTGTGTCTCAATGCAAGGAGCATTCGTAATAAGGTGGATGAGTTGAATGTGCAGATAGTTATTAATGACTATGATATAGTTGGGATCACGGAGACATGGCTCCAGGGTGACCAAGGCTGGGAGCTGAACATCCAGGGATATTAGTAAGATTAAACGAGAACTTACCAGTTTGAAGTTTGATCTTTATTTTATGAGGAGTAACGTTGAGGGATTACGTGAAGAACCCGTCCAGCCACACACGCGTCAATCTTTCAAAGCAGCGGAGTGACAATCACAGACGATAATTACTGAAGTATGATAGTAAGATGCATAAAGACTTAGAACTACCAGCTTGATCCTTTTATGAGGGTGGGAGCGGAGGGCACGTAATCCCTCAACGTTACTCCTCATAAAATAAAGATCAAACTTCAAACTGGTAAGTTCATTTAATCTTACTATTTTACTTCGGAGTCACGTGAGTGACTACGTGAAGATTTCAAAGCTCTGTGATTTCACACTGTGGATTAAAATCCAGGTGCTCACTGCACTGATTGACTCTATTTGAGTAAGCACAATCAACAATGCATAACCACAACATTAAATGTAATCAGTTAATGGTTCTATTTATTTTAACAAAAGTAACAAATTAGGCCCATTTATTATAATGGGGAATTTAATACTGAATCCAGCACGGCATCACTAAACACCCCGAGATCTTTAATCTCCTCAATACTTGTGAAACATCTGTTCACTTGCCCATCCTGCGGCCGCGAGGATAAGGTCTATTGGCACATCTGAATCCCTGGCCGCCGTTGTTGATGCCGCCCTGGTGGAATGAGATCTAAATTTATCAGTATCAATACCTGAATAAATCAACACCAGTTTCAACCATCTTGAAATTGTCTGTGTTGACACTTTCTTATGAGGCTTTTTATGACTAATAAAAAATGCCAATTCTGTGCCTCTTAAGATTCTTGTTGTTTCTATGTAACATTTTACATATGTTATTACACATAGCCGTGGATCTGTAGGATATGTTGAAAAACTCCAACTTACATCCCGTGAACCCAGGTCTACTTTGCTTCAGTAAATCATAGACATAGAATGTAACGGCATTCGCCCCTACCTTCATTCTGTCAATTCTTAGTTTCTGTAATGTTTGAACTCTCTGAGATGAAACTAATGCCATGAGCATAACCAATTTTATGGTGATTTTTGGCTAATGACAGAGTTTCAATAGGATTCCAATCCCTCAGCAGCATCAGTACACCTTTTACTTTCCAGATTTCTGTATACCTAGGTCTAGGAGGATTGGAGTTGAAAATTCCTTTCATAAACCTACAGACCCAAGGATGTGATCCTATTGGATTTTGTTCTGATTCACTGCTTAAATATGCAGAGAGTGCACTTCGTGCAGTATTGATTGCACTATAACTTAATTTTAATTTGTAGTATAGAGTTTAAAGAAACTCTATTACATCTGAAATTTCTGCTGTGTTATATGCAATATTCTTTCCTGAACAAAACACCTCCCATTTCTTTATATAGGAAATGTACTGCTTCTGGGTACTATTCCTCCAGGCTGCTGTCATAACATCCACCGTACGATCTGATAATCCTTTTCCAAGATATGGCCTTCTTAGAATCTGCAAATCAACAAACCAATATGATCATGTAAAGGATGTGGTTCATCAGTTACAGGGTGTACAATCAGTTTAATCTGCTTTGGAATAATCATAAGGGTTTTTTTGATCATTTTTAACACCAGTGGGTACCATAGCTGTGTAGGCCAATCTGGTACTACCAAAATCCCTGAAGCTGAGTCTTGTTTAATTTTCTGTATGCATCTGTTGATTAAACAAAATTGTGGAAATGCATACAGAAACATACCACCCCAATGTAGCGAGAAAGCATCCACCGTCACTACACCAGGATCAGGTTCCCATGACACATATTTAGGCAATTGGTGGTTTAGTCTTGATGCAAACAAATCAATCTCTGGCATTCCAAATTGTGTTACAATTTGTGTAAATATTTCCTGATTTAACATCCATTCTGTATTATCATTAAATTTACGTGATATTTTGACTGCAATTAAGTTACATTTTCCTGGTAAATATATTGCTGACAGTCACATTTTTCCTGGCAATACACCAGGTCCAAATTTCATTTGCCAAACTATCACATGATTCTGATTTGATCCCACCCATGTGATTTAGGTATGCTACAGCTGTAGTATTGTCAACCTGTACCTGAACATGCACATTTCCCATATTAGTGCAATAAGCTTTAAGGCCATGAAATGCTCCTAACAGCTCTAGGTAATTTATTCCTTAATTTTCAAGCAAAGGTACTTCATCGACATTCCACCTGCCTCCACAGCTGGAAATCATGTTAGTTGCGCCCATCCAAGAGCACTTACATCAGTCTGTAGAATGACGGAAGGTGTTTCTACCAGAACTTTTCTGGAAGCATTAGGAACATTGTTAATCGACCATTCTATTTCTGTAATGGATCCAATTGTTAATTTCATCGCCTGTCAAAATGTCCTGTATTCATTTTTAATGCTTTTACCTTAGCCTTCTGTAAACATTGATAATGCAATGGTCCAAACCTGACAGCTGGAAACCCAGCAATTAATTTGCCCAGCAAGCTTGCCACTTCTCTAATTGAAGGCTTGTCCTCGTTTATGAGTTTAGTGCAATCCTCAATTAACTGCAGCCTTATCTTTTGGCAAGGTGATTACCATGTGTTCAGAGTTAATTGTGAACCCTGGCTAATCAATTATTCTTGCTTGGTAACAATTTTGATTTTTGTAGGTGAATAATGAAACCCATTTTTTCAAAATGTATTTGACTCTAGATACTGACAATTTTGCAGTAGCCAAAGTGTCCCGCACAATCAGAATATCCTCTAAATAAACCATTAATACATGGCCCTCAGCTCTTAGCAGAGCTAAAATTGGTTTGAGTAATTTTAGTGAATAATCTTGGTGCTGATGTCAGGCCATTGGGCGATGCTTTAAATTGCCATAACTGACTCATCCATCTAAATTTCAAATATCTTTGATCATTACCATGCATTTCACAGAATAATATGCATTTTGCAGAATAGTGCTTGCCATGTAGCAATTCTTTGTGACCAGCTGAATGGCATTTAGTAAATGTTTCCATTTTGGAATGTTTCTATTGTACATAAAGGTTTAAGATTTTTCAGATCCGAAAGGATTCTACATCCACCATCCTTTTTTGTTCTGGGAAATATTTGACACAAACTGATGGTGTTGTTCTACTGACTTTTCTATTACCTCCTTTTCCACATAAAATTTTCAATTCTCCCTTGATCAACTTATTCTGTTCCTTTGTGAAAATCCGTGACCAGTTTGAATTATGCTGAATTGGAGGATCCAAACTTGGAGTGAACTCAATTTGGAATCCTACAATGCTACAAAGAATAAATGAGTCATTTGTTATTGATTGCCATTCTTTGAGGAAGAATCGTAACCTTCCCCCTATTTGTGAGTGTGAAACATTTGTTGTGTTTCTTACCAGACCAAGCCCCCCTACCTCAGGGTTTGCCACCGGCAATTGTTGTCCCCTTCTAGTAGGCACATTGTAACCTCCACGTATCCCTGGTGCAACACGTCAACGTGTATATGAGAATGATAGGCTTGTTCCTTCTCCTGCACCAGCATTTTGCCTGTAGGGATACTGCCTTCGCACCGCTCTGCTCAGCATAGGTAATCCTTTAGCTTCTTTGCTAGATTTTCTCCAAAAAGCAGATTTAGGCATTTGTATATTGGATGGTTTGCAGAGCCTGCATACTTAGGATGAATATTTGGTGTTATTGTATTTTTACGAATACAATTTATTTCAAAGTGCGCACTACACATGAGTGCTAAGGCATTTTGTTGTGAATGCAATATAAAATCTTCATCCAATACCTCCATAGTTAATTCCTGGGGCTGATGGGAGAGTAGGTAATTTATAGTCATAGCTATTTCCTCTCTCAAAGGTTCCCCTGTTACTGTGGGAACAGCAAACTTTTGTGCCAGCCTTGGAACATTTTAGCTCTGTTAATGGACTCTGGTCCTGATATAAATCATCATTTGAATCTAGATATTCATCTTTATGTTGGGTAATTTCTGGCTCCCCTGTTTCAGGTAAGTCTCTGCCAGATTCCCCTTGCGCGGGCTCTCTTGTAGGCCCACGGATAGGCAGCCCTGTTTCAGGTGCTGCTGGCGCTGGCTCAACTCTAGGCCAACGCTTCATAATGTTTTCTTTTGAAATTGTCGGTGCTGGCACATATGTACGGTTGTACTGTCTTTGTTCAGACATTTCTGGTACTGGCTCTCCAGTAGGCCAGCACATATATTGCCTTTTTACGGGCATTCCTGGCACTGGCTCTCCTGTAGGCCAGCACATATATTGCCTTTTTGCGGGCATTTCTGGCACTGGCTCTCCTGTAGGCCAACCACTGTAATAGCTTTGCACAGGTATTTCTGATGGCTCTCCTGTAGGCCACCCTTGTGCCTGTCCCATCCAAGGCACACCCTGTGCTATCCTTTATTGGCCAACACCGACCTAAATCCTCCTGTGGGAGGTCTTTGTAAATCATTTTCCCCCTCAGGAGCTGTAAGCTAGCGACCCTTGCAGCCATAATATTTTCTGCTTCAGGAGGGTATACCTCCGGGTCTGACTCATCCGAGTCTACAGGTCGGGCCGACTTTTGTCCAGCCTTGCGCCCCGCCGTCGGCGGTTTAACAGCACTTTCGACCGCAACGGGAGTTAAATGGCTTCGATGCCACTGACTCCTCTGCCTGACGCCCGCTACCCTTAGAATCTGGGGTTTTACCTGTGGTGCGTCCCTGTCCTCTCCTTCCCCTATGCTCTTTTCCCATTGTAACTTGTGTGGACCTCTACCAACACGTCTGAGCGGGAAGAAAAGCACCCTGTAAGTGAAAATCACTTACCTTCCGACTTTTACTTTTGCTTTTTACTCACCGCCTGGAGGAGCTCCTGCTCCTCCACACACCGGTCATGAACCTATGCGTCTGATCGTATGACGCGTGGCGGCTGGACGGGGTCTTCACATAGTCACTCACGTGACTCCGAAGTAAATCAATATTCAGGAGGGATAGACAGAAAGGAAAAGGAGGTGGGGTTAGCGTGGCTGATTAGAGAGGAGATTAACGCAATAGAAAGGGAAGGACATTAGTTTGGAGGATGTGGAAATCAATATGGGTAGAGGTGCGAAACACTAAGGGGCAGAAAACGCTAGTGGGAGTTGTGTACAGGCCACCTAACAGTAGTAGTGGAGTTGGGGATGGCATCAAACAGGAAATTAGAAATGCGTGCAACAAAGGTAAAACAGTTATAATGGGCGACTTCAATCTACATATAGATTGGTGAATCAAATTGGCAGGGGTGCTGAGGAAGAGGATTTCTTGGAATGTTATGCGGGATAGTTTTTCTAAACCAACATGTAGAGGAACCAACGAGAGAGCAGGCTCTTCTAGACTGGGTATTGAGTGATGAGGAAGGGTTAGTTAGCAGTCCTGTTGTGCGTGGCCCCTTGGGCAAGAGTGACCATAATATGGTTGAGTTCTTCATTAGGATGGAGAGTGAACATAATTAATTCAGAAACAAGGGTTCTGAACTTAAAGAAAGGTAACTTTGAGGGTATGAGACGTGAATTGGCCAAGATAGACTGGCTATTTGATTCTTAAAGGGTTGACTATGGATATGCAATGGGCATTTAAAGGCTGCATGGATGAACTACAACAATTGTTCATCCCAGTTTGGCAAAGGAATAAATCAGGGAAGGTAGCGCATCCGTGGATAACAAGGAAATCAGGGATGGTATCAAAACAAAAGATGAAGCATACAAATCAGCCAGAAAAAGCAGCCTAACTGAGGACTGGGAGAAATTAAGCCCTTTGTCCAGCAGAGGTGGACAAAGGGCTTAATTAGGTAAGGAAAAATAGATTATGAAAGAAAACTGGCAGGGAACATAAAAGCTGACTGCAAAAGTTTTTATAGATATGTGAAGATAAAAAAGATTAGTTAAAACTAATGTAGGTCCCTTGCAGTCAGAAACAGGTGAATTGATCATGGGGAACAAGGACATGGCAGACCAATTGAATAACTACTTTGGTTCTGTCTTCACTGAGGAAGACATAAATAATCTGCCGGGAAATAGCAGGGAACTCGGGTCAAATGAGATGGAGGAACTGAGTGAAATCCAGGTTAGCCGGGAAGTGGTGTTAGGTAAATTGAATGGATTAAAGGCCGATAAATCCCCAGGGCCAGATAGGCTGCATCCCAGAGTACTTAAGGAAGTAGCCCCAGAAATAGTGGATGCATTATTGATAATTTTTCAAAACTCTCTAGATTCTGGAGTAGTTCCTGAGGATTGGAGGGTAGCTAATGTAACCCCACTTTTTAAAAAGGGAGGGAGAGAGAAAATGGGGAATTACAGACCAGTTAAAGCCCTGTCTCACTGTGCGAGTTGACCACGAGTGACCCAGAGTGAAAGACTCGTGGTTGCGTACGAGACTCCAAGTTTATGATCAAGAGTTTATCCGAGTTCCACGGGTATGACTCAAGTTTGCCGTTAACTGTCATTTCTGCGATGTTCCAAGTTCGTCTCCCGAGTTAACAAGTTCCTTTCCCGAGTTACTCTTGAGCCAACCTTCAATGAATTAATAAGCACATCTCCATCCTGCGCTTTGAGTTAAAGATAGAATTCAGCGCGGCCGCATCTATTGATGTGACCTACAAAGAGAAAATGCGCACCGTCCAGTGCCAGAGCAGTTATACTGATGATTTGTTTGAAACACACATCACGTAGTTAGAAGACCAGCAGGCGGAGGTTTGATATATTTTAATTGAATTTACTGCCAGGTCTACACACTGCGGGGAGACTGGAGATGAAATCTTTGTATGTGGACGGATGCGCACATCAGATTGTTGGGAGACGGAGCTCAGGGTTCGCCTCCTGAGCTGCTTTGGCCCAGGCGTGATTTGAGGTGAGGGGAGGTTGGGGGGGGTTCAGGTTAAACTCACCCATTTGACAGAGGCAGAGGATTTCGAGGATCCAGCCAGACTCGGACTGCATGGAGAGCCGAGACTGCCCTTTCTGATGGCCTACTTCCCCCTGTCCTCCATCGCCGCTCCCAGCCGGCCGGCAGGAGTTGTGCATGGAGCCCGCCACCGGAGTCGTGTCTGACTGCCTGGGCAGCCTGAGGGAGGCAGATGCACCCTGCCGGGGAGAGGCCGAGGAGAGACTGCGGGGGGAGTATCTCACTCTGACTGTGATAGGGAGAGACAGAGGCGCACACACACACACACACACACAGTGTGGAGTTCCTCTGACTGACTGACTGTGTGTGGGTGTGGGGGGTGGGACAGAGAGAGAGAGAGAGACACACACACACACACAGGCAGCGTGGAGTACCTTTAACTGTGTGTGTGGCAGAGAGACAGAGGCAGACACACACACACAATGGGCAGTGTATACCTCAGTCTGTGTGTGTGTGTAGGGGAGAGAGAGACACAGAGACAGTGTGGACCTCTGACTGTGTATGAAGGAGATGGGGGAGAGACAGAGAGAGGCACAGAGGCAGTGTGGTGTACTTCGGCGTGACTGTGGGGGAGAGAGAAAGAGCGCACAGGACCTCGGTCTATCTGTGTGTGTGGGAGGGAAGAGAAACTAAGCAGAATACATCGGTCTTATTGTGTGTGGGGGAGAAAGAGAGAGGTGGGGGGAGAAAGAGAGAGGTGGGGGGGGGGAGAAAAGAGAGAGGTGGGGGGAAGAGAGAAATGGGGGAGATGTATATACACACAAAGCAGAGTTTTACTGTGTATGTGGGAGACACAGATGGACTTACACAGATGGACTTACCTCGGTCTTACTGTGTGTGGGAGAGGGGGAGAAAGAGACGTACACTCACAGAGGCAGAGTCTCTCAGCCTGTGTGAGAGGGAGAGAGAGACACACACACACACACAAGGTGGATGTGAAATCTCACCTGCCTGTTTCAGTGACCGGCACCCACCACTAGTGAATGAAGACACCCCCATCTGTCTCCCCCTCCTCTCCCTCCACTCTCCACCCTCTCTCCTCCACCCCCCCCTCCCTCCTCCAACCCCCCACTCCCCCCCAATTTGGAAATGTCATCCCATCACCCATTCCTTCTCTCCAGAGATGCTGCCTGCCCGCTGAGTTAAAGAATTCCCACGGTAGACTCACGAGTCACTAAGGTAAACGCACGGGCCACTGCGTTCTTACAACGTGTTTAAATGTTTCAAATTTTAACCTCAAGAGTACATTTTACTCGTGGAAAAGTTAAACATGTTTGAATTTTTCCAAGAGTTAACAAGTGTCACGGGTACCTGCCGTTAGCGCCAAGAGTCGCTAAGTTGCGTCCACGAGTTCCGACGATCCCGCTACGTTAATCGTACGTGATTACCACGAGTTAAATTTGTTTTAAGCTCGGGGTACCTCGTGGGTCAGCTCGCACAGTGAGACAGGGGTTTAAGTCTAACATCGGTACTGGGGAAACTGCTAGAGTCAGTTATTAAAGAAAAGATGGGATAGCAGCACATTTGGAAAGTGGTGAAATCATTGGACAAAGTCAGCATGGATTTACGAAAGGTAAATCGTGTCTGACGAATCTTATAGAATTTTTCGAGGATGTAACTAGTAGAGTGGATAGGGGAGAACCAGTGGATGTGTTGTATCTGGACTTTCAGAAGGCTTTCGACAAGGTACCACATAAGAGATTAGGATACAAACTTAAATCACACGGTATTGGGGGTTCAGTATTGATGTGGATAGAGAACTGGCTGGCAAACAGGAAGCAAAGAGTAGGAGTAAACGGGTCCTTTTCACAATGGCAGGCAGTGATTAGTGGGGTACCGCAAGGCTCAGTGCTGGGACCCCAGCTATTTACAATTTATATTAATGATTTGGACGAAAGAATTGAATGCAACATCTCCAAGTTTGCGGATGACACGAAGCTGGGGGGAAGTGTTAGCTGTGAGGAGGATGCTAGGAGGCTGCAAGGTGACTTGGATAGGCTGGGTGAGGGGGCAAATGCATGGCAGATGCAGTATAATGTGGATAAATGTGAGGTTATCCAATTTGGTGGCAAAAACAGGAAAGTATTATCTAAATGGTGGCCGATTAGGAAAAGGGGAGATGCAATGAGACCTGGGTGTCATGGTACACCAGTCATTGAAAGTAGGCATGCAGGTGCAGCAGGCAGTGAAGAAAGCGAATGGTATGTTAGCATTCATATCAAAGGATTTGAGTATAGGAGCAGGGAGGTTCTACTGCAGTTGTACAGGGTCTTGGTGAGACCACACCTGGAGTATTGCGTACAGTTTTGGTCTCCTAATGTGAGGAAAGACATTCTTGCCATAGAGGGAGTACAGAGAAGGTTTACCAGACTGATTCCTGGGATGTCAGGACTCTATGAAGAAAGACTGGATAGACTTTGCTTGTACTCGCTAGAATTTAGAAGATTGAGGGGGGATCTTTAAGAAACCTTACAAATCCTTAAGGGTTGGACAGGCTAGATGCAGGAAGATTGTTCCCGATGGTGGGGAAGTCCAGAACAAGGGGTCACAGTTTAAGGATAAGGGGGAAATCTTTTAGGACCGAGATGAGAAACACATTTTTCACACAGAGAGTGGTGAATCTCTGGAATTCTCTGCCACAGAAGGTAGTTGAGGCCAGTTCATTGGCTATATATAAGAGGGAGTTAGATGTGGCCCTTGTGGCTAAAGGTAACAGGGGGTATGGAGAGAAGGCAGGTACAGGATACTGAGTTGGATGATCAGCCATGATCATATTGAATGGCGGTGCAGGCTCGAAGGGCCGAATGGCCTACTCCTGCACCTATTTTCTATGTTTCTATGTTTCTATTTTTCTATGTTTCGTAAATCCATGATGACTTGGTCCAATGATTTCACCACTTTCCAAATGTGCTGCTATCCCATCTTTAATAACTGACTCTAGCAGTTTCCCCACTACCGATGTTAGACTGGTCTGTAATTCCCCGTTTTCTCTCTCCCTCCCTTTTTAAAAAGTGGGGTTACATTAGCTACCCTCCAATCCTCAGGAACTACTCCAGAATCTAAGGAGTTTTGAAAAATTATCACTAATGCATCCACTATTTCTGGGGCTACTTCCTTAAGTACTCTGGGATGCAGCCTATCTGGCCCTGGGGATTTATCGGCCTTTAATCCATTCAATTTACCTAACACCACTTCCCGGCTAACCTGGATTTCACACAGTTCCTCCATCTCATTTGACCCGCGGTCCCCTGCTATTTCCGGCAGATTATTTATGTCTTCCACAGTGAAGACAGAACCAAAGTAGTTATTCAATTGGTCTGCCATTTCCTTGTTCCCCATGATCAATTCACCTGTTTCTGACTGCAAGGGACCTACATTTGTTTTAACTAATCTCTTTCTCTTCACATATCTATAAAAACGTTTGCAGTCAGTTTTTATGTTCCCTGCCAGTTTTCTTTCATAATCTATTTTCCCTTTCCTAATTAAGCCCTTTGTCCTCCTCTGCTGGACTCTGAATTTCTCCCAGTCCTCTGGTAGGCTGCTTTTTCTGGCTAATTTGTACGCTTCATCTTTTGTTTAGATACTATCCCTGATTACCCTTGTTATCCACGGATGCACTACCTTCCCATTCTTTTGCCAAACTGGGATGAACAATTGTTGTAGTTCATCCATGCAGTCTTTAAATGCCTTCCATTGCATATCCACCGTCAATCCTTTAAGAATCAATTGCCAGTCAATCTTGGCCATCGGAATCACACAAACAAATGGAGAGTATTGACGTGGGTAAGAACTCCTCAATTTTGCCTCTTAGATGGCGGACAGGTTTTGCGGTGCAGGTGGTAAGTCCCACACTGATGGTTCCGTTGAGTTTATGGTTGATAGTCATGTACGTGAAACTTATGCAGGAAACGGTCCAGTCAAATTTCTGGAGAGCCAGAAATAGCCCAGAAATGGATATTATTATATTTCAGTATGGTAAAAATCCATTTTCAATTACGCTATACTGGGGAAGAAAAGCATCGTGAAATTGTGTGTCCTTCAACGTCTAGAAAAGTTGGATTTTTGATCTCGCCCTATTTTCTTTCAAGAAGAATTTTCAAGCAGAGGAAGATTTCTTCAAAGCAAGGTCAAGGGCCAAATTGTCCGTGACCAATTATTCATTTACTTGAAATAAATTACAAGACTACTGGAGATAATAAGCCATTAAATCTCTCTCAGCATTTATTATTAGTAAAGATACAATGTGGAAACAGGCACTTCAGCTCACCGAGTCCACGCTGACCAATGGTACACTAGTTCTACTCTACACATTGGGGACACTTTGCAGCAGGGGCAGAAATCGCTATCAAAACATGGGGGGGGGACACAATTGGGGCTCAGTTACTTGACATGAGGCTTCGGAGGCTTCGGCCGTGGGCCCTGCGGATGGTAACATCGGGAGCTGACCTGTGGTTGGTGACCGACTCCGAACTCCAGCAATGGCAGCTTTGTCCACCCCGAATCGTGGGGCTTCAATCGGCCTGTTCTCGGGGCCTTCTATCGCCCGGCGCGGCTTAAAATCTGCCCACGGGGGCATCAACATCGGGAGCCTTGATGCAGCAATTTGATTTTCAGCCGCGCCGGGCGATGAAAGACCCCACAAACAGGCCGATTCAAACTCCGCTTTATGATCTTTGCTCCTCCAGGACGTCTCCCTCCTGCAATCACCGCGCTCCATCCTCAGTCATACCTTCCCTCCTCCAATCATCACGCTGAATCATCATGTCCCATTCCCTCCCCCCCCCCCCCATTGCCTGCTGACCGACGTCTCTCTCGTCCAATCGGCTCCCTCGACCAATTGTCCCACCCCCACTGTCTCGCGGAAAGCGGAGATTTTTAATAGATTTTATTTTCACCGAGTTTCAAAATCTGGATTACAAAACATAGGGGGGATTGTCACTCACATCTCAAAACATGGGGGGGGGAGGTGCGTGTGTCCCCTGTCCCCCCGGATTTCCACTCATGCTTTGCAGCTACTAATTAATCTACAAACCTGCACATCTTTGAAATTTTGGAGGAATCCGGATCACCAGGAAAATTCCAACACAGTTACAGAGGGAACATACACACTCCATAAAGACTGCACCTGTAGTCAGGATTGAACCCGGGTCTGATGCGATAAGGCAGCAACTCCAGCACCTCACCACTGTTCCACCCATTTTGTCCAGGCCTTCTTGCTGCTGGAGCAACCCAGAAATCAAGCCCACTGCCATAACCTGTCTCAAAAGGTTCAATCCTCATTAAATGCAATATCTTGGGAATTTACTTCAATAATTACAACATAAGTTAATTTCCCATGTCATTCCCAAATTGGCTAGTATGGACAGTAAACCTGGCAGCTAAAATATAGAAACAAGGATCTGCAGATGCTGGTTTACACAGTAGGACACAAATTGTTGGAGTAACTCGGCGGGTCAAGCAGCATCTCTAGAGAACATGGATAGGTGATGTTTCAGTTTGATTCTGAAGAAGGGTACCAACGCAAAACGTCACCTATTTATGTTCTCCAGTGATGCTACCTAACCCGCTGAGTTACCTCCGCACTCCGTGCCCTAACATGGCAGCAGACATCTGCTTCTGAACACTGCATAGCAACAACAAAATAATTCACGCTCTGAAATCTTGGATATTTCGATTTATTAAGATGCGGGAATACACCTTTGTGAACCAGCATGAAGTTCTTTGAACTGGAAGTAGCATCAAAAGTATGGTGATGGTTTTGGGATTGTTGAATTTGTCTGAGGATATGTATTCTCTAAACTGTCAGTGCCTACTCTCATAATTGGGACATCTAACCTTAATTAGATGTTCTCGTTGGATATTTAATAGCACAAAGACAGCATGATGTTATTAAAGAATACAGAGTACACCTCATAACAATAACAAGACCTGATAGAAAGAAGGGATTTGGAATCTAGGAAACTACTTGTGTGTAGGATGAAATCCCTCTTGCAATTTTTATCTGGCTATCTTTCTTTATATTAATGTATAATTTGAAATCTTGGTTGCCGAGAGGTCTAGTGTATTTTGATAATATTTTCCCAATTCCATTTCAAGTTTCATAAAACAGACTATTTTATGCACCTGTCAAAAATCCAATAAGAAGAATATATGTCTTTAATAAACTTGTGCTATTCACTGTTGCAATGAGATTTCCGAGTAAACAAAGTATTTAACAGTGTGGCTGAGATCCCCAATGAGCAAAGATAAATTAATTTCTCCGAGTCATACAGAGTGAAGATAGCTGTCGTTCTGCTATGTCAACAATCAGGAAACCATCGCCATATTTCGGATATTACTGCCAATATATAAAGTATTATCTTATTTCCAGAAAGTATATTCATAAAGCATCTTATGAAATCGAATTGCACTGACACCAGTCTTCAGTCAAATCTTTGCAAACATGAACACATTGTAGATGGTGACCACTCGGGTGAAATAGTGGTTAGAGTCATAGAGTCATAGACACATTGTGGAAACAGGCCCTTCGGCCCAACTTGTCCACACCGGCCAACAGGTCCCAACTATACTAGTCCCACCTGCCTGCGCTTGGTCCATATCCCCCCAAACCTGTCCTATCCATGTACCTGTCTAACTGTTTCTTAAATGTTGGGATAGTCCCAGCCTCAACTACCTCCTCTGGCAGCTTGTTCTATACACACACAACCCTTTGTGTGAAAAAGCTACCCCTCAGATTCCGATTAAATATTTTCCCCTTCATCTTGAACCTAAGTCAGAGCTCTGTCCTCGATTCCCCAACTCTGGGCAAGAGATTCTGTGCATCTACCCGATCTATTCCTCTCATGATTTTATACACCTCTATAAGATCACCCTCATCCTCCAATGTTTCAAGGAATAGAGACCCAACCTACTCAACCTCTTCCTATAGCTCAGACCATCTAGTCCTGGCAACATCCTCGTAAATCTTTTCTGAACCCTTTCAAGCTTGGAGAGTTCCCAGGTGGTCCTCCCACAGTGAGAAAGTCCATGCCGTCCAAATAAGGAATGAGTGTAACGTTTAAGTAGTATTTAGACAAGTACATGGATAGGACAGGTTTAGAGGAATATGGGCCAAACACATATGGGCAGGTGGGACAAGTGTAGATGGGACAGGTTGGTCGGTGTGGGCAAGATGGGCCGATATACCTATTTCCACACTTAAAACTCTATGTCAAAGCATTTAGAGGATAAAAATAGACTGCAACTGAATAGGATATAAATGGAAGAACCAACTTAAAGCATTCCAGTTCATAAATATAATATTGCACCAAACCATTTTTCATCAATTTTTTCATGGAATGCACATCAAGTACAACATTTTTCCTTAAAATGGCTATCGATGGTCTTCCTGGTAAGAGTCCATAAATAAAAGTAGAACGGACACAAAAATCTGGAATAACAGGCAGCGAGCGGGTAAGATCATCGCTGACTGCTCTCACCCTGGCCACAAACTCTATGAAGCACTTCCCTCTGGAAGGCGACTCCGGACCGTCAAAGCCGCCACAGCCAGACATAAAAACAGCTTTTCTACCGCGGGCAGTAGCTCTACTCAATAACTAAAAGTCTGTAGCCTCCTTTTGCTCTGGTATTTTATTTCATTCACATGTTTAAACTATAATGTTTTATTCTTAATGTTTAAATGTTTTATGTTTTATTCTTAATGGTTTACTGTATGTCGTGTTGTTACTTGCGAACGGAGCACCAAGGCAAATTCCTTGTATGTGTACATACTTAGCCAATAAACATATTAATGATTAATTATTCATTATTATCTCTGGAGAGAAGGAATGGGTGATTTCGGGTCGAGACCTTTAAGACTCTTTCCAGAAATGCCATTGATAGCCAATTTAAGGAATGGTGTTGTACATGATGTGCATTGCATGAAACAATTGATGACATTTGGTTTGGTGCAATATTATATTTATGAACTGGAATTCTTTATAATGTTTTTTCGGTTTATTCAGAAGAAGGGTCTCGACCCGAAACGTCATCCATTCCTTCTCTCCATGGGATGCTGCCAGTCCCGCTGAGTTACTCCAACATTTTGTGCCTATCTTCGATTTTAATCAGCATCTGCAGTTCTTTCCTACACAAACGGACTGCAGGATCACCTGGGAATATTCATGTTCTCAATGCATTAAAAAACCTGCTTGTTATTATTATTAATGGTATCCCCATTATATAATGTCATTACATATTCTGTACTCTGCACAACTACTCAACAGGAGTTACGATCAAGGAATTTCTGAAGCCGTTGTCAAATCACACAAGGAAGCTGGAGTAACTCAGAGGGACAGGCAGCACCTCTGGAGAGAAGGAATGGGTGACATTTCGGGTCGAGACCCTTCTTCAGATTAACCCTTCGCCTTAAACCAGCATCTGCGGTTCCTTCCTTTCTCACAAGGAAGCAGTTCATCAAATGATTCCCCTGATCTACAAATGCTGGATTACAGACTTCATGCTCATATAACGATCAATAGTCAGTGTGTTCAGTAAATTTGATTTTGAAAAGAGAATCCCTGGGAATTTGATGGACGGCGAGTATAAAGGTTGTTCTTTTGCCTCTGGGAGCTGAGCATAAAACTAGTTCTAACGAAGAAACTAAAACAAGAAATGGTTCTTTTTTTCCCCTGGTCTGCTAATAATGTTTTGTGGAAAATGATCTCAAAACAGTTCAAAGCACCTCTTGGCCTCGTGCTCAAAACCAAATCGAATGATCCGTTAATTGACAATGTCACCCAGCGAGGTCAGTGAGGCAAACTGGGATGTGATTTTTAATGGGTGCAAGAATATCTATTGTTCACGGAAAGCTGTCACAGTCAGCCAGACTTGAGCGAGCGCCTGACCTTTTGCTGCTTCTGGAAAATGAGCGCTCACCATTGTGTGTATTTGCAGCACGTCTATCCTGTGAAACGTTTCACCATGATGATCTGGCTCTCAATCACAAGAGGGATTCTTCCTGCACCTTCAAAATTAGTGCCTAGTTTTAGCAATGAGCAAACGCAGTTGTTGCAACGACTCTTTGGGTGGAATTGGGAGAACTTGGGACACCGACCTCGTAATGTAGGAAATTTGGGAACGTGGAATCCTGCTGAATTTGATTATTACTGAGTACTTATTCAAATAATTCTCAGCAAAAGAAAGGTGTGATGGTGCTGGAGAGGGCAGAGAAGAGATTCACGTAGATGTTGCCCACATTTTAAATTCAGACAGCATCCAATTCCAGAAGGCACATGGTGGAAGGGTCTCATTCCAAAACATCACATTCCTTTTCTCCAGAGATGCTGCCTGACCTGCTGAGTTACTCCAGCAGACTGTGTCTATCTTTGGTGTAAACCAGCATCTGCAGTTCCTTCCTTGGCATATGGTAAGCATGCTTTCATACAGTAGGGCAGGTAATTGAGGATAAGAGTCAGGAAGCCATGATGAAGCTTTATATGGCTTTGGTTCGGCTGCAGTTGGAGTAATGCGTGCAGTTTTGGTCACCTTGTTGCCAAAGGAATGATGTAGAGGCTTTGGAAATGGTGCACAGGAGTTTTACCAGAGTAATTAGCAAGTTTAGCTTAGTTAGCTTAGCTAAGTTCAAACTTAGCAAGTTTATTGATGATACAAAAGTGGGCGGTTTTACAGATAGTGAAGATGGTTGTGAAAAATTACAGCAGGACCTTGATCGATTGGCCAAGTGGGCTGAGGAATGGTTGATGGAATTTAATACGGAAAAATGGCAGGTGTTGCACTTTGGGAAGTCTAACATAGGCAGGACCTACACAGTGAATGATAGGGCTCTGGAGAGTGTTTTAGAGCAGAGGGATCTTGGAGTGCAGGTGCATGGTTTCTTCAGGGTTGAATCGCAGGTAGATAGGGTGGTCCAAAAGGCTTTTGGCACATTAGCCTTCATCCATCAGAGTATTTAGTACAGAAATTGGGAGGTCATGTTGCAGTTCTATAAGATGTTGGTGAGACCGTATTTAGTATTATGTTCAGTTCTGGGCACCATGTTATAGGAAAGATGTTGTCAAGCTGGAAAGGGTACAGAGAAGATTTACGAGCATGTTGCCAGGACTTGAGGGTCTGAGCTATAGGGAGATGTTGAGTGGACTGGGACTCTATTCCTTGGAGTGCAGGAGGATGAGGGGCGATCATATAGAGGTGTATAAAATCATAAGAGGAATAGATTGGGTAGTCTCTTGCCAAGAGTAGATGATTTGAGGACCAGAGGACATAGGTTTAAAGTGAAAGGGATAAGATTTAATAAGAATCTGAGGGGTAATTTTTTTCACACGCATATACGGATCGGATAATTTTTGGGGGGATATGGACCAAACACGGGCAGATGGGACTAGTAGCTGGGACATGTTGGCCAGTGAGGGCAAGTTGGGCCAAAGGTCCTGTATCCATGCTATAATGCCTTGATTAGATGGTATTAGCAACAGGGAGAGGTTGGAAAGACTAGGTAGGCACAAAATGCTAGAGTAACTCAGCGGGACAGGCAGCATCTCTGGAGAGAAGGAATGTGTCGAGACCCTTCTTCTGACTGATCTGACTATTGGTAAGATTAGTTAGTTCCATTTGCCTGTGCCTGATCCATATCCTTCCAATTCTTTCCTTTCCATGTGCCTGTCCAAGTGTCAATCTGCTTGGTCACTTCTTAAAATAAACTAGAGGTTGTGAGTAGAAGAGATGGCAAAAATTTCCTTCAAAGTTGAGGAACACTCTTTACTGCTCCCTGACCTCAGGAGTGATCTGGGAACCACATAGTCAATTAAACCACCTTCTATCATTTCATGCCAGGTTTCCTGATTTAACCTGCAACTGATAAATGGCAGGTTAAAACAGACTCAGTATACGATGGAATTAGCTACAAAAGACATGCCTCCTGTTTCTAAGATAGGATACATACACAGTGGTGGCACATTGGTACAGATTTTAGAGCTGCTGCGTCACAGTGCCAGAGACACAGGTTCAGTTTAGTTTATTGGCACGTGTACCGAGGTACAGTGAAAAGCCTTTGTTCGATCCTGACCTTGGGTGCTGTCTGTGTGGCATTTGGAAATTCTCCCTGTGACCACGTGGGTTTCCTCCGGGTGCTCTGGGTTCCTTGCAAGTCCCAAAGACGTGCAGGTTCGTTGGTTAATTGGCCTCTGTGAATTTCCCTTAGTGTGTGCGGAATGGATGTGAGTGTGGGATAACATGGAACTAACGTGAACGGATGGTCAGCGTGAACTCGGTCGGCCAAAGGGCCTATTTCCATATTTCAATCAATCACAGCCTGGACCCCAACATTGAAAGTTTGGAGGCTGTCCACTGTCTGATAAGAAGTGGGATGGAAGGAGGTTTAGACTTGTGGTGCAAATCCCATTCGTCCTGTTCCAGAATTGCAATATTCAATTTAGTTTTTTTTCTCAACAGTCTTCACAAACCTAAATATAAGAGAATTTTAGACGTTTCTGATCTGAAGGTCATGATTCCATTCCCACTGTGTTGATGATACATTGTGATACCAGATCAGGTTTTGTTTTATTCTGTTTAGAGGGTTTAAAAAAACATTGGTTGGAACAACTCAGGGAAGTTCTTTTGAGTCACTATTTGCGTTGATACCCACATAGAGACAAGGCAAGAGACAAGAGACATTCATTGTGACATGTACCAATTGGTACCATGAAATGTGTGGTCACCATACAGCCATATGAATAAAAAAGAGCACAGAACACGATAGTCTTTAACATAGTCATCCCCACACAGCGGAATCAAAGTTTCCCACTGTGAGGGACGGCACCAAAGTTCAGTCATCCTCCTCTGTTGTCCTCTGTTGTTCATCTGTGGTCGGAGGGCTCCCGAACCCGTCGCTGTCGCCGCTACCGGCGGCCCGATGTTCAGGCCCGCTCGCCGGATGATGAAACTCCGACGTCGGAATGGGAGAACATTCTCAGCGGCTTGGACATCCGAAGACTTTTATACACTTTTATCTGGAACCACAATATTAAATATTAAACAGATCAATATTTCACTGTGTACTACCTTTGTGTGATATCTGCTCCATGTTTATTTACGGATGAATGAAAATAATGGGAGGTTGTAGAAAATTCATAGTCCTAGGAATATAAAACAGAAATTGTGAACCAAACAGAACATTTCCAAAATTGTGGGAACCATTCATGGCCAAGTGGTAACCATGGCAAATAATTAGATAATCACATGATAATATTTGAGGAATCATTAGTCGCTGGCTCACCAGGAGAAGTTCAGAGAAAAATAATCAGATCTTTTAAGACTGCCTGGGACATCTTAAAAATAACTAATGCCTTCTGTCACAGCACTCCCTATAACAATACAGCACTCTATTGGTCTGAAGAAGGGTCTCGACCAGAAACGTCACCCATTCCTTCTCTCCAGAGATGCTGCCTGTCCCGCTGAGTTACTCCAGCATGTCTACCTTCGATTTAAACCAGCATCTGCAGTTCTTTCCTACACATTTCCAACCACAAAATGGTTATCCCTTAGATGAAGGTAATTTGCCATATTGAATCCATGTAGTGTCTATTCAAGAATCATGTGGCAAGTCCTATTTCTTCCTTGTATCCCAATGGCCAAACAATGTATTTTTCTTGTCGTGCTTATCCACTTCCCTTTAAAATGCCACTTTTGAATCGGCCTCTTCAGTTCTAGTTTGGGCTATGACAAGTAAAATGGATGAAGGAGAGCTAGGGAATGTAGTGTATCTGGACTTCCAGAAAGCCTTTGATAATGTCCCACACAGGTGATTAGTGGGCATAGAGCACATGATATTGGGGGTAGGGAATTGAAATGGTTAGAGAATTGGTTGGCAGACAGGAAACAGAGAGTAGGAATAAACGGGACCCTGTCAGACTGGCAGGCAGTGGCGAGTGGAGTGCCGCAAGGCTCGGTGATGGGGCCGCAACTATTTACAATATATATTAATGATTTAGATGATGGGATTAAAAGTACCACTAGCAAATTTGCAGTTGACACAAAGCTGGGTAGCAGTGTGAACTACGAAGAGGATGCTAGGAGGTTGCAGGGTGACTTAGACAGGTTGAGTGAGTGGGCAGATGCATGGCAGATGCAGTATAATGTAGATAAACGTGGGGTTATCCATTTTGGTGGCAAGAACACAGAGGCAGATTATTATCTCAATGGTGTCAGATTAGGAAAAAGGGAAGTGCAACGAGACCTGTGTGTCCTTGTACATGTCACTGAAAGTAAACATGCAGGTACAGCAGGCAGTGAAGAAAGCTAATGGCATGTTGGACTTCATAAAAATGGGATTTGAGTATCGGAGTAAAGAGGTCCTTCTGCAGTTGTACAAGGCCCTGGTGAGACCACATCTGGAGTATTGTGCGCAGTTTTGGCTCCTAATTTGAGGAAGGACATCCTTGCTATTGAGGCAGTGCAGCCAAGGTTCACCAGGTTAATCCCTGGGATGGCGGGTATCATATGAGGAGATTGGAAAGACTGGGCTTGTATTTTCTGGGATTTAGATGGATGAGAGGGGATCTTATAGAAACGTATAAAATTATAAAAGGACTGGACAAGCTAGATGCAGGAAACATTTTCCCAATGTTTGGCTGAGTCCAGAACCAGGAACCACAGTCTAAGTATAAAGGGGAGGCCATTTAAAACTTAGATGAGAAAAAACATTTTCACCCAGAAAGTTGTGAATTTGTGGAATTCTCTGCCACAGAAGGCAGTCGAGGCCAATTCACTGGATGAATTTAAAAGAGAGTTAGATAGAGCTGTAGGGGCGATCGTAATTAAGGAATATGGGGAGAAGGCAGGCACGGGTTACTGATTGACAGCCATGATCACAATGAATGGTGGTGCTGGCTCGAACGGTCAAATGACCTCCTCCTGCACCTATTTTCTATGTTTCTATAACAGTGCATTCCAAATTCTACCTACTTGCTGAGCAAAAAAAACTTTCCCTCACTTCCCCTTTGGTTCTTTTGCCAATCACCTTTCTTCCTTGGCTTTTTGTTCTTGACCCTTCCAACAAGGGAAGCAGTTTCTCCCTATCTACCACCATCAGATCCCTCTTGAACCTCATTTGTTCTGTATTCATGCTAAGACCTTCATATCCCTCTTAAAATGCAGTGCCCATAACTGGGTGCATGCAGAAAGAGGAAAAGAAAATAATTAAAGGTTTGACAATTTATCAGAAGCGCCTCTTCTGCATATGGAAACAAGTCAATTGTACACTGCACGCGTTTTCTGGCCCTAACTTGCATTACCAACACTTGTCTGCATGGTATTTCAACATGGCAGCTGCACTCATTGAATCTAAAGTGACAAAGCCATCAGTAAAAATTGTGCCAAAGAAATTCATTTCTGAAATAGATTGGTGCTGGACCTTGTAGGTAAATCTTATCAATTGCATGGTGGGCTACTGACACAGTCACCATTCTGACTTGAGATTCCCCATCTGATCCTGTGTCAGATCAGACCCGGAGCATATAACCAGCGAGCCTATTGGTTTTAGTGGGCTGGGTTTTAAGTGTTGACTTGAACAGCATGAAGCAAATTAACACAAACATTGGGGAAGGGGTAATGAAACAAATTACATTTTATTAAAAATTACACAACTGAATTCTTTTATCAAGAATTTTGCCCAGGCACTGATGACCTTCCACCACCCTCTTACAGTGCGCAACAATTTGCAGGCCACAGACAAAAATCACGTCTTTTAATGCTGAGAATGGATCTAATCTCTGAGCACTAGAAGAGACATTGTCATGAATGTTAAAGACTCATTAGCTGCAGAGAGAGTTAGTGAAGCATGATTGACTTTGCACAAGGAGAAAACCGTGGTCTTTTGATCCAGTTATTAGATGCCAAGAAATATTTGTGAATGGTATGAAATGGCCCCTCAAAAAGTTTTACTTCTTTCACAATTCAATCGTTTTTCTTATGAAGTAACAAGAAATTGTCTGTAGTATTCAATTCTTAGAGGGCAATGGGGGGGGGGGGGGGGGACAGGTTTAAGATGAGAGGGGCAAAATTTAAAGGAGATGTGCGGGGTAAATGTTTTAAACGCCGACCGGTGGGTTCCTGGAACACACTGCCAGTGGTGGTGGTGGAAGTATAAGTTCATAAATTTATACGTTATGGGAGCAGAATTAGGCCATTCGGCTCATCAAGTCTACTCTGCCATTCAATCATGATTGATTTGTCTTTCCCTCTCAATCCCATTCTCCTGCCTTGTCCCCATAAGACAGGCATCCTCACTAATCAAGAATCTATCTATCTCTGCCTTGAAAATATCCGTTGACTTGGCCTCCACAACAATCGGTGGCGATGAATTCCACAGATTCACCACCCTCTGACTAAAGAAATCTCTCGTCATCTGCTTTCTAATGGTACATCTTTTTATGCTGAGGTTATGGCCTCTGGTCCTAGGCTCTCCCACTAGTGGAAATAACCTCTCCACATGCACTCTATCCAGGCCGATACGATCGTGGCATATAAGAGACTTTTAGATAGGCACATGGATATGCAGGGAATAGAAGAATATGGATCAGGTGCACACAAGGAGATTACTTTCACTTGGCATCATGTTTGGCACAGACATTGTGGGTTGATTGCCCTGTTCCTGATCTGCACTATTCTATGTTATCTCTCATTATTTAATTTTGATGTAATTGCTTGATTTTAATTGTAGTCCTAGCATATGTTTCTGGAACTGCACCCCGGGATAGTGAATTCTGAGTAAACCAAAAACTGTCTTCAAATTTAGTTTAGTTTTAGTTTAGAGATGCAGCGCGGAAACAGGCCCTTTGGCCCATCGGGTCCACGCTGACCAACGATCCCGCATATTAACGCACACACTAGGGCCAATTTTTATATTTACCAAGCCGATTAACCTACAAACCTGTACATTTTTGGAGTGCGGGAGGAAACCGAAGATCTCGGAGAAAACCCACGCAGGTCACGGGGAGAGCCGGCAAACTCCATACAGACAGCACCCGTAGTCGGGATCGCCGTAAGCAAGTGCTGTAAGGCAGCAACTCTACCGTTGCGCCACCGTGCTGCCCGTAAATGTGATGCCATTTCACGGCATCACATAACTGCTTCAAGTATGAACATCTCTCTTCTTATGATAAATAATTTGCAGTTCAGTATTACCCTGAGTGTTTTTTGATCTATTACGGTTTACAACACATGACAGCAACTTATTTAATGCTGATCAGAGATGAGATTTACTCTCAGTACTAACTGACTGTGAGACTTATTAGTTCTGTCCATATGTTTCTATTTGACTGAGAAAACATCACTAACAATTATTGAAAAAACAACAAGTAGGGGCTGTGCACTTAAATAAATATGATGGTTGATGGGTAGACAGTAATTGGAATGAACTGCTTATTTGTATCATAATTTACATAAACAGGAGATAGTTATCTCTCAGAAAAGATTATTTTCTGTTCCAAACAGACAAACTGTTGTGTCATAATTGGACCATTTGCCTGTCTGTCACAAAATATCAAACGTAATGGGTCATTGCCGTAATATAAATTTAATCTTTTAAGGGTTTTAAAATGGGGGATTTGGATAAATCCAAATATTTGTTTATCCAAATATATCCCCCATTTGTGATAAATGTCTATCCCAAAACGCAACTATAACACACTCTTTCGTTTCCTGCATTAAACTTTATAGATTTTGGAGTGATATTTTTGAAATATTTACAAAATTATTCAAGATAAGAATGGAACCTAATACTGAAATGATTATATTTGGAGTAATGGAAGATGGGAATAAATTGAACTCATCTCAACTCGTCTAATAATAGCAAAAAAACTAATACTTAAATTCTGGAAAAATACACCAATAGCAACGCTTAAAATGTGGATTTCAAGCATGTTGGACACAGCACATCTTGAGGAAATGTGATTCCTCCTAATAGATAAATCAGACCAATTCGGCAGCTTCGCCCGCCCTGGGCCGCGGAGTTTGAACCGGCCCGTTCGGATTCAGCCGCGGGACTTACTTACCATCACCCGGCGGGGTCACAACATCGAAGGCCTGGATCGCCTCAATGCAGAGGGAGAGCAAGGAGGGAAGAGACATGGACTTTGGGACTTTTTGCCTTCCATCACAGTGAGGAGGTGCCTGGTGGACTCACTGTGGTGGATGTTAAACTGTGTTGAGTGTGTGTTTTTGTTATTTATTCTATGTTATGACTGCAGGCTAAACCATTTAGTTGCACTGAAAAGTGCAATGACAATAAATTGAATCAAAATCAAAATCAAAATCAAATTCTTAACGAGTTGGTCTCCATTTGTCGTCTTTTGGGAATTATATGGTGCAACACAATTGTGAAGCTAACTGTTCCAGGAATGGGTGAGGGAGGGTCAAGATTATAAATAATGATCTCCTTACTTTTCTTTTTTTATTTTCTACTCTCTTTTTTCTATTTTCTTTTCTTCAATTTTCTTCTTTCACTCTTTTTTTTCTTTTTTCACACACTATATATCTCACGTTTTTCTATCTTATATTATCTACTTTCTTTTTCTTATTCTTCTTTATTATAATAAAAAAAATAAGAAGCTGTACATAAAATATATTATGTCAATATATATTAGGCACTTTGGTGCCATATGATTGTACTTACTGCTAATAAAATTAAAATATTTTTAAAAAAAATAATAATAAAATGGGGGATTAAATTATTTTGCTAAAGCAAGGAACTGCAGATGCTGGAATCTTTAGCAAAACACAGAGTACTGGAGTAACCCCCCTGGGGTCACGTATGGATAGGCGATGTTTCAGGTCAGGATTCTTTTTTGGACTCTAGGTGAAGTTTCGGGTCAGGATTCTTCTTTGGACTTCTGAGTCTGAAGAAGGGCTCTGACCCAAAGTATCGCCTATCCACTTCCCCTGCAGATTCTGCCTGACCCGCTGAGTTATTCCAGCACTTTGTGTTTTACTAAAGAGTCCGCTACTAGCCATCGGAATGAATTGCTGTTTTGAATTATACTTTTCATATCCAAGGGATATTATTTATCTCAAGGTGACAAAAGTGGTATACGTTCCATTACACACAGCGAAAATACTCTCAGACGTCAGTCTAATAATAATCGTTTATTGTAATATCTGAAATATTTGATCCACGAAAAACAGCTCTGTGGAGGCAAAGGGATGGTCAATGTTATGGGTGGAGGCTGCATCAGGATTGATCCCGATGCAAGGTCTTGACTTGAAATGCCAACTATCCCTTTGCCCCCGGCAGTCAAAGTGCACAGAAATGCACCCTTCAGCCCATGCCAATCAGGTTTGATAACCTAGATGCTGCCTAACCCAATCTTTCTCCAGCAGTTTATTTTTTGCTTCAGATCCCAGCATCTCCACCTGACGCAGGTATTCCTCACATCGCAACAGGTGAAGAAAGGCGGAGAAGCCATCTTCAGTCTCCTTGAAATAATAAACTATTCTCACAGTCAGAGGAATCCCTGGTCCATGGCTGTTCAAAGCAGGATGCAGGAAGGCCACAAACACTTTAACTTTCTTCAATAGGTGCATGTTGTAACCAAACCCGATGAGCAGAATTTACATTATACATACCGAATTTAAATATTCATTATTACCCCTCAGATCCCACAGAAATGGGGTGGAAGCAAATTGTCCTCATACCCAATGGTCTGCTTAAGAGGAAGATTAGATTCCTAACCAAAGCAAATGATACAATGTTAATGTGCCCTGATTTAGACTTCAGACTTTACTTTAGACTTCAGAGATACAGCGTGGAAACAGGATCTTCAGCCCACCGAGTCCATGCTGACCAGTGATCACTCCCTACACCAGCACTGTCCTACACACGAGGAACAATTTACAATTTTACCAAAGCCAATTAACATACAAACCCGCATGTCTTTGGAGTGTGTGGAAACCGGAGCTCCTGGAGAAAACCCATGCGGTCACAGGGAGAACGCACAAACTACACACAGATAGCACCCATAGTAAGGATTGAACCTGGGTCTCTGGCACTGCAAGGCAGCAACTCTACTGCTGCGCCATTATGCCGCCCACAGTTGGTTTCGAAATTAAATTAAATTGATGAATGCAAAATGTATTTCTTATCCATATATTTGAATCAGTATTTCAGACAGTCTGATGTATACATGGATATGGAGTAGTCTCCTTCAGGCCACAATTGTATGGACACCCCTGACACAAGCTTTATGCAGCTCCACACACACCAAAATCCGCAGGAACTGTGTGGTGCGGCCGTCACCGTTCCCATTTGAAACCAGCACCACTGCATCACTAATGTTTTCAATGATGGTGAATGAATGAATGAATGACTGATGTGTTGTTCATTTCTTGAACTCTCTTGTCAAAACACATCCAAATGATCCAGTTACGATAAAGTACTGTTGAGGTGCATTTCCAGGCAGATAAATAGAAATTCAATCACATCATGTTTTTTTAATATTCTATCGGTCTCCATTTATATGGAATTTCTTTATAAATGCTGACTGTCATAATAGCGGGCATCTTGTTTAACTTGTAGGAAGAATCACACAGTTCCATGCATGCCCAACAACCCAGAGGTATTCCCTGATGATATCTGCTTTATTTAGGGTCAAGGAAAGAGCGTTCACGTCGCGGCCCTGTTTCCACCAATCTTTCCACCACCACGCACAAGAAGCGACAAGACAGACACCATTGTATGCAGATGCCGAGACGTGTGTTCAGCTCTGGGTGAACAACTTCTAATCTTGTGCGTGGACTCGATAAGAAGACGAAGTTCTGCTTTATTTAACGGTTGTCAGCCAAATTACTCCGCAGATATGCGAGTAACACATAGTTTAGGCCAGTCATAGAAATCACCTCTGAACAATGGGGAGACCCACAAACCCATGTTACAGCAGGCTTCCTTAATATAGTTTTAAAATTCACTCCTGGGCATAGACATTGCCAGCAAGACAAATTTTCCCCACAAAATGACACCAAGTGCTGGAGTAACTCAACGGGTCATGCAGCATCTCTGGAGAACATGGGTAGGTGACGTTTCAGGTCGGGACCTTTCTTCAGACTCGTGAGTTGAGTTACACTAGCACTTTGTGTCTTGTTTTGTAAACCAGTGTCTGCAGTTCTGTGTGCCTCCGTTTTATTGCTCCACTGCGAAATCTCCTCAAGGTATATGCCTACTTAGAAGAAGTTCTCCTCCTCTCTCCAACAGGAGTTCGATGAGACCCTCTGTCACTGCTACCCTTCTGTGGCCCCCGACCTGAAACGTCACCTATCCATGTTTTCCAGAGATGCTGGCTGACCAGTTATCGAGCACTTTGTGTCATGTTTTGTAAACCAGCATTGGCAGTACCTTTTGCATCTAGTTTTCCCCAATTAACCTTCAACTGAGAGGCGTTCTGCATTTTTGCACATTGTTTTGTGTCTGGAGTCGCATATAGTTCAGACTAGGTAAGGATAGACAGCCACAAACTACTGTGGTTACAGGTACACAAAAATGCTGGAGAAACTCAGCGGGTGCAGCAGCATCTATGGAGCGAAGGAAATAGGTAACGTTTCGGGCCGAAACCCTTCTTCAGACTGATAGGGGGTGGGGAGAAGAAAGGAAAAAAGGAAAAGGAGGAGGAGGAGCCCGAGGGTTGGGGGAGGGGAGGAGACAACCAGATGGCTGATGAAGGGGAGGGGACAGCCAGGGCTAGCAGAATTGGGAGAATTCAACGTTCAGGCCACCAGGGTGTAGACTGCCCAAGCGGAATATGAGGTGCATTTCCTCCAATTTACGGTGTTGCTCGCTGTGGCCATGGAGGAGACCCAGGACAGAGAGGTCAGATACGGAATGGGAGGGGGAGTTGAAGTGCTGAGCCACCGGGAGTTCAGGTTGGTTATTGCGGACCGACCGGAGGTGTTCGGCGAAACGATCGCCAAGCCTCCGCTTGGTCTCACCGATGTAGATCAGCTGGCATCTAGAGCAGCGAATGCAATAGATGAGGTTGGAGGAGATGCAGGTGAACCTCTGTCGCACCTGGAACGACTGCTTGGGTCCTGGAATGGAGTGGAGGGGGGAAGTGAAGGGACAAGTGTTGCATCTCTTGCGGTTGCAAGGGAAAGTACCAGGGGAGGGGGTGGTATGGGAGGGAAGGGAAGAATTGACAAGGGAGTTACGGAGGGAGCGGTCTTTGCGGAAGGCAGACATAGGGGGAGATGGGAAGATGTGGCGAGTGGTGGGGTCACGTTGGAGGTGGCGAAACTGACGGAGGATCACTTGTTGTATGTGACGGCTGGTGGGGTGAAAGGTGAGGACTAGGGGGACTCTGCCTTTGTTGTGAGTGGGGGGATGGGGAGAGAGAGCAGTGTTGCGGGGTATGGCAGAGACCCTGGTGCGAGCCTCATACTGTGGTTACAGTATGCTTTTCCATGACAAACTGGTAATTGCACTGTACCATTATTGAAATGAGCATTTCCAATGCAATGTTTGTTTAAGTAATTGAATTCAAAATCCTCACCAGTTGTAGGTGGAATTGAACTCGCATCTCAGGTTCTTTGAGGGTTCTAATTTAACCATTATGCTGCTGCCTCCTTTGGGAGGCTTCTTTGTTGAGGAAGGAGGAAGCTACCGAAGGAAGAGGGGACCACTAGCACCGGTAAGGAGATGGAGTCATTGAGTTGCACAGCATGGAAACAGGCCCTTTGTCCCACCTTGTCCTTGTTGACCAAGTTGGCATATTGGCCAAGTCCCATTGCCTGCATTAGGTCCGTATTCCTCTACATTTTTGCTGTCCATATATCTGTCCAAATGTCTTTTAAAAGTCACAACTGTATCCACGTCTACAGCTTTCTATGATCATTCCAGATATATACTTTCCTTAGTGCAAATGGTGCCCTGAAATCCCTCTTAAATTTCTCCCCTCTCACCCTAAGTCAATGTCTTCTACTTTTTGAATCCTCTACTCTGGGAAAAAAGAAAGACTGTGAGCATTTATGCCTTGTATCCATTGCCTTTTATGATTTGTACACCTCAACAAGGTACATCCCTCAGCGTCCTACATGTCAGCCTATCCAACCTCTCCATATAACGTTAGCCCAGATATCACCTTGGATAATCTCTTTAGCACCCTTTCCAACTGCACACAGTACTCCAAGTACTCACCAACGACATGTACACATGCATCATGATCTCCCAACTTTTGTATTCAATAGCCTTGCCGTGCGATCCGAAGGAGGCTTTTGACAGCTATGCTCTTAACTTCACATGCCTGAGGAACAATATGTCTGGAGGCTATGGTTTTTGAAGGGCTGTGATTAGTGCGATCTATCAGCTGCATGCGGAACTCCAGCTGTGCATCTGTCTAGACATGACTGTCTGTGCATGTGAAGATCACAGAGGCCCAGTACTTCAAGGCCTCCAGGCATATTTCTTCTCAGTGGCTGCAGCTGATATTTGCACATCTCAGAATATTTTTCAGGAAGATGGAGGGGAGTTGGTAAATCATCTAATTCTCCTTAAATAAGCAGTGCCTAAGACTGTGAGCGTCCCAAAGATCATGCTGATGGGTCTCCACATTTGAAGCCTTTGTCAACTGATCCACCCTAACAACAACTAGAGAGCAGTCCTGAGCTATTATCTACCTCATTGGAGACCCTCGGATTATCTTAGATGGGACTTTACTGGATCTTGTCTGGCCTTCACCGTTATTCACATTATTCCCTTTATTATGTAACTGTACCCTGTGGACTGCTCGATTGTAATCATGTATTGTCTTTCAACTGACTGGTTAGCATGCAACAAAGGCTTTTCACCATCCCTCAGTACATGTGATAACAAACTCAACTCAAACTCAAATAAAAGTTGTAATTCCATTATTATGGAAATATCACTAATCATTGTGAAAAGAATATCATGATCAATGTGCATCTAGGAAACTTGGTTGACTCTGTCCCTCTGAAACAGTCCACTGTATCCAACATATTGCAGCTTTTTTGGTGCATATAAGCTTCTTGAGGTTTAACTGAGAAATGGGCTAATGAATGAATGTTCGAACAAGAGATTCCTTGTCTGAATACAGCAAAATCTTCTCATCTGCTTTACCTTGGATACTGATGAGCAAGTAACCATTGTACCACAGTAGTGCCCAGCATTGAACATATTCCTCAACAAGAAACCTCAACATTTTCCCACTCACAATCAATTGGGTAAGTATCACCTATTCACTCACCACCAACTTCCTGGCGTTCGGTTTAAAATCACATATAGTGATGCAAGGAAGTTTCAATGATTCAATGATACTTTATTGCCATGTGTACCTGCAGTAAAATTCTTTCTTTTGCGTGCAATCTGGTAAAATCATACTATAGATTAGCACGATCGTAGATAAGTACAAAAATGCATTGATTGTAGCGTAAGAATAGTTTACTTCACCGAGGCATTACGCAAAGAGTCACCGCATTTCTGGTGACAACTTGTGATTTTTCAAAATTACAAAGTTCTTAATAGGACAGAGTTGTATCTTGGTCGTAAAGGTCCGTTGTTCTGGCGGCGACACTGGGTCAGTGTTGCAGAGGTTTACCTGGGCTTTAGATGCTGTAGGTGTCCTCCACTGTGGCTCTGCCTGTAGCCATTGAGAAAGGCTCTCTAAATGCACCTCAAAAGACTTAGAAGCAGCTTGATTTCATTCATGACACAACAGGACCCTTGAAAGACAATCCCATAGACTGCAATCATCTTTCAGTATTGTCTGTCACCGATTCATTGACCACAGTGCTCTTAGAATCATAGAAATTTATGGTACTTATGCGTTATCCACACAACCCCAGAATGGAGATATTTGTGTTACTTGCACCTTCTAGCTTGCAGATCATTGCCAGGTAAGTTTCAGATTTCGACTGCTCATCCGTCCATTTAACTGTAGTGAGAGTTTCTTACTTCATCATCCTTAAAGGCAGTACGTGCCAGATCCTCATAATTCCCTTATTTCCTCATTTGCTTTCCAAATGTACTTCCAATTAACTTAAATCTATGTCCTCTGGTTACACATCCTGCTTCAACCTTCTCCACATTTCACTTTCCCTCGAACGTTTAACAAACATATGTGCGGCAGTTTCTGGGAAAGTTTCTCTTTGTCAACTGAACAATTCAGTTCTTGGTTTTCTGTTGACTGAACAGTTTACTGAATGCCGACAACAGGATGTGTTTTCATTTGGAAGGAAGAACACTTGTGCAGAACGTGGATTGTTTTATTCTGCCGGAGAAAAAAAAAGACATGCCAAAAAAATCCGAGTCAAACATTATATCCCGCTCACTTATCATTGCAGATCCTTCGAGACTTGACTGATTTCTGCTGTTATTTTCACTTGTGAATGTTGAAAAGAAAAGGTTTAATATAACCACACATGACAAACAACAACCCTGACCTTATCTAATTACCTGTAAATGCCAAAGACTTGGCAGAGATCTTTGCAATCAAATAAACAGTGTCCGATCATATTAGACTGAAATAAAGCATTCTTGTTAATGTCACTCTCTGACTGAACAAAAAATGAGCTCAAATCTACACTGACTGGATTGAGTACGTTTTACCCACCGCTTCCCAAAAAGTCATGCACAATATAGATTTTGCAGAGAAGAGCCAGAGGCTGATGATAATTAGACGAGTTATAAAGCAGAATAACAGAATTAATAAAAGGATGTAAATATGTCGCTGGACTGTAGCAGGAACCCATGGCTAATGCAGACACGCATTATTGCACAGAATATGCACAATTCCTGAGGGATCTTTGGTCTTACAAGACAGAAATGAGAACCCGATCCTTTCCTGTTTCACTGGGATGCAAGGAGACAACACAACTGGAAAGAGTGTGGAGATGTATGAGGATGTTGCCAGGACTTGAGGACCTCTGCTATAGAGAGAGGCTGGCACGTTAGGACTTTATACCTTGGAGCACAGGAGCCTACGATGTGGGGCTCTGTTGGATGTGTATGTAATCATGGGGGATTGGTAGGGTGAATGCACAGTCTTTTACACAGGGTAGGGGAATCTAAAAGCAGAGGACGTAGGTTTAAGGTGAGAGAGTTAAGATTTAATAGGGAACCAAAGGACATTATTTTTTCACTCAGAGGGAAAGTGGATATATGGATCGAGCTGCCAGAGGAGGTAGTTGAGGCAGGTACTAACCATTTAAAAGACACTTAGACAGGTACTTGGATAGGAAATGTTTAAAAGGGTATGAGCCAAATGTGGGCCAATGGGACTAACAGATGGTACATATTGGTTAGCATGTCCGAGTTGGGCTGAAGGGTCTGTTTCTGTGATGTATGGCTCTATGACTGTTAAATAACCATCATAAGACCATAAGACATAGGAGAAGATTAGGCCATTCATTCCATCGATCATTTGATCATGAGTGATCTAATTTTTCATCTCATTCTCCTGCCTTCTCTCTGTAACCTTTGAAACTCTTACGAATCAAGAACCTTAGAATTTTCCACTTTCAAAATACCGAATGACTTGGCCTCCACACCCCAGGGTATCACTGCAGGATTTCCTCTGGGTAGTGTTCCTCTGGACCAGCGGTTCTTAACCTTTTTGGCACCTGTACGTGCATACGTGAACAAAATACTATATGTGGTATGTACCTTTGTTAGGTTCCTAAACATGGGCTCAACAAATTGATATGTTATTTGTGTCCCCTTCATGATCCCCGGCAAAGCCCCAAATTACCCCCAGGTTAAGAACCACTGCTCTGGGCAGCGTTCAAGGCCTCGTCATCTTCAGCAGCTTCATTCATACCTTCAGCTGCATTATATCATCTCAGCCAACAGAAGGCGATGGTTGGAGGCCTTGCAGCAGCCTGGGGCTTGTCTGAATCGGGCACTGCTCTTTACAACTGGAGTGTGGACTGGACTTGGAAAATGGTGCCAAACATGATGCAGTGGTAGAGTTGCTGCCTTACAGCGCTTACTGTGCCAGAGACCCGGGTTCGATCCTGGCTACGGGTTCAGTCTGTACAGAGTTTGTACATTCTCCCCGTGACTTGCGGGGAGATCTTCTGAGATCTTCGGTTTCCTCCCACACTCCAAAGACGTACAGGTTTGTAGGTTAATTGGCTTGGTATAAATGTTAAAATTGTCCCTAGTGTAGGATAGTGTTAGTGTGCGGGGATCGCTGGTCGGTCTGGATTTGTTGGGCCAGATGGCCTGCTTCCATGCTGTATCTGTAAACTAAACTAGACTAAACTAAACTAAACTCTTGCATGCAGGCTCAGTAGACTATTTCTATACAACTACTAATCGGGAGTAGTATGGTGATACTCTACTGGACCGTTTGTAAGAAAATAATTGAACTGTGCACATGTGACAATCGAGTACCATTGGATAAAGCACCATTGGCAATGTGTGATGATAATTGCACAGCATGAACTTCCATTTGCAGTGTCCTGGATGCGGAAGCAGTGCATGTCTTTATGCCACAGGCCCGGGCAGCACTCGGGCCTGGGACAATGAGTGGTGAGTGATAGTCAGCCGCACTAAATCTCAAACAGTGTTCACTTCCAACAAGAAATAAAATCTAACCACTTTTTTACATTAAGCAACATTATCATCACCAAATTCTTTCACCTCCAACATCTTGGATATCTTAGATCAGATATCTAATTAGATTCATACCTAAATTCTGTAGGTATGAGCAGTTCCAAGACTGGGTCTCCTGTGATGAATGATTCACTCACTACCTGCCTCAAATCTTTCCATCATCATGAAGGTACAGGTAATGAAGGTGATACAATATTCATTACTTGTCTGCATGAGTGCATCTCCACAACCACCTAGATGATTGATACCACTCAGGACAAAGCCGTCCATTGGATTGATCTGAAGAAGGGTCCCAACTCGAAACGTTACCCATCCATGTTCTCCAGTGATGCTACTGTACCTGCCTCTGGGTTACTCCTGCACTTTATGTCCTTTTGGGTAAACCAGCATCTACAGTTTCTTGTTTCTACCATTTGATTGGCACTCCCTCCTCCCACCACTGGTGGCCAGTGTACCATTGAAGCATCTTCCCAAACGGTCAACCTATATTACTTTGGTGAACTTGACAGCAGCCACATGGAATTGTCTCAACCAGCAAGTTTTCCTACAAGTTACGTAACATTCGGACTTGGAAATATATCACTGGTTCTTTATTGTCACTTGATCAAAAATTTGAATTCCCCATCTAACTGCATTGTGGGAGCACCACGAGGTGCAGGTATTCAAGAAAGTGACTCTTGCCATTTCTCAAGTGCAGTTAGAGATTGGCATTAAATGTTGGTCTTCTCAGAGATCTGAGAGAACTGCAAATGCTGGAATTTTGAACAAAACACAGAGTGCTGGAGTAACTCAGCAGGTCAGGCAGTATCTCTGGAATGAACTGAGTCTGAAGAAAGATCCCAACCCAAAATGTGCCTATGCATTCCCTCCAGCGATGCTGCCTTACCTGCTGAGTTATTCCAGCACTTTGTTTCTGGACTTCTCAGAGATACTCCAATTGTCTAAATGAAGAAAAAAGAAATAGCGCAAGCAGAAATACACTTGGTAGGTGTGCAAGGTCCCTTTGAGAATAACAAAGTTATTACATTTTGATAAGCGTAACCTGTCCTCCATTTATTGGAGAGGACCAATAATTGTCGAGATCTTGACTTGATCTTGACTCCCGTAGCTGGTGGCGATTGGGCCCTCCGCATCGAGGCGATCACCATCTGCATCGGGGGGATGTCAGCTCCCCTGCGCCGGACGATCGAACCCCACATCGGGGCTGGTCGAACCTTCCACGACGTTGGAGCTCCCGACATCCACGGCCTCCCCCAGACTGCGAGCTCCCAGTGTAAAGTCCGCAGGCCGCGGTTGGAGCGATCCCAGGCAAGGGATCGACTCCGATGTAAGTCCACGCCGCGCGGTGGGGCCCATGATCAGTCCGAGGAGGCCTCCAGCTCCATCGATGCTAGGGCGCAGACCCCTCCCCCTCCCCCTCCCCCACATAAAACAAACCGGAGAACATTTACACAGACTTTAAACACACACTAAATTTTTTTTTCAAGATGAAAAAACAGACTGTTGGCGGGGCTGACAATCGTTCGGCGCCCCTGGTCACGATCCCAAGGGGTTATCCACCACTCGTTAATTTCCAGGTCGATCTATACCTCCATACCACCTTTCTCACTGCTTCCCCTATCTGCATAACACCCACAGTCTCTTGATCATAGCTTTGAATTATATTTAATGACACAGTGCAACCAGAGCCCTCTGAGATGAATGTGTCTAAAGGCATATGATCCATAGAATAAAGATTATGTTTTCTTTATTTTAGACCTAAATGGCCCGTCCGTATATTGCTGAACTTTATTAAAAAAATTCTCCAACCTCCAGCTTGAAGAAACAGCCTCTTGGCATCTAGATTGTCAATCCACAGAATTTCATCTGTTGCAATGAGACCAACTCTGATTCTTCTCCATTGTGGCACATACATTGTCTTCCAAAAGAAACAATTCAAGGATAATCAATACAGATCAAAATAATCAAGCTTGCTATCTTGCTGGGGCTGCGAATACAACATGACATTGGTTCATAAGTTATTGATTTGTACAAGATGATAAGATTTGGATACATTATGGAATCTATTTTTTTCATAAACATACCTGGGTAAAATTTATATTGAAGTGTTACTTGTAAGTCTGAGATTTAAAGTCTTTCAGAGCCAGCGCCAAGGCAGAGATGAGATATGCCAAAGTTATATTGATGCACGTTTCTTTGTGAAACAGTGAATATAATCTTTGCCGCATCTCTGGAAAAAATGGCTGGGTGACATTTCGGGTTGGGACCCTTCAGACTCCAAAATTTCAGATTTATTTCATATTTTATCAGAGTTATTGATTACTGGTGGCCATGCTTCCAACTGAACTTCATAACTCAGTTGGAAGAACATTTTGAGGACGCATGCAGTAAAGTTTGTAATCTCGTCAACAAAAGCAAGATGTTTTTATGGTTATATCTCCAACCCAGTGCTTTGTCAAACTGCGGAGCAGTGAAATAAAATCCATATTATAAAGAACAAAGGGTACTTATTAAAGAAACAAGTAGTGTCTCAGCCAAGAAATGCTTCCACATTTCAGGCATCTTTGTGCTTCTGGGCAACTACCTGCCGGCGAGCAAATTTCAGGCTGTCTTTTAAAATTTGGATTGTGCAAGGGTTTGTTCAGTACTTCAGTAAGGAATGAAGTATTGGCTGTCAACTACATCGGCAGTTCAGAATAATTAGGAATGGATGGAAATCAAAAATTGCCAGCAATGTTTGCATACCAGGAAAAAATGTAAATAAAAAATATATATTTTAACTTACCCATCTTCACACATGCCTGTCAAATCTGTCGTAGTCCTTTATTACATGCAATATGGTAAACCTGTCAGCGGCCTGTAAATAACATATATTGCTCGAGTTCTGACATTCTTCCATTTTATTATAGGATCCTAAAACTCGTCAAGATTTAGTTTACTTCAGTTTAAAGATACAGTGCGGAAACAGGGCCTTCGGCCCACAGTCTGCACTGGCATTGAAACATAGAAAATAGGTGCAGGAGTAGGCCATTCGTCTCTTTGAGCCAGCACCACCATTCAATGTGATCATGGCTGATCATCTAAAATCAGTACCCCTTTCCTGCTTTTTCCCCATATCCTTTGATTCCATTACCCCTAAGAGTTAAATCTAACTCTCTCTTGAACACCAGCGATCGCCACAAATTAACACATGCCTACACACACTAGGGACAATTTTACATTTACTCCAAGCTAATTAACCTACAAACCTGTACGTCTTTGGTGGGAAGAAACCGAAGATCTCGAAGAAAACCCATGTGGTCACGGGGAGAACATACAAACTCCATACAGACAACACCCATAGTCGGGCTCAAACCCAGGTCTCTGGAGTTGGAAGCGCTGTAAGGCAGCAACTCTACCGCTGTGCCAGCATGCCGAGTAACTGTCCCTGAATCTGGAGGTGTGCGTTTTCACACTTACAACTACCTGCAACCATATAGTATATCCACAACTTCTTCTTATCTTCCTCGAAAGGCTACAAATGAAGCATTAGTATCCTACTCCATTCAATTCTAAAATATGTATTTATTTGAGAGATGAAAGCATTGGAGCAATTAATAATTATTTCAAATAATTAGTGAATACTCCAGGATGAATCAGCCCGTGGGAGGTTAATATTTACAGTTTGTTAGTTTGCAAGAATTTGCAACATGCATTGCTATTCCAGTAAGTCATTCAGCCCCTTTTGGCCTTTCTGGTATTCTCAGATCAGTGTTCGGCACTATTTACCAACTTTTATCAATGTCCTTTGATTCCACTTACACAACAAAATATAACTGATCTGAGCCTTGAGTATGTGGAGCAAGATTGAACTAGAACTTCTGAGGAAGATTAGCAAAAGTTCTCCGACACCAAAAGGTGTGAGGATTAAAACTTAATGGTGGTGTGGATATGGAACAAGCTGCTTGAGGAAGTGGTAGAGTTAGGTACAATTACAACATTTAAAAGTCACTTGAACAAGTACATAGACAGGAATACTGGACTATCTTTAATTATTCTCTCTATCCTGTATCTGTACACTGTGAACGGCTTGATTATAATCATGTATAGTCTTTCCGTTGACTGAAAAGTATGCAAAAAAAAAAAAGCTTTTCACTGTACTTCTATACACATGACAATAAACTAAACTAAACTAAACAAGGAAAGGTTTTGGGGGATATGACTCTAGAACAGGCAAGTAGGAGTAGATCAGTTAGGCAACTTGGTCAGCATGGGTGATTTGCCCAGAAGGATGTGTTTGCATGCTATATACTCTGTGATGCTATGACTCGAGAAGGCCTTTGAATAAAAAGTTATCAGAAGGAACATTGATATATTTACAAATAATCAGATCACGAGTAACTTCCCATATCTGGTATGAATTTTGAATATCTACTCATAGACAAAGTAGGAGTGAAATAGTTTGGGTCAAGGCTTTTGCATCAGGACTACCACAAGATTCAACATCGAAACATAGAAAGCTGAAGCAGGAGTTGTCCATTTGATTCTTCAGGTCTGCTCTGCCATTCAAAGTGATTAGTATCCTGTAGTTTAGTATCCTGTTTTGTAATTTCTCTTTTAACAATAAGAAATATATCTACTTCCTTTTTAATATATTCCTATATGGATAAAGGATATAGGTCATTTAAGTTCCTTGGAACCATTATCTCCAGGGACCTTAAATGGGAGGCCACCATCAACTCCACTGTCAAAAAGGCCCAACAGAGGATGAGAAAACACAATCTGTCACAGGCAATGATGGTCCAGTTTTATACTGCCATCATAGAGTCTGTCCTCACCTTCTCCAGTTTCCTATGGATGTGAATGGTTTGCCACCCTTTGGGTGGAGAGATTTCTCCTGATTTCAGCACTGAATGCATATTTTGCAACCTTGTCCTTGAAGCCAATGGAACATCATCCCTGGATCTAGTCTCTTTAGTTAAATTTCATTGGTATCAATGAGATCCCTCTTGTTTCTTTAAAAAAGAGTCAGAGCCATACAGCGTGCAAACACGTCCTTCAGCCCAACTTGCCTACGCGGACCAACATGCCCCAACTACACTTGTCGCACCTGCCTGCATTTGGCCCATATCCCTCCAAACCCATCCTATCCATGTACCTTTCTAAATGTTTCTTAAATGTTGTGATAAAATTCAATGAATACTTGCCTAATCAACCTATTCTCTCTTCTTACATCAGTCCTGCCTTCACAAAAATCAGTCTAGTAAACCCTCAAAGCACTCAATGGCAAGAGCATCTTTCCTCAGATAAGGAGGCCAAAACTGCACACAAAACTCTTGGTGAGATCATAGCATTTAAGAAAGTATCTAGATGCCTAGGCTTTGATTGGTTTAGTTTAGTTTAGAGGTACAGCATAAAAACAGGCCCTTCAGCCCACCGAGACCAGTGATCACCCACACACCAGTTCTATCCTACACACTAGGGACAATTTACAGAAGCCAATTACAAACTACAAAGCTGTACATCTTTGGAGTGTGGAAGGGGACCGTAGCCAGAGAAAACCCACGCAGGTCATAGGGTTAACGTGCCAACTCTGTATGGACAGCATCCTTACTCAGGATCAAACCCCAGTCTCTAGCACTGTGAGGCAGCAACCCTACTGCGGCACCACTGTGCCGGCCTAAATTTTCATGTATTCTTGTAATAGTTCAGTAATTTTAGGTAAGGTCCATCTCTATAGGATGTAAGACCTTTCCTTTCATACCCTGCCAATGTGCTTCTGAAAATTGTGAAGAAGATACAGAAGCTCTCCTAAAGTCTACAATCAATTCCACCGTCTTAAGAGCATTGAGCTCTTAAGGTATGGATGTGTGTTGCATATTGGAGAATGCTAATGTGCCGATCTGGGGTTCATTGAAATATACACACTAAAGATATACAAATCTCCAATGTTTCCCCCTCTACCCTCAAGCTCTGTGCCGGACAACTGGCACCAATCTACACAGACATTTTCAATCGGTCCCTGAAAACCTGCACTGGCCCTGCCTGCTTCAAAGTCTCCACTGTTGTTCCCGTACCCAAAAAGCCAAGGATTACTGGTCTTAATGACTACAGGCCTGTCGCACTGACCTCTGTAATTATGAAGACCCTTGAAAGACTTTTGCTAGCCCACCTGAAAAATATCACAAACCCCCTGCTGGACTCATGCAGTTTGCATACCGGGCCAATGGATCAGTGGATGACGCAGTCAACCAAGGCCTGCACTTCATCCTCCAGCACCTACTGCCAGGATTTTGTTTGTGGATTTTAGCTCTGCATTCAACACCATTGTGCCAGAGCTACCACATTCCAAACTTTCCGAGTTGACTGTGCCTGAACCCCTCTGTCAGTGGATCACCAACTTCCTGACAGACAGGAAGCAGCATGTGAGCCTGGGAAAGCACATCTCGGCCCCGCTGACCCGCATAGGAGCACTACAAGGTTGCATATTCTCCCCTCTCCTTTACTCTCTCTACACCAACAACTGCACCTCTGTCAAGCTTCTCAAGTTTGCAGACAACACAATCCTGATTGGACTGATCCAGGATGGGGAGGAATCTGCCTACAGACAGGATGTGATACAGCTGGCATCTGGTGCCATCGCAACAACCTGGAGCTTAATGCTCTTAAGAAGATGGAATTGATTGTAGACTTTAGGAGAGCTCCCCTCCCCTCCCCCCCACTCACCATCAACAACACCACAGTCACATCTGTGGAGTCATTTAAGTTCCTTGGAACCATCATCTCCAGGGATCTTAAATCGGAGGCCACCATTGACTCCACCATCAAAAAGCCCAACAGAGGATGAGAAAACACAATTTGCCACAGCCAATGATGGTCCAGTTTTATACTGCCATCATAGAGTCTGTCCTCACCTTCTCCATCATGGTCTGGTTTGGCTCAGCCACCAAGCATGACATCCGGAGGCTGCAGTGCATCGTTCGATCAGCTGAGAAGGTTGTTGGCTACAACATTTCCCCCATCGATGAACTGTACACTGCAAGGGCCAGGAAGCAAGCAGGTAAGATCATCCCCGACCCCTCTCACCCTGGCCACAAAGTCTTTGAAGCACTTCCAATCTGGAAGGCGACTCCGGACAGTCAAAGCCGCCACAGCCAGACATAAAAACAGCTTCTTTCCATGAGCAGTAGCTCTACTCAACAGCCAAATGTCTGTAGTCTCCTTTTGCTCTGGCATTTTATTTCATTCTTCACATGTTTTATTTTTAATTGTCTACTGTATATCATGTTGTTACTTGTGGGTGAAGCAAATTCCTTGTATGTATACATACTTGGCTAATAAAATGTATTCAATTCAATTCAATTCAATTCCATTCAAGACATAGAAAACCCTGGACCAAAAATTGTTGACTTCAAGATCCATGTGATTAGTCTATGGCTCTCATTGAGTTAATACTTTTCATAGGAGTAAAATCGCGTAGTGCACATCATATCGAGCTGTGCAATCCAATTTTCTGGGCAATTTATATTACAATATTTGAGTCAATATATTTTAAATCCAGTATAAAGGTATTTTGTTTCCTCACAGTGGTAAGCTGAATTATGTTGTTTTCAGGTTGGCAAATTTTGGGATTGAGAGCAATTTCATTAACCCAGAGTATTAACCTCTCAAGCATTGTCGTCGCCTCATGGTGCGAATGTATATGTTTTATGCAACGAGTCACAAGAGAAAAAACCTCTGTGTTCGAATCAAAGTGGAGTAGGTTTTCACGGTCTGATTCCATCAAATGGAAGCAAGAAGCCACTACGCCCCAATGGAGGCAAGCACATTTCTGCATTTGAACCTTACTTTCAACCTTTGGTCAAACAAAACAAACTGCTGGAGGAATCACCAGGTCAGGCAGCATCTGTGGAGGGAAATGGACAGATGTCATTTAACGTCATAGAGAGATACGACATGGAAGTAGGCCCTTCGACCCAACTAGTCCTCACCAACCATCAACAACCCATTTACATTAACCCTACACGAATCCCATTTTTATTCTCTCCACGTTCTCATCAGCTCCCACTATCCTATAACCCAGAAGCAATTTACAGCAGCCAAATAACCTCTTAACCTGCATATCTTTGGGATGTGGGAGGAAATTGGATCACCAGTGGGAAACCCATGTTGTATCAGTAAATACATGCAAACTCCGCACAGACAGCACCCGAGGTCAGGGTCTCTGGCAAACTCTGGCACCGTGAGGCAGTGGCTCAAATAGCTGCCACATGAGAGATTGGGCACCATTTCGGGAACATTTCCCTCCACAGAGGCTGCCTGACCTGATGAATTCATCCAGCACTTTGTAGTTTAGTCAGGATTCAATCATTTGTAGTCTCGTCTATCCCCGTACAACTGTTGATAATCTAATCACTGAGCGGATTGCACAAGATTCCGGTTCACCCCAGCACAGAGCAGGTAGGTTATGAGTGAGGGAGGTGATCCCAGGAAAGTATGAATAAGAGTTTACATATCCCAATTATTAGTTTAAAGAAGCATTAATGATACAAGTTTCCAAATAGGACAAGGAAAGATGCAGAATAGAATATAATAACAGAAGACAAGGCTTTCAGCTGAAGAGATCATAAACTAAATGTGAAATGTAAAAAGTGATTTGTCATGATAGGAATGATTGACTAAATGTGTGGACTGTTAGTTGGTGCAGTAAACGCTTGAATAACTTGTGAATAAAAAACAATGAAAATAAAATTGCAAAATGAAAGGATATCTATATAAGGCACTCTGCACTCTCCCAAACAAAATCAAATCCTTCCATTAAGTGCAGTGACCAGAACTACACATATACGGCAAGTGGGGCCTAACGTGTGTAAATTTGTAACACATCATCCAGACTCTCCTATTCTACGCCATGGCTTATGAAGGCAAATATGGTGTATGCCTCCTTCACTGGAAAGAGGAGCAGGGAGAGGTACGGGGAAGCTCAGGCTCAGAGTGTCGGGCATTGGTAGTATCAGCAACTGGGGCAAGGAGCAAGATCAGAAAATGGAAGGGTAGGGATTGGTGGTGTGGATCAGTGGTTGGGGATGGAGATGGACACAAAATTAATCAGAAACCAGTTCGAACCAGGGTCCATTCATGAATTCTGACTGGAGAGATAAACAAGATGCAAATGAGAATGTCAAAGTACTCAGTTTAAGGAGGGTTTAACTGCTAGACATCTAATGCCCCCAGGTGCCATGGTTGCAGACCAGATATGGCTGTTTCCCTTTAATAAACAATGAAGCAGGTTTCAACTCTTCTACATCTGTGTGTGATCCCTGCCACTTGTGAGCCAAGAATATGCAAGATTACTTTGGCCAGATAATATCAATACGGGCATGGCACTCCTGTTAATAAGACTACACGGTCATGGAGGCCTTCACGTCAGAGAGTCACAGGATCATACAGCACAGATACAAGATAGACACAGTGCTGGAGTAACTCAACAGTTCAGACAGCATCTCTGGAGAAAAAGGATGGGTGATGTTTTGGGTCAGAACCCTTCTTCAGATTCAAAACAGCTTTCAGTCTGGAGAAGGGTCCTGACCCAAAACGTCACCTTCAGTATCTTTTTTCTCCAGAGATGCTGCCTGACCTGCTGAGTTACTCCAGCACTTTGTATCTATCTTCGGCACAAAGCAGCATCTGCAATTCCTTTCTGCACGGAAACAGGCCCTATGGCAAAACACGTCCAGGCTAACCACAACACCTATCTAAGCTAGTCCCATTTGCCCAAATCCCTCTAAATCATTTCTATCCATGTACTTATCCAAATGACTTTTAAATGGTATTCTAGTACCTGCCTGGGCAGTGGGCAGGAGCTATAGACCTGCACGGGAAGGTAGACGCTCCCGCCCCCACGAGTCTCAAGCAGATGGGGCTTGTCTGCCTGGGCAGTGGGCAGGTGCTATAAACCTGCACGGGAAGGTAGACGCTCCCGCCCCCGCCCCCACGAGTCTCGGGCAGATGGGGCTTGTCTGCCTGGGCAGTGGGCAGGTGCTATAAACCTGCACGGGAAGGTAGACGCTCCCGCCCCCACGAGTCTCGGGCAGATGGGGCTCGTCAGCCTGGGAAGGCAGTCCATCTAGGAGAGGGAAAACTCTGATTTAAAACCTCCACTGCCTTGTGGCCATATCCAGTCATGGAAAAGGCTCCAGGAGTAAACCTCAAGAAAATCCAGAGTCGGAGCCCCTAAGGCAGTTCGTCATCGTCTACAACCTCGCTCTGGCAGCTCCTGCGACGGCGCTGGTGCCAAACTGTAATGGCCCTGCGGTTCCTTTGGATCGATCAGCGACGTTGAGAGGTGGGACGTGCTGCATGGGCAACAGCCTGTCCTCTATATGACATTGCCCAGGCTTGCATCCGACCAGGATGCATCACCCATGGTCAGACATGACCGAGGGGGGTCTACTACTAAGTACCTGCCCTCCACGACTTCCTCAGGCAGCTTGTCCCATACACCCACCGCCAGTGAATGGTGCATGGAAGTTTCAAATGTAAGTATCAGCATAAACTACAAGCACACATTACTGTTTTTAAACAGAGCTTCATTACAGAAGACACAAAAACATTGTAGTGTATAAATGATTTTCTACCCAATTGACTTGAATATTTTCCTGTATGTTAAGTGAACATTATTGCAATGACAGGTCATATATGGGGACTACAAGAAGCTTCATCTTATGCCTTGCTTAGTCAATAATTTAAAGCAGACATTTGTTCACTGCAGCAGATTTAATTATGGAAATGTCTATTACAGCATTGCTGAATGTCTAATTCATGACTGTAGCATCAATTAACTCTTTATCTCAATTGCTGAGCACAGCAGAAAATGGAGTCCAGCTATTATATATTTTACATGTGCATTTATCATCCCCATGTTTTATATGGATGGGCCTTTGATCATCTTAGATCGTCTTTACCCATTAATCTTTTGCCCACCTTTGCTGTACGGGTGGACAGAACATTGACAATGTGTAAGAGGTTAGATGGTAACAGAACAGACCCATTACTGGAAATCAGCAATATGACATTCAGTGACTGTGCGGAGGTCAAATATGGATTTTTAGAGTGGTATAGAGATTCTGTCAGTTCCAGCCATCTGACAGAGTTTACAGTGCAGGGTTGGGGGGAGGCCAAACAAATCAGAGCTGGCAACAGATGTCCCCAGGAAGAGGGGAGTCCATAATGGCCCTATCTTTGCTGGGGAAAATGTGGAAACAGCAGAGATACAAGGATGCGAACAGTGGAACTAGGAGGACAACTAGAGTGGGGGTGGGTGGGGGGAGAAGGGGTGGGGTGGGGGGGTGCAGGGAATGCAGGAGTTACATGAAATTTAATTTATAGAAAGGCACCTATAGGTAATTAAGTAACAAGGCAATGATTTATTAGACTGATATATAATACAGACTAAAACTAATAATGAGGTAGAGATGCAATGTTTTACTCCATACTGTAGGCACAGGGCAGTTTATTTTCCTGGAAAGCACCTTTTTAATATGATGTCCAGCACAACATACTTACCATGTGTGTTGCGCTAGATATCATGCAAGAAAGGTCTTAGCATATAGGAATGCTAACATTATTGAACACATGTACAGAAGATTAGGCACAATGTGATATCATTCAATCTGTCACTAATTTAATGCCACAATTATTAGAGTCACTTTTATTAGAATGACTAGAGTCAGGAATTATTCCAGAGGACTGGAAAATCGCAAATGTAACTACTATTTAAAAAGGGAGCGAACCAAATGAAAGGAAATTATAGGCTGTGGTCAGTAAAATTTTGGAGTCCATTATCAAGGAGGAGGTGTTAGGGTACTTGGAAGCACATGACAAAATAGGCCAAAGTCAGCATGGTTTTGTTAAGGGGAGGCCTTGCCTGATAAATCTGTATTTTGAGGAGGTAACAAGCAGCATAGGCACAGGAGAGTTAGTGGATGTTGTATACTTGGATTTTCAGAATCACCTTTGATAAGGTGCCACACGTGAGGCTGCTGAACAAGATAGGAGCCTATGGTATTAGAGGCAAAATACTAGCATCGATAGAAGATTGGCTGACCAAAGGGTGGGAATAAATAAATAAAGGGGCCCTTTTCTGGTTGGCTGCCAGTAACAAGTGGTGTCGCACATGGGTCAGTGTTGAATCCGCTACTTTTCACGTTGTATGTTAATAATCTGGATGTGGGAAATGATGGCCTTGAGGCCAAGTTTGCACATGATATGAAGATAGGTGGAGGGACAGGTGGTGTTGAGGAAGCAGAGAGACTGCAGAAGGACTTGGACAGGTTGTGAGAGTGGGCGGAGAAGTGCAAATTTGGAAGCAAATGTGGCTGGAGCACACCTTGTCTTGCCATCCAAGTCATTGGTTACTTTACACTGCTGATTCCCTAGTGCTGATCCCTCTGGCATCTCACCAAAAATGAGGAGAATGAAAATGAGGAGAAATATCTTGGCTTAGAAGTGGACCTTCGGAATTCATAAATCTGCAGTGATGTGAGGGCTTGGTCATTTATTGGGTTGAAAGCTGGGATTGATCAAGCGATAACAGAAAAGTTTAGTTTAGTTTATTATTGTCGTGATATTGCTGGCTGTGATTTAGTGCACCTTTGAAGCAGGCAGTATACAGTGAAAAGCTTTTTGTTGCATTCTATCCAGTCAGTAAAAAGACTATAAATATACGATTAAAATCAAGCCGTCCGCAGTGCAAGATATACAACATGTTGTACAAGATTTTGGGGCGGCAAGGTGACGCAGCATTAGAGTTGCTATCTTACAGCGCCAGAGTCCCATGTTCGATCCTGACTACGGGTGCTGTATGTAGGGAGTTTGTACGTTCTCCCCGTGACCGCCTGGGTTTTCTCCAGCTGCTCTGGTTTCCTCCCACACTCAAATGAAGTACAGGTTTGTAGGTTAATTGGCTTCGGTAAAAAATGTAAATTGTCCCAAGTGTGTAGGATAATGCTAGTGTATAGGGATTGCTGGTGGGTGTGAACTTGGTGGGACAAAGGGCCTGTTTCCATGAAACTAAACTAAACTAACATCCAGTAAAGTCCGATTAAGATAGTTTGAAGGTCTCCAATGGTGGCCAGGATGTGCTCAATGGTTGGTGAGAGAATGGTTGATTCTGGATAACAGCTGGGAAGAAACTGTCCCTGAATCTGGAAGTAAGTGTTTTCAAACATTTATATCTCGTGCCTGATGGTCTTAGGCATGAATAAGGCATGAAGATGGTATTGAAGTAAAAGATCAGCCATGGTAGGACAGGCTTGTAGGTCCATGTTGCCTAATCCTGCTCGTATTTCTTATTTTCTTAAATGTGCTGATGGCGTCACTGTAGCGTGAAGTGTGTAACAGTGTGACTTACTGTTATTTCCACGATGGCGAGAGATGACAAATATTTTTGGCCTCCTCATGTCAGTTGCAGCTTTGTTTGATAGTCCCTGAGATATCCTGATGATGAGATTAGCCAGAGGACAGGCAGCGCCCCACAAAAGGTTTATTCAGGACCGACAGCACAATGAAGAAATGCATCAGGCTGATTTTGACAGAACATTATGTTACAGCCAGTGCTTTGAAGCAGGCAGTGAGATGTACTGACAGATGGACAGTCCATAAATGTGATATAACACATGTGTGTAAAAGGATGGAGGCCATTCACAGGGGCTGCATCGACCGTAAAGTGCTTTGGGGCATCTTGGACTCATGAAAATGTCTATACAAATGCAGGCTCCTTCTTTACAGTGCACGGCAAGGCAGTATTTCAGGATAGTTACATGATATCAAGTAAGGTTGAAGGGCCATTATGTCTGATTTTGTTTATTAAATTAATAGTGTTATAAACTCTTCCAGAGAAGAGTCGCCACGCCAATTACCAGTTAATGCCCCTCAATTATATTGCAAATTAGTAGCATGTAATTAATATGTTTGTATCATCTGTCCCTTAATTACCTGAGGCGCAGGTGATACTGACAGATGCCCATTCGACTGTGTTGCTTGTAGGTTGTCCAAAGCATTATCACTCATTTAGCTTGATGTCAACTGCAGTTTGATAGTGCTCCAGTGAACCATCCTGTGTAAACGCAAGCTTTGAATCAAAGTCAGGAATCTGTGTGGGAAGAAGTGCAAATGCTGGTTTATTGCGAAGGTAGACACAAAATGCTGGAGTAACACAGCGGGGTCAGGCAGCATCTCTGGAGAAAAGGAATAGGTGACGTTTTGGGTCAGAGCCCAAATGGTCTGAAGAAGGGTTCCGACCCGAAACGTCACCTATTCCTTTTCTCCAGAGATGCTGCCTGACCTGCTGAGTCATTCCACCATTTTGTGTCTATTTTGGCGAGTCAAGTCGATTGAGTAAGGTCCTTCTTAATTTGAATGACAATAAAGCGATTTACTCAAACGCGTTTAGAACAGCCAAAAAATACAAAGCTCCTTCTAACAGGGTGGAGCTTGAATGAATGCTATACAAAAACCCGCGAAAACACTCTCGTGATCACGTGACCGCGCCAGCCAATAGCGAGGGTTTGTGATTCCCCAGGCCACCACTAGGTGCCGCTACACTATCTTCAGGAATCGTATGCACTTATAACATGCTTTCCAGCACATTACTAACCGGACATATTCAAAACAGGACGGTTCTGACTGAAGTATTTTGTCTAATATCACCAACATAAGAAATACTTTATGAAATAAAAAAGTATGTGAAAGGGAGCAGAATGATATGAAGAGAATGAGGCTTGTATTTGTATAACACAGAGACTATGTCCAGCATCATTATATGAAGACAAAATCAGCAATTGGAATAAAACATAAATACCTCAGTTCGGAATTCAATCAATGTCAGAACATAATTATGTCTTAAAACAGAATATAACTTCAAGGAAGTGTATGCTTTCGACAGTGCATTATTTTGCTACATAGCACATTCTAGGCTGTTTAATATGACAGAGAGCCAAGACAGTTTTATTGTCATACTAGACCAACTGCTCCCCCAATGCACCCGTCCCCTACCCATAGCTCCCACGGGAGGCGTGTTCTCCAACTCAACCCGTTGCCAAAGGTAAGATTCGAGTACTCTTCAGCAAAGATCATAGCTCGTGAGCCTCCCCAGCACTGGAGTTAAAAAATAAAATCCCAATCCCCAATTGCAATACCAATTGATCCTCCTCCTCCTGTCCTGCCAGGAGCTATGATGGCAACATTGTTGCAAATGTCAGGTGCACTTGCTGTGAGATGAAGTTCAGAGTGTTGCTGCCAGTGTTCCTCTCTTACAACTTTGTATCAAAGTGTGTTGGAAGCTGTGAGGAATGATTTTTAACAGTAAATACCATTTAGAATTTTAAGTATTTTTGAACATTTTCAGTAATGTCGAGAAAGAAAGCCTGAAATTACAGATAAGTAGTTTTCGGAATCCAGGAAAAATCTCTACCGTTACCGTTACCCCGTCATTTTTTCGAGAAGATGTGATTATACACAAACACACACACACATACACACATAAATAAATATACAAGATCAGACTTTTAATAGTTATATGATGTCTTGAAATGAACAATGAAATTCTTAGTTGCAGCAGCACAACAGATATGTAAAACATAGTACTCAGTGGACACCATAATAAACAGCATAAAGAAGTTCAAATATTTAAAAGCAAGCAATATAGTACAAAGACAAAAACAATGCCTCAAGTCCTTACAGTAATCAAGGCAGTTTGTAATTCAGAGTTTAGTTGGAGTTTGAGTGTTCAATAGCCTGATGGTTGGTGGGAAGAAGCTGCTCCTGAACCTGGATGTTACAGTTTTCAGGACCTTACCTTCTTCCAAGGCTCTTATGCTTTCTCTCAGGCTCTGAGTAGAAGAAACATACCGATTACAATATTGAGCCATTTGGATCCTTGATTCAAAGCTCCATTCAATCAAATTGAGATCATCTTTAATTGTTAAGACTGTGGCAGATTTGCACATTTGGCTAAAATGTGGACACATTAGATTGTTCTGAAAATTCTTCTAAACTGTTTAAACAAATGATATGCAAATGCTTGCAGGAAAATTATTATTATTTGAAGTTGAGGGTTTACATTTGAAAGCAATTATCCAGGGATTGCTTTCAAACAAATCATTATTATTCATTCATTCAAGAAGATCCCTTCTAGCATTGTTTACAGCCAGTCGATGTTCTGGTTTCTAGTCTCCTGGGGTCTGCTGCTGCCATTGATGTACCAGTGAAAAGAAGACCTAAAATGCTGGAGCAATTCAGCGGGTCAGGCAGCATCCTTGGAGAACATTTATAGGAGACGTCTCGGGTTGCGACCCTTAGATAGTTAAGGTGTCTCAGATTATAGAAGGTTGCATTTTAATCACAACGATGAAAAAACATTATAGATACTCACAGGGATAGTTTTAAATAAATTCACCCATGGCAAACTGACGAGATTAGATATTTGGCACATTGGGTTCAATTGAAAAATTGGGCAATCACTCTGAAGAAGGGACCCAACTTGATACGTCACCTATCCATGTTCTCGAGGTATGTTTCCTGACTCTTTGAGTTACTCCAGCACTTTTGTATTTTCTACTTGTAAACCAGCATCTGCAGTTCCTTGTTTTTAACTACTTGATGCAACATTGGTTCTCCAGGATCAGAATGCAGCCATTTTTCTGAAGAAACAGGTACTGCAATTGGCGCAAGATATTTGACTGAAAGGCATGGACAAGAATGGAAGCAAATAGTGAAGGGGAGATAATACAACAGGAGAAACTGAAGAGATTGGTTTGGCCGTACATTTTATAACCGGCCCAATTTTACTCTCAATTGAACCCAATGTGCCACCTATCTTATCTCGTCAGTTTATCCTGGGTGAATTTATTTAAAAATCATCCCCGTTGATATCTATAATGTTTTCTCATCATTGTGATTAAAATTCCACCTTCTACAATCTGAGACACATTAACTTCATTTTTTTATATTGAGAATATTTTTTGATTTAGATGTAAATACGTCTTGCCAATAATCTATATAACCCCAAATGTATTAATTACATGGATTGCATAATTTTTTTTCATGATTATTACACAATGTCTATTTTTCCTACTTTCTGTACATGGTTGGTTTGCTGTTCTGTTCTGTTACACGGCAAATGCTTTCCTCAATATCAGGTTTTCTGATACCAGAATCCTGCATGGACAGTTGCTCATCAGATTCAAGGCCTCACAGTGACTGCATCTGGGCAAAGATCCAAACATAGCATTAAGGCATCTTATAAGTATGCAAGTAAAAATATTAGTTCCTTTCAGTGAAAAAAAAAAATGAAAGGGACAATTCATCACTCAGGGTTTGTGTGGAGTACTGTTCAAAAGCAAAATGAGATCAGCAAATTCACTCGTAAATCATTCTCACGTCAGTTATATTTAATTTAATGTCTTGTTGTGCAGTTTGTAGCTCATATAATACAGAGTAAAAACAGCAAGAGAAAAACTCCAGCATCAATAATACATTTCTTTTGCTCTTAGAAAATTTACAATAAGGGACAGCAACTGTTAAATGGCCAACAATATTGTAAGCAGAACTTGGCATTGAAAGTAAGGAACAACTATAGATATTGCAATTTTACTTTTGCCTAATTTCCAGTTACAATTTACAGAATTTTTGATGCAACAAGTTTTATGACAATGTTTTGATGTAACAAGCTTTAAGGTGAGAGGGACAAGATTTATCTGATGGGAACCTGAAGAGCAACTTTTTCACAGAAGGTGGTGGTATATGGAATGAGCTGCCAGAGGAGGTATTTGAGGCAGAACGTATAACAGCATTTAAAAGGCACAAAAGGACACAAAGTGTTGGAGTAACTCAGCAGATCTGGAGATATTGGATTGGTGAAGTTTTGTGTCGTGACACGAAATATCACCTATCCAATTTGTCCAGAAATGCTGCCTGACCTTCTGAGTTACTCGAACACTTTGCGTGCTTTTCTGTATTAATCAGCATTTCTGCATTTAATCTACATTTCTCTGTTTCTACAATATGTTTCAGCATTTAAAAGGCACTTGGACAGGTACATGGGTGGGAAAGGTTTAGAGGGATATGGGCCAAACATGGCCAAATGGGACTAACATAGATGTAGCATCATGGTAGACATGGATGAGTTGGGCTGAAGGGCCTGTTTCCATGCTGCATGGCTCTATGATTCAATGACGATAATGAAAAGAGTAACCTCCTGTCAATGCCTTCATTTTTTGTCATTAGTTCGAAAATGTTTGGCTCCCGATAGACAATGGTACACAAGCAAAATACTGCAGATGCTAAAAATTCGGTTTTAAATAAATGGCAGCACCTCAGGCAGATGTGGGTGTGGAACAGAATTCCCATCTCATTATCAGTGATGGTTCTCATGTGGTCCTTACCTGTTCTGTGATAATGAAGTAGCCTTCTACTGAATATACAAACTCCAAAGTTCAGTTTAGTTTATTGTCACATGTACCGAGGTACAGTGAACAGCTTGTGTTGCATGCTAAACTACAATACATGATTACAATCGATCCATTTACAGTGTACAGATACATGATAAGGGAATAACGTTTAGTGCAAGGTAAAACATGCAAAGTCCGATCAAGGATAGTCTGAGGGTCACCAAAGAGGTCAATAGTAGCTCTCTGTTTGTGGTAGGATGATTCAGTTGCCTGATAACAGCTGGGAAGAAACTGTCCCTGAATCTGGAATTGAAAAAATAACAAAAAATCACCCATCTTTTGAAAAGACATGGAGGTTACTGTTTGGAATAACAACGGGGCAAGCGATTCTCACTGAAATTATTAACATCAGAATCTGACAGATCTCTATTATTTCAGACATTGTTGTTATTTCCATGTCAATAAAACCTGGTTGTATTCTGAATTATAACACTGGTAATAAAAGTCAGTTAAACCATTAGAAAATGTCTAGTGAGCTACATTTGATGTGATCTGAGTGTTCGTATTGACACCATATATACTGTATCTCTAATTCATTAGCAATAAACTTTTACTACTGCCTTCAATTCAATGCATGGTAAGCTGATTGTGGGGCTAAATCTTCTGTTACCATGTATTTCTTCAGATCCATGTTAGAGTATTGGGTATTTCATTCTGGAGGTGAAAGACTTTAGAACACCCTTGTATGGAGCACTTGAAACTGGCCCATAGCCTTCCTGTGCAACTTTACTTCATTAATTATTGCAAATAAAACATTTTCAAAGACAGATTTATGGTAAAAAACATTAATAGAGGCAGAACTAAATTTGGCGGATGCATCTAGATTATACACATTTAAAATATTGCTCTTAATTTTCAATTGACACTATGAAGCAAGAATAAATCACTGTTTTTTTGCAGGGGAATTCTGTTGGTGTTTAACAAGCAGAATCTTCAAAAGAGGATCAGAGGAAACTTGCCAGGGTATGTCCCTGCCCTGGTGTACAAAGCTCCTCTGCATGCAGCAGGAATAACTAGGATGACGGGCAGAACTTCTGTGAACCATGGCCAATCAGTATAAATAGCCAAACAGTCAATAGATACTTCATCATCATATGTGAAATGCTTTGGTTTATCTTCAATCCAGTAAAATTATTCTGCACATTAGCACAGTAATGCATAAGTAAATAAGTAAAAGAGTTGAAGAATTGTAGAGGTAAGAAATAGTCGATTTCTTCTGAGGTAGTACACAAAGAGTCACCACGTTTCCAGCACCATCTTTTAGGTTTCAAGTATCAAGTTCTTAACATTATCGAGCCTTACCTTGGGCTTGAAGGCCAGTTCTCCTGGCATTGGCATTGGGTCGGTGATGTAGGGTCAGTCTGTCCAGGGAATGCCCATCGGGAACTTCCACCGCCATTTCATGCCGCTTCAGGACGCCACATCTGATCTACATGCTCATCTGACTTATGTGGACCACCTCCAGTGGCGTTTGATCCACGCGTTCCCCCGGCTTTGGTTGGGTATTTAGACAGATATTATGTGCTGGACCATGCTGCAGCTGGATTCCCACTGGGCACTTCAGGTTTAGTTTAGCTTAGTTTAGTTTAGTTTTGTCAAACAGCATGGTAACTGGTCCATTTGCCACCGAGTCCATGTCAACCATCGATCAGCCATTCACACTAGCTTTACATCATCCCACTGTCGCATTTACTCCTTACATACTTTAAAATGGCCAATTAGCCTACAAATTCACACGTCCTTGGAATGGGGGAGAAAACCGGGGCACCTAGAGGAA
>CM075986.1:3847439-3913570 GCA_038087875.1 Malacoraja senta
ACCAAGCCTGATTCTGCTTCAGATCAAGCAGCTAAGAAGGTTACCAAGAGAGACCTACCTTGTGATACAATGCTAAAAAAGATTTTTCCCTCGACGTTGAGGAGACATATTGGCCGGAATTGGCTGATGTCTGACGAATCCTTTTCTTTAGGTATTAGCACGCCGCCGGCCCTTCGCCAAGCCTTAGGTATTGTTTGCTTCTTCCACACCACCCTCATGAGCTTCCATAGAAAGCGTAACACATCTGGTGCGTTCTTATAGAGCTTGTATGGTACTCCGTTTGGCCCCGGAGCTGAAGCTGCTCTTGCTCGCCGGACCGTGTTCTCCACCTCTTTCCATCTCGGAGGGCTGGTGTCCATGTTGAATTCAGGTGGTTGAATAGGCGGGATGTCATGTGGGATGACCAACTGCTCATGCCTTTTCGTGTCTTTGTGGGCCTTTTCCAGGTGTTCCTCCAATTCCTGTTTTGATGTTTTCAAAGTTCCACTTTTTTCCTTTGCGAAGAGGTCTTTGATGAACTTGAAAGGGTCTTTATAGAACCGTGTTCTTGTGTGTTCTTTCTTCTTGCGAAGTTTCCTCAAGTTCTCTGCTTTTCGCAAGGTTGCCAATCGGTTCTTGATGTCCTCTTGGAGTAGCATGAGACCTTCTCTCTCTGCGTCAGTTGCTTTTTTCCATTGCTTTTTCAACTGTCTCCTCTCTCTGATTAGCCTCTCGATCTCCTGCTGCCTCCTGGACTTGATTGGTGTTGGTAATTTCTTTCCACCTCTCCCTTTACTCACCCCAAACCGTTCTTCTCCATAGCTGTAGATTGTGTTGCCCATCCTTTCAAGCTTTTCCACTGCTGTGCCCGTTTGTTGCTCCAAGATATGTATAAGGTCACTGTTGACCGTCTCCCACTCTTTCTTTTCAACAGCCTTGGGCCATTTCACTCCAGGTTTGTGCCCTTTGATCTTTCCCTCCAAAGGAGGTCTTTGTAGTTGTTGCGTGGGCTCCTCCACCGGCATTTCTGTGCTTGTATCACCCTCTTCAGTGACATGGGTGCTGATGCTCTGCGAACTTTGGTTTGTGTCCCGTCGCTGTGCTTCACTCGACTGATTTGACTGGTTGCTTCGTAAGAAGTACTGGTCAATGCGAGGCCCATGTTTCTGCTCTCTCAAGCACTTTTTCTTCCCTTGGTGGATCTTCAAGCCCTTCACTGATGTTAATTTCTCCCAACCACAGATGCACACCTGAAGTTTGTGTCCCGCAGCTGTTGTGGATGTCTCATGTGCCATGCTCTCCTTGTCAGTAGTCGTTTCCGTTCCTGGGTCTGTAACCGTGTTATCAATCGGTGAGCCATCTTCCGCCCCCGCTCTCGCAGGCTCTAGGGGTATTCTTTTTATTTTACTTTTAGTAGCATTTAGCGGGTGTCTCCAACTAGCTGAAACAGCGTTGGGGACTGCTGTCATGGGTAGCTAGCCCATGACGGCCCCAGTGGGGTCTGTTCCCTCCTGTCAGCTGTCTCTCCAAGCTGTCACATGGACTTTCCCATGTTGTCAGCTGTCCTTTCACAGCAGTCACTGGACGAGTCCAGATTATCAGAATCAAATACACAGGACAAGATGTTAAGAAGTCCCTTGTGCCAATAGGTGGGGAGCATTTCACGACATTCGTTGATTGTTGAGAGTGGTAGACGCTCAACATCGGGGGGGGGGGTGGGGGGGGTAACCTTCAGGACAGTTGGGCACAGGACACATCATCAGTAGTGTACCCTTGCATCACTGGGTGTTTCGGCCTTTTAACACTATACACCCTCCACAAGGGCGGCCCGCTGCAGGATGATCAACCCTCAGCGCATGTCCCGTGTCAAACCGTCCCAAAGATTCACCCCGACATACTTGGGGCCCAGCATGGGTCTTTCCGCTTGAGCCAAATCCACTGGCTGCTTCTTTCAGCCGCCTCTGAGAGTGATCTTATGGTCTTCCGCAGAGCCTGACCGTGGATTCCAAGCTCCTTCAGCAGTCTGATGGTAGATGACGCAACAAATCCTCTGCATCCCACTTCAACTGGATAGACTTTGGTGTTCCAGCCACGCTGCGTTGCCTCTGCTGCAAGCTCTGCGTAGCGCAGCTTCTTACGCTCATAGGCCTCCTCAACAGAGTTCTCCCATGGAACTGTGAGCTCTATGATGTAAGCAGTCTTCTGTGAAGGGGACCAGAACACCAAGTCTGGCCTGAGGGTGGTGGAAGCAATTTCAGGTGGAAAAATTAGTTGTCGGCCGATGTCCGCCAGCATCCTCCAGTCACGGGCCCTGCATTGGCTTCCTTCTTCTGATCTGGTGGAAGGAAGTTTAGAAGTTTTCTGTCCTTCTCGGACAAAGGTTATTACCCTTAGGGGAGGGTTGCTTGCTCTCGGAGGCAAGGAGTTGGTCGCACACCGCCTGTTCTCAAGGGCTGATGCCAGGCTTTTTAGTACCTGATTATGCCGCCACGTGTATCTCCCTTGCGTGAGGCTGGTCTTGCAGCCTACCATGATGTGTTTGAGGGTCGCTGGAGTTGGGCAGATGGCACAGGTTGGATCCTCGCCGTACCACTGATGGAGGTTCTTTGGTGATGGAAGCACGTCATATGTCGCTCTGATGATGAAGCTGATCTTGCTTGCTTCCATTTCCCATAGTTCTTTCCAGCTGATCTTCCTCCGCTCCACACCTTCCCACTGCATCCATTGCCCCTGCTTGGCAAGAGAGACCGCCTTTGCACTTCTTGCGGCCTCCTCCTGTCGCCGCACCTCCTCAACCACCAACGTCCTCCGCTCTGATGTTGTGGCCTTTCGCCAAGTTGGTTTACTTGTCGTAAGGCCAAAGCCTCCTCTTCCCTGCTGGACTTGCCCCACTATGTCTTTGTGCCTCAGGGCTGATGAAGCTTGCTGTACTGCATCAGATGGTGTCCACTTCCGGCCAGTTGCTAGGGGCGGCGCAACAGCACTGATGATCTTGTCTCTAGAGTCCCTCAGTGTCATCTGGAGTCTTACTTTAGAACACTTATATTCCTCTGTTAGACTAGTGAGAGGTAGTTCCAGGACCCCTTTGCCATAGAGGCCGATGTTAGTTAGACATCGTGGGACACCGAGCCATTTCTTCACGTATGAAGTTATGGTTCGCTCCATCTTCTCCACAGTTGTTATTGGGGCTTCATAAACGGTCAGTGGCCACATTGTCCGAGGAAGGAGTCCAAACTGTAGGCACCAGAGCTTCAGTTTCCCAGGCAGTAGGGTCTGATTGATGTTCTCCAGTCCATTGACAATTTCTTGCCTTAGTTGTTGCACCTGCTCTTTGTCCTTGAGACTTGCGTTATACCATCTTCCCAGGCTTTTAACTGGCTGCTCAGACACTGTTGGTATTGGGTCGTCACCAATACAGAACCTTGTGTCTCTAAGCACCCCCTTGACTATGGAGATGCTTCGAGATTTACTTGGTTTGATTTTCATTCGGGCCCACTTGATGTTCTCCTGCAGCTTTCCAAGTAGCCGCTTGGTGCATGCTGCAGTAGTGGTTAGTGTTGTCATGTCGTCCATGTATGCCCTGATGGGTGGCAGACGGAGCCCAGCCCTGGTTCGTTCACCGCCCACCACCCATTTTGAGGCCCTGATGATGACTTCCATGGCCATTGTAAAGGCCAAGGGTGAGACTGTGCAGCCTGCCATGATGCCTACTTCCAAGCGCTGCCATGTTGTACTGAAGTCAGCTGTTGTGAAGCACAGCTGCAGGTCTTGGTAATATTTCTTGACCAGTGTGGTGATGAGCTCTGGTACATGGAAAAAGGCAAAAGATTCCCAAAGGAGTTCATGGGGAACTGAACCAAATGCATTGGCCAGATCGAGGAAGATCACATGTAGGTCTCTCTTGTCCTTCTTAGCTGCTTGGATCTGGTGCCAGATCATGCTTGTATGCTCCAAGCAACCCGAAAATCCTGGAATTCCTGCTTTCTGTACAGATGTATCAATGTACTTGTTTGTTACCAGATAGGTGGACAGCCTTTGTGATACAATGCTAAAAAAGATTTTTCCCTCGACGTTGAGGAGACATATTGGCCGGAATTGGCTGATGTCTGACGAATCCTTTTCTTTAGGTATTAGCACGCCGCCGGCCCTTCGCCAAGCCTTAGGTATTGTTTGCTTCTTCCACACCACCCTCATGAGCTTCCATAGAAAGCGTAACACATCTGGTGCGTTCTTATAGAGCTTGTATGGTACTCCGTTTGGCCCCGGAGCTGAAGCTGCTCTTGCTCGCCGGACCGTGTTCTCCACCTCTTTCCATCTCGGAGGGCTGGTGTCCATGTTGAATTCAGGTGGTTGAATAGGCGGGATGTCATGTGGGATGACCAACTGCTCATGCCTTTTCGTGTCTTTGTGGGCCTTTTCCAGGTGTTCCTCCAATTCCTGTTTTGATGTTTTCAAAGTTCCACTTTTTTCCTTTGCGAAGAGGTCTTTGATGAACTTGAAATGGTCTTTATAGAACCGTGTTCTTGTGTGTTCTTTCTTCTTGCGAAGTTTCCTCAAGTTCTCTGCTTTTCGCAAGGTTGCCAATCGGTTCTTGATGTCCTCTTGGAGTAGCATGAGACCTTCTCTCTCTGCGTCAGTTGCTTTTTTCCATTGCTTTTTCAACTGTCTCCTCTCTCTGATTAGCCTCTCGATCTCCTGCTGCCTCCTGGACTTGATTGGTGTTGGTAATTTCTTTCCACCTCTCCCTTTACTCACCCCAAACCGTTCTTCTCCATAGCTGTAGATTGTGTTGCCCATCCTTTCAAGCTTTTCCACTGCTGTGCCCGTTTGTTGCTCCAAGATATGTATAAGGTCACTGTTGACCGTCTCCCACTCTTTCTTTTCAACAGCCTTGGGCCATTTCACTCCAGGTTTGTGCCCTTTGATCTTTCCCTCCAATGGAGGTCTTTGTAGTTGTTGCGTGGGCTCCTCCACCGGCATTTCTGTACTTGTATCACCCTCTTCAGTGACATGGGTGCTGATGCTCTGCGAACTTTGGTTTGTGTCCCGTCGCTGTGCTTCACTCGACTGATTTGACTGGTTGCTTCGTAAGAAGTACTGGTCAATGCGAGGCCCATGTTTCTGCTCTCTCAAGCACTTTTTCTTCCCTTGGTGGATCTTCAAGCCCTTCACTGATGTTAATTTCTCCCAACCACAGATGCACACCTGAAGTTTGTGTCCCGCAGCTGTTGTGGATGTCTCATGTGCCATGCTCTCCTTGTCAGTAGTCGTTTCCGTTCCTGGGTCTGTAACCGTGTTATCAATCGGTGAGCCATCTTCCGCCCCCGCTCTCGCAGGCTCTAGGGGTATTCTCTTTATTTTACTTTTAGTAGCATTTAGCGGGTGTCTCCAACTAGCTGAAACAGCGTTGGGGACTGCTGTCATGGGTAGCTAGCCCATGACGGCCCCAGTGGGGTCTGTTCCCTCCTGTCAGCTGTCTCTCCAAGCTGTCACATGGACTTTCCCATGTTGTCAGCTGTCCTTTCACAGCAGTCACTGGACGAGTCCAGATTATCAGAATCAAATACACAGGACAAGATGTTAAGAAGTCCCTTGTGCCAATAGGTGGGGAGCATTTCACGACATTCGTTGATTGTTGAGAGTGGTAGACGCTCAACATCGGGGGGGGGGGGGGTGGGGGGGGTAACCTTCAGGACAGTTGGGCACAGGACACATCATCAGTAGTGTACCCTTGCATCACTGGGTGTTTCGGCCTTTTAACACTATACACCCTCCACAAGGGCGGCCCGCTGCAGGATGATCAACCCTCAGCGCATGTCCCGTGTCAAACCGTCCCAAAGATTCACCCCGACATACTTGGGGCCCAGCATGGGTCTTTCCGCTTGAGCCAAATCCACTGGCTGCTTCTTTCAGCCGCCTCTGAGAGTGATCTTATGGTCTTCCGCAGAGCCTGACCGTGGATTCCAAGCTCTTTCAGCAGTCTGATGGTAGATGACGCAACAAATCCTCTGCATCCCACTTCAACTGGATAGACTTTGGTGTTCCAGCCACGCTGCGTTGCCTCTGCTGCAAGCTCTGCGTAGCGCAGCTTCTTACGCTCATAGGCCTCCTCAACAGAGTTCTCCCATGGAACTGTGAGCTCTATGATGTAAGCAGTCTTCTGTGAAGGGGACCAGAACACCAAGTCTGGCCTGAGGGTGGTGGAAGCAATTTCAGGTGGAAAAATTAGTTGTCGGCCGATGTCCGCCAGCATCCTCCAGTCACGGGCCCTGCATTGGCTTCCTTCTTCTGATCTGGTGGAAGGAAGTTTAGAACCTAAGTCAGAGCTCTGTCCTCGATTCCCCAACTCTGGGCAAGAGATTCTGTGCATCTACCCGATCTATTCCTCTCATGATTTTATACACCTCTATAAGATCACCCCTCATCCTCCTATGTTTCAAGGAATAGAGACCCAACCTACTCAACCTCTTCCTATAGCTCAGACCATCTAGTCCTGGCAACATCCTCGTAAATCTTTTCTGAACCCTTTCAAGCTTGGAGTGTTCCCAGGTGGTCCTCCCACAGTGAGAAAGTCCATGCCGTCCAAATAAGGAATGAGTGTAACGTTTAAGTAGTATTTAGACAAGTACATCGATAGGACAGGTTTAGAGGAATATGGGCCAAACACATATGGGCAGGTGGGACAAGTGTAGATGGGACAAGTTGGTCGGTGTGGGCAAGATGGGCCAAAATACCTATTTCCACACTTAAAACTCTATGTCAAAGCATTTAGAGGATAAAATAGACTGCAACTGAACAGGATATAAATGGAAAAACCATCTTAAAGCATTCCAGTTCATAAATATAATATTGCACCAAACCATTTTTCATCAATTGTTTCATACAATGTAGCAATGTTACAAAATTTTGAGATTTTAAAAATAAAGTCTGCAATTTATCCCATCAGATAAAGCATAAAAAGAAGTTTAATTTGACACTTAATTCACTTTCATATCTTCAGTATTAAAAAAGTTATGGCCATTATCATACTCAGAAATTAGCATCTAGTTCCCTATTGCTTTTCCATTGACTTAACACAAAAGCTGTGATCGAGGACAGTTAAAAGCCCATAACTTTCTTAAAAATTATGGTAACTGAAAGAAATTTTCAGGTATTATAGATTGAAGCATTCTGAAACAAATATGAAACAATCTTACTTCGAAGACATGAAAGTAAAGCATATAATTAGTTAGTTACCTAATTGTAGCTAATTACAAAATTCAATTACTAGATCTAAACATCTATCAATTTCTTAAGAATAGATTAACATTTTTAAATAGCCTAAGTGTCCAAATAACATTCACACAATAATTCACAATATAACATAATTTTTAAATCTAATTTTCATGAATTTACAGGCCAAATGCAAGGAATTTAATGTTTAATACCTGTAAATTAATGGGGAATTAATTCATCTTGCGAGTGAGGATTACTGGAACGCGATCTTTTGGAACGTTCATTTGCGGTGAATTTAACCCCGTATTGGCATGAAAAATACTGCCGTTAATTCGGGGAATAAAATCACCGTGTCGCATGACAAAATGTGAATTAAAGGCTTCTTAAGAAGCACTTTTATACATTTAAAGAAAGCACTTTCATTTACCTGTCCATTGTGTGAAATCCGTCCCCGTTATCGGCGTTGACGCTTCAGGAGCTGCTTTTAAAATGACTGTAGCGCTGACATTGACGATTTAATAAAAATAAAAAATTCACAAAACGCCGGTAGGAACGATTTTGTCAGCCAACGCTTGTACTCCAACAAAATATTCCCAGGACAAGGAAGGAGAAACCCGCGTTTTAACCCCGCCCCCCCTTAAAGGCGCCAAAATCGCGCACACGGCCAGTGGCAGAATTACAGCGCGACTGAAGGTAAGTTTTGTAACATACCTATACAATGCACATCAAGTACAACATTTTTCCTTAAAATGGCTATCGATGGTCTTCCTGGTAAGAGTCCATAAATAAAAGTAGAACGGACAGAAAAAGCTGGAATAACTCAGCGGGACAGGCAGCGAGCGGGTAAGATCATCGCTGACTGCTCTCACCCTGGCCACAAACTCTATGAAGCACTTCCCTCTGGAAGGCGACTCCGGACCGTCAAAGCCACCACAGCCAGACATAAAAACAGCTTTTCTACCGCGGGCAGTAGCTCTACTCAATAACTAAAAGTCTGTAGCCTCCTTTTGCTCTGGTATTTTATTTCATTCACATGTTTAAACTATAATGTTTTATTCTTAATGTTTAAATGTTTTATGTTTTATTCTTAATGGTTTACTGTATGTCGTGTTGTTACTTGCGAACGGAGCACCAAGGCAAATTCCTTGTATGTGTACATACTTAGCCAATAAACTTATGAATGATTAATTATTCATTATTATCTCTGGAGAGAAGGAATGGGTGATGTATCGGGTCGAGACCTTTAAGACTCTTTCCAGAAATGCCATTGATAGACAATTTAAGGAATGGTGTTGTACATGATGTGCATTGTATGAAACACTTGATGACATTTGGTTTGGTGCAATATTATATTTATGAACTGGAATTCTTTATAATGTTTTTTCTGTTTATTCAGAAGAAGGGTCTCGACCCGAAACGTCATCCATTCCTTCTCTCCATGGGATGCTGCCAGTCCCGCTGAGTTACTCCAACATTTTGTGTCTATCTTCGACTTTAATCAGCATCTGCAGTTCTTTCCTACACAAACGGACTGCAGGATCACCTGGGAATATTCATGTTCTCAATGCATTAAAAAACCTGCTTGTTATTATTATTAATGGTATCCCCATTATATAATGTCATTACATATTCTGTACTCTGCACAACTACTCAACTGGAGTTACGATCAAGGAATTTCTGAAGCCGTTGTCAAATCACACAAGGAAGCCGGAGTAACTCAGCGGGACAGGCAGCACCTCTGGAGAGAAGGAATGGGTGACATTTCGGGTCGAGACCCTTCTTCAGATTAACCCTTCAGCTTAAACCAGCATCTGCGGTTCCTTCCTTTCTCACAAGGAAGCAGTTCATCAAATGATTCCCCAGATCTACAAATGCTGGATTGCAGACTTCATGCTCATATAACGATCAATAGTCAGTGTGTTCAGTAAATTTGATTTTGAAAAGAGAATCCCTGGGAATTTGATGGACGGCGAGTATAAAGGTTGTTCTTTTGCCTCTGGGAGCTGAGCATAAAACTAGTTCTAACGAAGAAACTAAAACAAGAAATGGTTCTTTTTTTCCCCTGGTCTGCTAATAATGTTTTGTGGAAAATGATCTCAAAACAGTTCAAAGCACCTCTTGGCCTCGTGCTCAAAACCAAATCGAATGATCCGTTAATTGACAATGTCACCCAGCGAGGTCAGTGAGGCAAACTGGGATGTGATTTTTAATGGGTGCAAGAATATCTATTGTTCACGGAAAGCTGTCACAGTCAGCCAGACTTGAACGAGCGCCTGACCTTTTGCTGTTTCTGGAAAATGAGCGCTCACCATTGTGTGTATTTGCAGCACGTCTATCCTGTGAAACGTTTCACCATGATGATCTGGCTCTCAATCACAAGAGGGATTCTTCCTGCACCTTCAAAATTAGTGCCTAGTTTTAGCAATGAGCAAACGCAGTTGTTGCAACGGCTCTTTGGGTGGAATTGGGAGAACATGGGACACCGACCTCGTAATGTAGGAAATTTGGGAACGTGGAATCCTGCTGAATTTGATTATTACTGAGTACTTATTCAAATAATTCTCAGCAAAAGAAAGGTGTGATGGTGCTGGAGAGGGCAGAGAAGAGATTCACGTAGATGTTGCCCACATTTTAAATTCAGACAGCATCCAATTCCAGAAGGCACATGGTGGAAGGGTCTCATTCCAAAACATCACATTCCTTTTCTCCAGAGATGCTGCCTGACCTGCTGATTTACTCCAGCAGACTGTGTCTACCTTTGGTGTAAACCAGCATCTGCAGTTCCTTCCTTGGCATATGGTAAGCATGCTTTCATACAGTAGGGCAGGTAATTGAGGATAAGAGTCAGGAAGCCATGATGAAGCTTTATATGGCTTTGGTTCGGCTGCATTTGGAGTAATGCGTGCAGTTTTGGTCACCTTGTTGCCAAAGGAATGATGTAGAAGCTTTGGAAATGGTGCACAGGAGTTTTACCAGAGTAATTAGCAAGTTTAGCTTAGTTAGCTTAGCTAAGTTCAAACTTAGCAAGTTTACTGATGATACAAAAGTGGGCAGTTTTACAGATAGTGAAGATGGTTGTGAAAAATTACAGCAGGACCTTGATCGATTGGCCAAGTGGGCTGAGGAATGGTTGATGGAATTTAATACGGAAAAATGTCAGGTGTGAAACTTTGGGAAGTCTAACATAGGCAGGACCTACACAGTGAATGATAGGGCTCTGGAGAGTGTTTTTGAGCAGAGGGATCTTGGAGGGTTGAATCGCAGGTAGATAGGGTGGTCCAAAAGGCTTTTGGCACATTAGCCTTCATCCATCAGAATATTTAGTACAGAAATTGGGAGGTCATGTTGCAGTTCTATAAGATGTTGGTGAGACCGTATTTAGTATTATGTTCAGTTCTGGGCACCATGTTATAGGAAAGATGTTGTCAAGCTGGAAAGGGTACATAGAAGATTTACGAGCATGTTGCCAGGACTTGAGGGTCTGAGCTATAGGGAGACGTTGAGTGGACTGGGACTCTATTCCTTGGAGTGCAGGAGGATGAGGGGCGATCTTATAGAGGTGTATAAAAACATAAGAGGAATAGATCGGGTAGTCTCTTGCCAAGAGTAGATGATTTGAGGACCAGAGGACATAGGTTTAAAGTGAAAGGGATAAGATTTAATAAGAATCTGAGGGGTAATTTTTTCACACGCATATACGGATCTGATAATTTTTGGAGGGATATGGACCAAACACGGGCAGATGGGACTAGTAGCTGGGACATGTTGGCCAGTGAGGGCAAGTTGGGCCAAAGGTCCTGTATCCATGCTATAATGCCTTGATTAGATGGTATTAGCAACAGGGAGAGGTTGGAAAGACTAGGTAGGCACAAAATGCTAGAGTAACTCAGCGGGACAGGCAGCATCTCTGGAGAGAAGGAATGTGTTGAGACCCTTCTTCTGACTGATCTGACTATTGGTATGATTAGTTAGTTCCATTTGCCTGTGCTTGATCCATATCCTTCCAATTCTTTCCTTTCCATGTGCCTGTCCAAGTGTCAATCTGCTTGGTCACTTCTTAAAATAAACTAGAGGTTGTGAGTAGAAGAGATGGCAAAAATTTCCTTCAAAGTTGAGGAACACTCTTTACTGCTCCCTGACCTCAGGAGTGATCTGGGAACCACATAGTCAATTAAACCACCTTCTATCATTTCATGCCAGGTTTCCTGATTTAACCTGCAACTGACAAATGGCAGGTTAAAACAGACTCAGTATACGATGGAATTAGCTACAAAAGACATGCCTCCTGTTTCTAAGATAGGATACATACACAGTGGTGGCACATTGGTACAGATGTTAGAGCTGCTGCGTCACAGTGCCAGAGACACAGGTTCAGTTTAGTTTATTGGCACGTGTACCGAGGTACAGTGAAAAGCCTTTGTTCGATCCTGACCTTGGGTGCTGTCTGTGTGGCATTTGGAAATTCTCCCTGTGACCACGTGGGTTTCCTCCGGGTGCTCTGGGTTCCTTGCAAGTCCCAAAGACGTGCAGGTTTGTTGGTTAATTGGCCTCTGTGAATTTCCCTTAGTGTGTGCGGAATGGATGTGAGTGTGGGATAACTTGGAACTAACGTGAACGGATGGTCAGCGTGAACTCGGTCGGCCAAAGGACCTATTTCCATGCTACATATTTCAATCAATCACAGCCTGGACCCCAACATTGAAAGTTTGGAGGCTGTCCACTGTCTGATAAGAAGTGGGATGGAAGGAGGTTTAGACTTGTGGTGCAAATCCCATTCGTCCTGTTCCAGAATTGCAATATTCAATTTAGGTTTTTTTCTCAACAGTCTTCACAAACCTAAATATAAGAGAATTTTAGAAGTTTCTGATCTGAAGGTCATGATTCCATTCCCACTGTGTTGATGATACATTGTGATACCAGATCAGGTTTTGTTTTATTCTGTTTAGAGGGTTTAAAAAAACATTGGTTGGAACAACTCAGGGAAGTTCTTTTGAGTCACTATTTGCGTTGATACCCACATAGAGACAAGGCAAGAGACAAGAGACATTCATTGTGACATGTACCAATTGGTACCATGAAATGTGTGGTCACCATACAGCCATATGAATAAAAAAGAGCACAGAACACGATAGTCTTTAACATAGTCATCCCCACACAGCGGAATCAAAGTTTCCCACTGTGAGGGACGGCACCAAAGTTCAGTCATCCTCCTCTGTTGTCCTCTGTTGTTCATCTGTGGTCGGAGGGCTCCCGAACCCGTCGCTGTCGCCGCTACCGGCGGCCCGATGTTCAGGCCCGCTCGCCGGATGATGAAACTCCGACGTCGGAATGGGAGAACATTCTCAGCGGCTTGGACATCCGAAGACTTTTATACACTTTTATCTGGAACCACAATATTAAATATTAAACAGATCAATATTTCACTGTATACTACCTTTGTGTGATATCTGCTCCATGTTTATTTACGGATGAATGAAAATAATGGGAGGTTGTAGAAAATTCATAGTCCTAGGAATATAAAACAGAAATTGTGAACCAAACAGAACATTTCCAAAATTGTGGGAACCATTCATGGCCAAGTGGTAACCATGGCAAATAATTAGATAATCACATGATAATATTTGAGGAATCATTAGTGGCTGGCTCACCAGGAGAAGTTCAGAGAAAAATAATCAGATCTTTTAAGACTGCCTGGGACATCTTAAAAATAACTAATGCCTTCTGTCACAGCACTCCCTATAACAATACAGCACTCTATTGGTCTGAAGAAGGGTCTCGACCAGAAACGTCACCCATTCCTTCTCTCCAGAGATGCTGCCTGTCCCGCTGAGTTACTCCAGCATGTCTACCTTCGATTTAAACCAGCATCTGCAGTTCTTTCCTACACATTTCCAACCACAAAATGGTTATCCCTTAGATGAAGGTAATTTGCCATATTGAATCCATGTAGTGTCTATTCAAGAATCATGTGGCAAGTCCTATTTCTTCCTTGTATCCCAATGGCCAAACAATGTATTTTTCTTGTCGTGCTTATCCACTTCCCTTTAAAATGCCACTTTTGAATCGGCCTCTTCAGTTCTAGTTTGGGCTATGACAAGTAAAATGGATGAAGGAGAGCTAGGGAATGTAGTGTATCTGGACTTCCAGAAAGCCTTTGATAATGTCCCACACAGGTGATTAGTGGGCATAGAGCACATGATATTGGGGGTAGGGAATTGAAATGGTTAGAGAATTGGTTGGCAGACAGGAAACAGAGAGTAGGAATAAACGGGACCCTGTCAGACTGGCAGGCAGTGGCGAGTGGAGTGCCGCAAGGCTCGGTGATGGGGCCGCAACTATTTACAATATATATTAATGATTTAGATGATGGGATTAAAAGTACCACTAGCAAATTTGCAGTTGACACAAAGCTGGGTAGCAGTGTGAACTACGAAGAGGATGCTAGGAGGTTGCAGGGTGACTTAGACAGGTTGAGTGAGTGGGCAGATGCATGGCAGATGCAGTATAATGTAGATAAACGTGGGGTTATCCATTTTGGTGGCAAGAACACAGAGGCAGATTATTATCTCAATGGTGTCAGATTAGGAAAAAGGGAAGTGCAACGAGACCTGTGTGTCCTTGTACATGTCACTGAAAGTAAACATGCAGGTACAGCAGGCAGTGAAGAAAGCTAATGGCATGTTGGACTTCATAAAAATGGGATTTGAGTATCGGAGTAAAGAGGTCCTTCTGCAGTTGTACAAGGCCCTGGTGAGACCACATCTGGAGTATTGTGCGCAGTTTTGGCTCCTAATTTGAGGAAGGACATCCTTGCTATTGAGGCAGTGCAGCCAAGGTTCACCAGGTTAATCCCTGGGATGGCGGGTATCATATGAGGAGATTGGAAAGACTGGGCTTGTATTTTCTGGGATTTAGATGGATGAGAGGGGATCTTATAGAAACGTATAAAATTATAAAAGGACTGGACAAGCTAGATGCAGGAAACATTTTCCCAATGTTTGGCTGAGTCCAGAACCAGGAACCACAGTCTAAGTATAAAGGGGAGGCCATTTAAAACTTAGATGAGAAAAAACATTTTCACCCAGAAAGTTGTGAATTTGTGGAATTCTCTGCCACAGAAGGCAGTCGAGGCCAATTCACTGGATGAATTTAAAAGAGAGTTAGATAGAGCTGTAGGGGCGATCGTAATTAAGGAATATGGGGAGAAGGCAGGCACGGGTTACTGATTGACAGCCATGATCACAATGAATGGTGGTGCTGGCTCGAACGGTCAAATGACCTCCTCCTGCACCTATTTTCTATGTTTCTATAACAGTGCATTCCAAATTCTACCTACTTGCTGAGCAAAAAAAACTTTCCCTCACTTCCCCTTTGGTTCTTTTGCCAATCACCTTTCTTCCTTGGCTTTTTGTTCTTGACCCTTCCAACAAGGGAAGCAGTTTCTCCCTATCTACCACCATCAGATCCCTCTTGAACCTCATTTGTTCTGTATTCATGCTAAGACCTTCATATCCCTCTTAAAATGCAGTGCCCATAACTGGGTGCATGCAGAAAGAGGAAAAGAAAATAATTAAAGGTTTGACAATTTATCAGAAGCGCCTCTTCTGCATATGGAAACAAGTCAATTGTACACTGCACGCGTTTTATGGCCCTAACTTGCATTACCAACACTTGTCTGCATGGTGTTTCAACATGGCAGCTGCACTCATTGAATCTAAAGTGACAAAGCCATCAGTAAAAATTGTGCCAAAGAAATTCATTTCTGAAATAGATTGGTGCTGGACCTTGTAGGTAAATCTTATCAATTGCATGGTGGGCTACTGACACAGTCACCATTCTGACTTGAGATTCCCCATCTGATCCTGTGTCAGATCAGACCCGGAGCATATAACCAGCGAGCCTATTGGTTTTAGTGGGCTGGGTTTTAAGTGTTGACTTGAACAGCATGAAGCAAATTAACACAAACATTGGGGAAGGGGTAATGAAACAAATTACATTTTATTAAAAATTACACAACTGAATTCTTTTATCAAGAATTTTGCCCAGGCACTGATGACCTTCCACCACCCTCTTACAGTGCGCAACAATTTGCAGGCCACAGACAAAAATCACGTCTTTTAATGCTGAGAATGGATCTAATCTCTGAGCACTAGAAGAGACATTGTCATGAATGTTAAAGACTCATTAGCTGCAGAGAGAGTTAGTGAAGCATGATTGACTTTGCACAAGGAGAAAACCGTGGTCTTTTGATCCAGTTATTAGATGCCAAGAAATATTTGTGAATGGTATGAAATGGCCCCTCAAAAAGTTTTACTTCTTTCACAATTCAATCGTTTTTCTTATGAAGTAACAAGAAATTGTCTGTAGTATTCAATTCTTAGAGGGCAATGGGGGGGGGGGGGGGGGGGGGGGGGACAGGTTTAAGATGAGAGGGGCAAAATTTAAAGGAGATGTGCGGGGTAAATGTTTTAAACGCCGACCGGTGGGTTCCTGGAACACACTGCCAGTGGTGGTGGTGGAAGTATAAGTTCATAAATTTATACGTTATGGGAGCAGAATTAGGCCATTCGGCTCATCAAGTCTACTCTGCCATTCAATCATGATTGATTTGTCTTTCCCTCTCAATCCCATTCTCCTGCCTTGTCCCCATAAGACAGGCATCCTCACTAATCAAGAATCTATCTATCTCTGCCTTGAAAATATCCGTTGACTTGGCCTCCACAACAATCGGTGGCGATGAATTCCACAGATTCACCACCCTCTGACTAAAGAAATCTCTCGTCATCTGCTTTCTAATGGTACATCTTTTTATGCTGAGGTTATGGCCTCTGGTCCTAGGCTCTCCCACTAGTGGAAATAACCTCTCCACATGCACTCTATCCAGGCCGATACGATCGTGGCATATAAGAGACTTTTAGATAGGCACATGGATATGCAGGGAATAGAAGAATATGGATCAGGTGCACACAAGGAGATTACTTTCACTTGGCATCATGTTTGGCACAGACATTGTGGGTTGATTGCCCTGTTCCTGATCTGCACTATTCTATGTTATCTCTCATTATTTAATTTTGATGTAATTGCTTGATTTTAATTGTAGTCCTAGCATATGTTTCTGGAACTGCACCCCGGGATAGTGAATTCTGAGTAAACCAAAAACTGTCTTCAAATTTAGTTTAGTTTTAGTTTAGAGATGCAGCGCGGAAACAGGCCCTTTGGCCCATCGGGTCCACGCTGACCAACGATCCCGCATATTAACGCACACACTAGGGCCAATTTTTATATTTACCAAGCCGATTAACCTACAAACCTGTACATTTTTGGAGTGCGGGAGGAAACCGAAGATCTCGGAGAAAACCCACGCAGGTCACGGGGAGAGCCGGCAAACTCCATACAGACAGCACCCGTAGTCGGGATCGCCGTAAGCAAGTGCTGTAAGGCAGCAACTCTACCGTTGCGCCACCGTGCTGCCCGTAAATGTGATGCCATTTCACGGCATCACATAACTGCTTCAAGTATGAACATCTCTCTTCTTATGATAAATAATTTGCAGTTCAGTATTACCCTGAGTGTTTTTTGATCTATTACGGTTTACAACACATGACAGCAACTTATTTAATGCTGATCAGAGATGAGATTTACTCTCAGTACTAACTGACTGTGAGACTTATTAGTTCTGTCCATATGTTTCTATTTGACTGAGAAAACATCACTAACAATTATTGAAAAAACAACAAGTAGGGGCTGTGCACTTAAATAAATATGATGGTTGATGGGTAGACAGTAATTGGAATGAACTGCTTATTTGTATCATAATTTACATAAACAGGAGATAGTTATCTCTCAGAAAAGATTATTTTCTGTTCCAAACAGACAAACTGTTGTGTCATAATTGGACCATTTGCCTGTCTGTCACAAAATATCAAACGTAATGGGTCATTGCCGTAATATAAATTTAATCTTTTAAGGGTTTTAAAATGGGGGATTTGGATAAATCCAAATATTTGTTTATCCAAATATATCCCCCATTTGTGATAAATGTCTATCCCAAAACGCAACTATAACACACTCTTTCGTTTCCTGCATTAAACTTTATAGATTTTGGAGTGATATTTTTGAAATATTTACAAAATTATTCAAGATAAGAATGGAACCTAATACTGAAATGATTATATTTGGAGTAATGGAAGATGGGAATAAATTGAACTCATCTCAACTCGTCTAATAATAGCAAAAAAACTAATACTTAAATTCTGGAAAAATACACCAATAGCAACGCTTAAAATGTGGATTTCAAGCATGTTGGACACAGCACATCTTGAGGAAATGTGATTCCTCCTAATAGATAAATCAGACCAATTCGGCAGCTTCGCCCGCCCTGGGCCGCGGAGTTTGAACCGGCCCGTTCGGATTCAGCCACGGGACTTACTTACCATCACCCGGCGGGGTCACAACATCGAAGGCCTGGATCGCCTCAGCGCAGAGGGAGAGCAAGGAGGGAAGAGGCATGGACTTTGGGACTTTTTGCCTTCCATCACAGTGAGGAGGTGCCTGGTGGACTCACTGTGGTGGATGTTAAACTGTGTTGAGTGTGTGTTTTTGTTATTTATTCTATGTTATGACTGCAGGCTAAACCATTTAGTTGCACTGAAAAGTGCAATGACAATAAATTGAATCAAAATCAAAATCAAAATCAAATTCTTAACGAGTTGGTCTCCATTTGTCGTCTTTTGGGAATTATATGGTGCAACACAATTGTGAAGCTAACTGTTCCAGGAATGGGTGAGGGAGGGTCAAGATTATAAATAATGATCTCCTTACTTTTCTTTTTTTATTTTCTACTCTCTTTTTTCTATTTTCTTTTCTTCAATTTTCTTCTTTCACTCTTTTTTTTCTTTTTTCACACACTATATATCTCACGTTTTTCTATCTTATATTATCTACTTTCTTTTTCTTATTCTTCTTTATTATAATAAAAAAAATAAGAAGCTGTACATAAAATATATTATGTCAATATATATTAGGCACTTTGGTGCCATATGATTGTACTTACTGCTAATAAAATTAAAATATTTTTTAAAAAAATAATAATAAAATGGGGGATTAAATTATTTTGCTAAAGCAAGGAACTGCAGATGCTGGAATCTTTAGCAAAACACAGAGTACTGGAGTAACCCCCCTGGGGTCACGTATGGATAGGCGATGTTTCAGGTCAGGATTCTTTTTTGGACTCTAGGTGAAGTTTCGGGTCAGGATTCTTCTTTGGACTTCTGAGTCTGAAGAAGGGCTCTGACCCAAAGTATCGCCTATCCACTTCCCCTGCAGATTCTGCCTGACCCGCTGAGTTATTCCAGCACTTTGTGTTTTACTAAAGAGTCCGCTACTAGCCATCGGAATGAATTGCTGTTTTGAATTATACTTTTCATATCCAAGGGATATTATTTATCTCAAGGTGACAAAAGTGGTATACGTTCCATTACACACAGCGAAAATACTCTCAGACGTCAGTCTAATAATAATCGTTTATTGTAATATCTGAAATATTTGATCCACGAAAAACAGCTCTGTGGAGGCAAAGGGATGGTCAATGTTATGGGTGGAGGCTGCATCAGGATTGATCCCGATGCAAGGTCTTGACTTGAAATGCCAACTATCCCTTTGCCCCCGGCAGTCAAAGTGCACAGAAATGCACCCTTCAGCCCATGCCAATCAGGTTTGATAACCTAGATGCTGCCTAACCCAATCTTTCTCCAGCAGTTTATTTTTTGCTTCAGATCCCAGCATCTCCACCTGACGCAGGTATTCCTCACATCGCAACAGGTGAAGAAAGGCGGAGAAGCCATCTTCAGTCTCCTTGAAATAATAAACTATTCTCACAGTCAGAGGAATCCCTGGTCCATGGCTGTTCAAAGCAGGATGCAGGAAGGCCACAAACACTTTAACTTTCTTCAATAGGTGCATGTTGTAACCAAACCCGATGAGCAGAATTTACATTATACATACCGAATTTAAATATTCATTATTACCCCTCAGATCCCACAGAAATGGGGTGGAAGCAAATTGTCCTCATACCCAATGGTCTGCTTAAGAGGAAGATTAGATTCCTAACCAAAGCAAATGATACAATGTTAATGTGCCCTGATTTAGACTTCAGACTTTACTTTAGACTTCAGAGATACAGCGTGGAAACAGGATCTTCAGCCCACCGAGTCCATGCTGACCAGTGATCACTCCCTACACCAGCACTGTCCTACACACGAGGAACAATTTACAATTTTACCAAAGCCAATTAACCTACAAACCCGCATGTCTTTGGAGTGTGTGGAAACCGGAGCTCCTGGAGAAAACCCATGCGGTCACAGGGAGAACGCACAAACTACACACAGATAGCACCCATAGTAAGGATTGAACCTGGGTCTCTGGCACTGCAAGGCAGCAACTCTACTGCTGCGCCATTATGCCGCCCACAGTTGGTTTCGAAATTAAATTAAATTGATGAATGCAAAATGTATTTCTTATCCATATATTTGAATCAGTATTTCAGACAGTCTGATGTATACATGGATATGGAGTAGTCTCCTTCAGGCCACAATTGTATGGACACCCCTGACACAAGCTTTATGCAGCTCCACACACACCAAAATCCGCAGGAACTGTGTGGTGCGGCCGTCACCGTTCCCATTTGAAACCAGCACCACTGCATCACTAATGTTTTCAATGATGGTGAATGAATGAATGAATGACTGATGTGTTGTTCATTTCTTGAACTCTCTTGTCAAAACACATCCAAATGATCCAGTTACGATAAAGTACTGTTGAGGTGCATTTCCAGGCAGATAAATAGAAATTCAATCACATCATGTTTTTTTAATATTCTATCGGTCTCCATTTATATGGAATTTCTTTATAAATGCTGACTGTCATAATAGCGGGCATCTTGTTTAACTTGTAGGAAGAATCACACAGTTCCATGCATGCCCAACAACCCAGAGGTATTCCCTGATGATATCTGCTTTATTTAGGGTCAAGGAAAGAGCGTTCACGTCGCGGCCCTGTTTCCACCAATCTTTCCACCACCACGCACAAGAAGCGACAAGACAGACACCATTGTATGCAGATGCCGAGACGTGTGTTCAGCTCTGGGTGAACAACTTCTAATCTTGTGCGTGGACTCGATAAGAAGACGAAGTTCTGCTTTATTTAACGGTTGTCAGCCAAATTACTCCGCAGATATGCGAGTAACACATAGTTTAGGCCAGTCATAGAAATCACCTCTGAACAATGGGGAGACCCACAAACCCATGTTACAGCAGGCTTCCTTAATATAGTTTTAAAATTCACTCCTGGGCATAGACATTGCCAGCAAGACAAATTTTCCCCACAAAATGACACCAAGTGCTGGAGTAACTCAACGGGTCATGCAGCATCTCTGGAGAACATGGGTAGGTGACGTTTCAGGTCGGGACCTTTCTTCAGACTCGTGAGTTGAGTTACACTAGCACTTTGTGTCTTGTTTTGTAAACCAGTGTCTGCAGTTCTGTGTGCCTCCGTTTTATTGCTCCACTGCGAAATCTCCTCAAGGTATATGCCTACTTAGAAGAAGTTCTCCTCCTCTCTCCAACAGGAGTTCGATGAGACCCTCTGTCACTGCTACCCTTCTGTGGCCCCCGACCTGAAACGTCACCTATCCATGTTTTCCAGAGATGCTGGCTGACCAGTTATCGAGCACTTTGTGTCATGTTTTGTAAACCAGCATTGGCAGTACCTTTTGCATCTAGTTTTCCCCAATTAACCTTCAACTGAGAGGCGTTCTGCATTTTTGCACATTGTTTTGTGTCTGGAGTCGCATATAGTTCAGACTAGGTAAGGATAGACAGCCACAAACTACTGTGGTTACAGTATGCTTTTCCATGACAAACTGGTAATTGCACTGTACCATTATTGAAATGAGCATTTCCAATGCAATGTTTGTTTAAGTAATTGAATTCAAAATCCTCACCAGTTGTAGGTGGAATTGAACTCGCATCTCAGGTTCTTTGAGGGTTCTAATTTAACCATTATGCTGCTGCCTCCTTTGGGAGGCTTCTTTGTTGAGGAAGGAGGAAGCTACCGAAGGAAGAGGGGACCACTAGCACCGGTAAGGAGATGGAGTCATTGAGTTGCACAGCATGGAAACAGGCCCTTTGTCCCACCTTGTCCTTGTTGACCAAGTTGGCATATTGGCCAAGTCCCATTGCCTGCATTAGGTCCGTATTCCTCTACATTTTTGCTGTCCATATATCTGTCCAAATGTCTTTTAAAAGTCACAACTGTATCCACGTCTACAGCTTTCTATGATCATTCCAGATATATACTTTCCTTAGTGCAAATGGTGCCCTGAAATCCCTCTTAAATTTCTCCCCTCTCACCCTAAGTCAATGTCTTCTACTTTTTGAATCCTCTACTCTGGGAAAAAAGAAAGACTGTGAGCATTTATGCCTTGTATCCATTGCCTTTTATGATTTGTACACCTCAACAAGGTACATCCCTCAGCGTCCTACATGTCAGCCTATCCAACCTCTCCATATAACGTTAGCCCAGATATCACCTTGGATAATCTCTTTAGCACCCTTTCCAACTGCACACAGTACTCCAAGTACTCACCAACGACATGTACACATGCATCATGATCTCCCAACTTTTGTATTCAATAGCCTTGCCGTGCGATCCGAAGGAGGCTTTTGACAGCTATGCTCTTAACTTCACATGCCTGAGGAACAATATGTCTGGAGGCTATGGTTTTTGAAGGGCTGTGATTAGTGCGATCTATCAGCTGCATGCGGAACTCCAGCTGTGCATCTGTCTAGACATGACTGTCTGTGCATGTGAAGATCACAGAGGCCCAGTACTTCAAGGCCTCCAGGCATATTTCTTCTCAGTGGCTGCAGCTGATATTTGCACATCTCAGAATATTTTTCAGGAAGATGGAGGGGAGTTGGTAAATCATCTAATTCTCCTTAAATAAGCAGTGCCTAAGACTGTGAGCGTCCCAAAGATCATGCTGATGGGTCTCCACATTTGAAGCCTTTGTCAACTGATCCACCCTAACAACAACTAGAGAGCAGTCCTGAGCTATTATCTACCTCATTGGAGACCCTCGGATTATCTTAGATGGGACTTTACTGGATCTTGTCTGGCCTTCACCGTTATTCACATTATTCCCTTTATTATGTAACTGTACCCTGTGGACTGCTCGATTGTAATCATGTATTGTCTTTCAACTGACTGGTTAGCATGCAACAAAGGCTTTTCACCATCCCTCAGTACATGTGATAACAAACTCAACTCAAACTCAAATAAAAGTTGTAATTCCATTATTATGGAAATATCACTAATCATTGTGAAAAGAATATCATGATCAATGTGCATCTAGGAAACTTGGTTGACTCTGTCCCTCTGAAACAGTCCACTGTATCCAACATATTGCAGCTTTTTTGGTGCATATAAGCTTCTTGAGGTTTAACTGAGAAATGGGCTAATGAATGAATGTTCGAACAAGAGATTCCTTGTCTGAATACAGCAAAATCTTCTCATCTGCTTTACCTTGGATACTGATGAGCAAGTAACCATTGTACCACAGTAGTGCCCAGCATTGAACATATTCCTCAACAAGAAACCTCAACATTTTCCCACTCACAATCAATTGGGTAAGTATCACCTATTCACTCACCACCAACTTCCTGGCGTTCGGTTTAAAATCACATATAGTGATGCAAGGAAGTTTCAATGATTCAATGATACTTTATTGCCATGTGTACCTGCAGTAAAATTCTTTCTTTTGCGTGCAATCTGGTAAAATCATACTATAGATTAGCACGATCGTAGATAAGTACAAAAATGCATTGATTGTAGCGTAAGAATAGTTTACTTCACCGAGGCATTACGCAAAGAGTCACCGCATTTCTGGTGACAACTTGTGATTTTTCAAAATTACAAAGTTCTTAATAGGACAGAGTTGTATCTTGGTCGTAAAGGTCCGTTGTTCTGGCGGCGACACTGGGTCAGTGTTGCAGAGGTTTACCTGGGCTTTAGATGCTGTAGGTGTCCTCCACTGTGGCTCTGCCTGTAGCCATTGAGAAAGGCTCTCTAAATGCACCTCAAAAGACTTAGAAGCAGCTTGATTTCATTCATGACACAACAGGACCCTTGAAAGACAATCCCATAGACTGCAATCATCTTTCAGTATTGTCTGTCACCGATTCATTGACCACAGTGCTCTTAGAATCATAGAAATTTATGGTACTTATGCGTTATCCACACAACCCCAGAATGGAGATATTTGTGTTACTTGCACCTTCTAGCTTGCAGATCATTGCCAGGTAAGTTTCAGATTTCGACTGCTCATCCGTCCATTTAACTGCAGTGAGAGTTTCTTACTTCATCATCCTTAAAGGCAGTACGTGCCAGATCCTCATAATTCCCTTATTTCCTCATTTGCTTTCCAAATGTACTTCCAATTAACTTAAATCTATGTCCTCTGGTTACACATCCTGCTTCAACCTTCTCCACATTTCACTTTCCCTCGAACGTTTAACAAACATATGTGCGGCAGTTTCTGGGAAAGTTTCTCTTTGTCAACTGAACAATTCAGTTCTTGGTTTTCTGTTGACTGAACAGTTTACTGAATGCCGACAACAGGATGTGTTTTCATTTGGAAGGAAGAACACTTGTGCAGAACGTGGATTGTTTTATTCTGCCGGAGAAAAAAAAAGACATGCCAAAAAAATCCGAGTCAAACATTATATCCCGCTCACTTATCATTGCAGATCCTTCGAGACTTGACTGATTTCTGCTGTTATTTTCACTTGTGAATGTTGAAAAGAAAAGGTTTAATATAACCACACATGACAAACAACAACCCTGACCTTATCTAATTACCTGTAAATGCCAAAGACTTGGCAGAGATCTTTGCAATCAAATAAACAGTGTCCGATCATATTAGACTGAAATAAAGCATTCTTGTTAATGTCACTCTCTGACTGAACAAAAAATGAGCTCAAATCTACACTGACTGGATTGAGTACGTTTTACCCACCGCTTCCCAAAAAGTCATGCACAATATAGATTTTGCAGAGAAGAGCCAGAGGCTGATGATAATTAGACGAGTTATAAAGCAGAATAACAGAATTAATAAAAGGATGTAAATATGTCGCTGGACTGTAGCAGGAACCCATGGCTAATGCAGACACGCATTATTGCACAGAATATGCACAATTCCTGAGGGATCTTTGGTCTTACAAGACAGAAATGAGAACCCGATCCTTTCCTGTTTCACTGGGATGCAAGGAGACAACACAACTGGAAAGAGTGTGGAGATGTATGAGGATGTTGCCAGGACTTGAGGACCTCTGCTATAGAGAGAGGCTGGCACGTTAGGACTTTATACCTTGGAGCACAGGAGCCTACGATGTGGGGCTCTGTTGGATGTGTATGTAATCATGGGGGATTGGTAGGGTGAATGCACAGTCTTTTACACAGGGTAGGGGAATCTAAAAGCAGAGGACGTAGGTTTAAGGTGAGAGAGTTAAGATTTAATAGGGAACCAAAGGACATTATTTTTTCACTCAGAGGGAAAGTGGATATATGGATCGAGCTGCCAGAGGAGGTAGTTGAGGCAGGTACTAACCATTTAAAAGACACTTAGACAGGTACTTGGATAGGAAATGTTTAAAAGGGTATGAGCCAAATGTGGGCCAATGGGACTAACAGATGGTACATATTGGTTAGCATGTCCGAGTTGGGCTGAAGGGTCTGTTTCTGTGATGTATGGCTCTATGACTGTTAAATAACCATCATAAGACCATAAGACATAGGAGAAGATTAGGCCATTCATTCCATCGATCATTTGATCATGAGTGATCTAATTTTCCATCTCATTCTCCTGCCTTCTCTCTGTAACCTTTGAAACTCTTACGAATCAAGAACCTTAGAATTTTCCACTTTCAAAATACCGAATGACTTGGCCTCCACACCCCAGGGTATCACTGCAGGATTTCCTCTGGGTAGTGTTCCTCTGGACCAGCGGTTCTTAACCTTTTTGGCACCTGTACGTGCATACGTGAACAAAATACTATATGTGGTATGTACCTTTGTTAGGTTCCTAAACATGGGCTCAACAAATTGATATGTTATTTGTGTCCCCTTCATGATCCCCGGCAAAGCCCCAAATTACCCCCAGGTTAAGAACCACTGCTCTGGGCAGCGTTCAAGGCCTCGTCATCTTCAGCAGCTTCATTCATACCTTCAGCTGCATTATATCATCTCAGCCAACAGAAGGCGATGGTTGGAGGCCTTGCAGCAGCCTGGGGCTTGTCTGAATCGGGCACTGCTCTTTACAACTGGAGTGTGGACTGGACTTGGAAAATGGTGCCAAACATGATGCAGTGGTAGAGTTGCTGCCTTACAGCGCTTACTGTGCCAGAGACCCGGGTTCGATCCTGGCTACGGGTTCAGTCTGTACAGAGTTTGTACATTCTCCCCGTGACTTGCGGGGAGATCTTCTGAGATCTTCGGTTTCCTCCCACACTCCAAAGACGTACAGGTTTGTAGGTTAATTGGCTTGGTATAAATGTTAAAATTGTCCCTAGTGTAGGATAGTGTTAGTGTGCGGGGATCGCTGGTCGGTCTGGATTTGTTGGGCCAGATGGCCTGCTTCCATGCTGTATCTGTAAACTAAACTAGACTAAACTAAACTAAACTCTTGCATGCAGGCTCAGTAGACTATTTCTATACAACTACTAATCGGGAGTAGTATGGTGATACTCTACTGGACCGTTTGTAAGAAAATAATTGAACTGTACACATGTGACAATCGAGTACCATTGGATAAAGCACCATTGGCAATGTGTGATGATAATTGCACAGCATGAACTTCCATTTGCAGTGTCCTGGATGCGGAAGCAGTGCATGTCTTTATGCCACAGGCCCGGGCAGCACTCGGGCCTGGGACAATGAGTGGTGAGTGATAGTCAGCCGCACTAAATCTCAAACAGTGTTCACTTCCAACAAGAAATAAAATCTAACCACTTTTTTACATTAAGCAACATTATCATCACCAAATTCTTTCACCTCCAACATCTTGGATATCTTAGATCAGATATCTAATTAGATTCATACCTAAATTCTGTAGGTATGAGCAGTTCCAAGACTGGGTCTCCTGTGATGAATGATTCACTCACTACCTGCCTCAAATCTTTCCATCATCATGAAGGTACAGGTAATGAAGGTGATACAATATTCATTACTTGTCTGCATGAGTGCATCTCCACAACCACCTAGATGATTGATACCACTCAGGACAAAGCCGTCCATTGGATTGATCTGAAGAAGGGTCCCAACTCGAAACGTTACCCATCCATGTTCTCCAGTGATGCTACTGTACCTGCCTCTGGGTTACTCCTGCACTTTATGTCCTTTTGGGTAAACCAGCATCTACAGTTTCTTGTTTCTACCATTTGATTGGCACTCCCTCCTCCCACCACTGGTGGCCAGTGTACCATTGAAGCATCTTCCCAAACGGTCAACCTATATTACTTTGGTGAACTTGACAGCAGCCACATGGAATTGTCTCAACCAGCAAGTTTTCCTACAAGTTACGTAACATTCGGACTTGGAAATATATCACTGGTTCTTTATTGTCACTTGATCAAAAATTTGAATTCCCCATCTAACTGCATTGTGGGAGCACCACGAGGTGCAGGTATTCAAGAAAGTGACTCTTGCCATTTCTCAAGTGCAGTTAGAGATTGGCATTAAATGTTGGTCTTCTCAGAGATCTGAGAGAACTGCAAATGCTGGAATTTTGAACAAAACACAGAGTGCTGGAGTAACTCAGCAGGTCAGGCAGTATCTCTGGAATGAACTGAGTCTGAAGAAAGATCCCAACCCAAAATGTGCCTATGCATTCCCTCCAGCGATGCTGCCTTACCTGCTGAGTTATTCCAGCACTTTGTTTCTGGACTTCTCAGAGATACTCCAATTGTCTAAATGAAGAAAAAAGAAATAGCGCAAGCAGAAATACACTTGGTAGGTGTGCAAGGTCCCTTTGAGAATAACAAAGTTATTACATTTTGATAAGCGTAACCTGTCCTCCATTTATTGGAGAGGACCAATAATTGTCGAGATCTTGACTTGATCTTGACTCCCGTAGCTGGTGGCGATTGGGCCCTCCGCATCGAGGCGATCACCATCTGCATCGGGGGGATGTCAGCTCCCCTGCGCCGGACGATCGAACCCCACATCGGGGCTGGTCGAACCTTCCACGACGTTGGAGCTCCCGACATCCACGGCCTCCCCCAGACTGCGAGCTCCCAGTGTAAAGTCCGCAGGCCGCGGTTGGAGCGATCCCAGGCAAGGGATCGACTCCGATGTAAGTCCACGCCGCGCGGTGGGGCCCATGATCAGTCCGAGGAGGCCTCCAGCTCCATCGATGCTAGGCCGCAGACCCCTCCCCCTCCCCCTCCCCCACATAAAACAAACCGGAGAACATTTACACAGACTTTAAACACACACTAAATTTTTTTTTCAAGATGAAAAAACAGACTGTTGGCGGGGCTGACAATCGTTCGGCGCCCCTGGTCACGATCCCAAGGGGTTATCCACCACTCGTTAATTTCCAGGTCGATCTATACCTCCATACCACCTTTCTCACTGCTTCCCCTATCTGCATAACACCCACAGTCTCTTGATCATAGCTTTGAATTATATTTAATGACACAGTGCAACCAGAGCCCTCTGAGATGAATGTGTCTAAAGGCATATGATCCATAGAATAAAGATTATGTTTTCTTTATTTTAGACCTAAATGGCCCGTCCGTATATTGCTGAACTTTATTAAAAAAATTCTCCAACCTCCAGCTTGAAGAAACAGCCTCTTGGCATCTAGATTGTCAATCCACAGAATTTCATCTGTTGCAATGAGACCAACTCTGATTCTTCTCCATTGTGGCACATACATTGTCTTCCAAAAGAAACAATTCAAGGATAATCAATACAGATCAAAATAATCAAGCTTGCTATCTTGCTGGGGCTGCGAATACAACATGACATTGGTTCATAAGTTATTGATTTGTACAAGATGATAAGATTTGGATACATTATGGAATCTATTTTTTTCATAAACATACCTGGGTAAAATTTATATTGAAGTGTTACTTGTAAGTCTGAGATTTAAAGTCTTTCAGAGCCAGCGCCAAGGCAGAGATGAGATATGCCAAAGTTATATTGATGCACGTTTCTTTGTGAAACAGTGAATATAATCTTTGCCGCATCTCTGGAAAAAATGGCTGGGTGACATTTCGGGTTGGGACCCTTCAGACTCCAAAATTTCAGATTTATTTCATATTTTATCAGAGTTATTGATTACTGGTGGCCATGCTTCCAACTGAACTTCATAACTCAGTTGGAAGAACATTTTGAGGACGCATGCAGTAAAGTTTGTAATCTCGTCAACAAAAGCAAGATGTTTTTATGGTTATATCTCCAACCCAGTGCTTTGTCAAACTGCGGAGCAGTGAAATAAAATCCATATTATAAAGAACAAAGGGTACTTATTAAAGAAACAAGTAGTGTCTCAGCTAAGAAATGCTTCCACATTTCAGGCATCTTTGTGCTTCTGGGCAACTACCTGCCGGCGAGCAAATTTCAGGCTGTCTTTTAAAATTTGGATTGTGCAAGGGTTTGTTCAGTACTTCAGTAAGGAATGAAGTATTGGCTGTCAACTACATCGGCAGTTCAGAATAATTAGGAATGGATGGAAATCAAAAATTGCCAGCAATGTTTGCATACCAGGAAAAAATGTAAATAAAAAATATATATTTTAACTTACCCATCTTCACACATGCCTGTCAAATCTGTCGTAGTCCTTTATTACATGCAATATGGTAAACCTGTCAGCGGCCTGTAAATAACATATATTGCTCGAGTTCTGACATTCTTCCATTTTATTATAGGATCCTAAAACTCGTCAAGATTTAGTTTACTTCAGTTTAAAGATACAGTGCGGAAACAGGGCCTTCGGCCCACAGTCTGCACTGGCATTGAAACATAGAAAATAGGTGCAGGAGTAGGCCATTCGTCTCTTTGAGCCAGCACCACCATTCAATGTGATCATGGCTGATCATCTAAAATCAGTACCCCTTTCCTGCTTTTTCCCCATATCCTTTGATTCCATTACCCCTAAGAGTTAAATCTAACTCTCTCTTGAACACCAGCGATCGCCACAAATTAACACATGCCTACACACACTAGGGACAATTTTACATTTACTCCAAGCTAATTAACCTACAAACCTGTACGTCTTTGGTGGGAAGAAACCGAAGATCTCGAAGAAAACCCATGTGGTCACGGGGAGAACATACAAACTCCATACAGACAACACCCATAGTCGGGCTCAAACCCAGGTCTCTGGAGTTGGAAGCGCTGTAAGGCAGCAACTCTACCGCTGTGCCAGCATGCCGAGTAACTGTCCCTGAATCTGGAGGTGTGCGTTTTCACACTTACAACTACCTGCAACCATATAGTATATCCACAACTTCTTCTTATCTTCCTCGAAAGGCTACAAATGAAGCATTAGTATCCTACTCCATTCAATTCTAAAATATGTATTTATTTGAGAGATGAAAGCATTGGAGCAATTAATAATTATTTCAAATAATTAGTGAATACTCCAGGATGAATCAGCCCGTGGGAGGTTAATATTTACAGTTTGTTAGTTTGCAAGAATTTGCAACATGCATTGCTATTCCAGTAAGTCATTCAGCCCCTTTTGGCCTTTCTGGTATTCTCAGATCAGTGTTCGGCACTATTTACCAACTTTTATCAATGTCCTTTGATTCCACTTACACAACAAAATATAACTGATCTGAGCCTTGAGTATGTGGAGCAAGATTGAACTAGAACTTCTGAGGAAGATTAGCAAAAGTTCTCCGACACCAAAAGGTGTGAGGATTAAAACTTAATGGTGGTGTGGATATGGAACAAGCTGCTTGAGGAAGTGGTAGAGTTAGGTACAATTACAACATTTAAAAGTCACTTGAACAAGTACATAGACAGGAATACTGGACTATCTTTAATTATTCTCTCTATCCTGTATCTGTACACTGTGAACGGCTTGATTATAATCATGTATAGTCTTTCCGTTGACTGAAAAGTATGCAAAAAAAAAAAAGCTTTTCACTGTACTTCTATACACATGACAATAAACTAAACTAAACTAAACAAGGAAAGGTTTTGGGGGATATGACTCTAGAACAGGCAAGTAGGAGTAGATCAGTTAGGCAACTTGGTCAGCATGGGTGATTTGCCCAGAAGGATGTGTTTGCATGCTATATACTCTGTGATGCTATGACTCGAGAAGGCCTTTGAATAAAAAGTTATCAGAAGGAACATTGATATATTTACAAATAATCAGATCACGAGTAACTTCCCATATCTGGTATGAATTTTGAATATCTACTCATAGACAAAGTAGGAGTGAAATAGTTTGGGTCAAGGCTTTTGCATCAGGACTACCACAAGATTCAACATCGAAACATAGAAAGCTGAAGCAGGAGTTGTCCATTTGATTCTTCAGGTCTGCTCTGCCATTCAAAGTGATTAGTATCCTGTAGTTTAGTATCCTGTTTTGTAATTTCTCTTTTAACAATAAGAAATATATCTACTTCCTTTTTAATATATTCCTATATGGATAAAGGATATAGGTCATTTAAGTTCCTTGGAACCATTATCTCCAGGGACCTTAAATGGGAGGCCACCATCAACTCCACTGTCAAAAAGGCCCAACAGAGGATGAGAAAACACAATCTGTCACAGGCAATGATGGTCCAGTTTTATACTGCCATCATAGAGTCTGTCCTCACCTTCTCCAGTTTCCTATGGATGTGAATGGTTTGCCACCCTTTGGGTGGAGAGATTTCTCCTGATTTCAGCACTGAATGCATATTTTGCAACCTTGTCCTTGAAGCCAATGGAACATCATCCCTGGATCTAGTCTCTTTAGTTAAATTTCATTGGTATCAATGAGATCCCTCTTGTTTCTTTAAAAAAGAGTCAGAGCCATACAGCGTGCAAACACGTCCTTCAGCCCAACTTGCCTACGCGGACCAACATGCCCCAACTACACTTGTCGCACCTGCCTGCATTTGGCCCATATCCCTCCAAACCCATCCTATCCATGTACCTTTCTAAATGTTTCTTAAATGTTGTGATAAAATTCAATGAATACTTGCCTAATCAACCTATTCTCTCTTCTTACATCAGTCCTGCCTTCACAAAAATCAGTCTAGTAAACCCTCAAAGCACTCAATGGCAAGAGCATCTTTCCTCAGATAAGGAGGCCAAAACTGCACACAAAACTCTTGGTGAGATCATAGCATTTAAGAAAGTATCTAGATGCCTAGGCTTTGATTGGTTTAGTTTAGTTTAGAGGTACAGCATAAAAACAGGCCCTTCAGCCCACCGAGACCAGTGATCACCCACACACCAGTTCTATCCTACACACTAGGGACAATTTACAGAAGCCAATTACAAACTACAAAGCTGTACATCTTTGGAGTGTGGAAGGGGACCGTAGCCAGAGAAAACCCACGCAGGTCATAGGGTTAACGTGCCAACTCTGTATGGACAGCATCCTTACTCAGGATCAAACCCCAGTCTCTAGCACTGTGAGGCAGCAACCCTACTGCGGCACCACTGTGCCGGCCTAAATTTTCATGTATTCTTGTAATAGTTCAGTAATTTTAGGTAAGGTCCATCTCTATAGGATGTAAGACCTTTCCTTTCATACCCTGCCAATGTGCTTCTGAAAATTGTGAAGAAGATACAGAAGCTCTCCTAAAGTCTACAATCAATTCCACCGTCTTAAGAGCATTGAGCTCTTAAGGTATGGATGTGTGTTGCATATTGGAGAATGCTAATGTGCCGATCTGGGGTTCATTGAAATATACACACTAAAGATATACAAATCTCCAATGTTTCCCCCTCTACCCTCAAGCTCTGTGCCGGACAACTGGCACCAATCTACACAGACATTTTCAATCGGTCCCTGAAAACCTGCACTGGCCCTGCCTGCTTCAAAGTCTCCACTGTTGTTCCCGTACCCAAAAAGCCAAGGATTACTGGTCTTAATGACTACAGGCCTGTCGCACTGACCTCTGTAATTATGAAGACCCTTGAAAGACTTTTGCTAGCCCACCTGAAAAATATCACAAACCCCCTGCTGGACTCATGCAGTTTGCATACCGGGCCAATGGATCAGTGGATGACGCAGTCAACCAAGGCCTGCACTTCATCCTCCAGCACCTACTGCCAGGATTTTGTTTGTGGATTTTAGCTCTGCATTCAACACCATTGTGCCAGAGCTACCACATTCCAAACTTTCCGAGTTGACTGTGCCTGAACCCCTCTGTCAGTGGATCACCAACTTCCTGACAGACAGGAAGCAGCATGTGAGCCTGGGAAAGCACATCTCGGCCCCGCTGACCCGCATAGGAGCACTACAAGGTTGCGTATTCTCCCCTCTCCTTTACTCTCTCTACACCAACAACTGCACCTCTGTCAAGCTTCTCAAGTTTGCAGACAACACAATCCTGATTGGACTGATCCAGGATGGGGAGGAATCTGCCTACAGACAGGATGTGATACAGCTGGCATCTGGTGCCATCGCAACAACCTGGAGCTTAATGCTCTTAAGAAGATGGAATTGATTGTAGACTTTAGGAGAGCTCCCCTCCCCTCCCCCCCACTCACCATCAACAACACCACAGTCACATCTGTGGAGTCATTTAAGTTCCTTGGAACCATCATCTCCAGGGATCTTAAATCGGAGGCCACCATTGACTCCACCATCAAAAAGCCCAACAGAGGATGAGAAAACACAATTTGCCACAGCCAATGATGGTCCAGTTTTATACTGCCATCATAGAGTCTGTCCTCACCTTCTCCATCATGGTCTGGTTTGGCTCAGCCACCAAGCATGACATCCGGAGGCTGCAGTGCATCGTTCGATCAGCTGAGAAGGTTGTTGGCTACAACATTTCCCCCATCGATGAACTGTACACTGCAAGGGCCAGGAAGCAAGCGGGTAAGATCATCCCTGACCCCTCTCACCCTGGCCACAAAGTCTTTGAAGCACTTCCAATCTGGAAGGCGACTCCGGACAGTCAAAGCCGCCACAGCCAGACATAAAAACAGCTTCTTTCCATGAGCAGTAGCTCTACTCAACAGCCAAATGTCTGTAGTCTCCTTTTGCTCTGGCATTTTATTTCATTCTTCACATGTTTTATTTTTAATTGTCTACTGTATATCATGTTGTTACTTGTGGGTGAAGCAAATTCCTTGTATGTATACATACTTGGCTAATAAAATGTATTCAATTCAATTCAATTCAATTCCATTCAAGACATAGAAAACCCTGGACCAAAAATTGTTGACTTCAAGATCCATGTGATTAGTCTATGGCTCTCATTGAGTTAATACTTTTCATAGGAGTAAAATCGCGTAGTGCACATCATATCGAGCTGTGCAATCCAATTTTCTGGGCAATTTATATTACAATATTTGAGTCAATATATTTTAAATCCAGTATAAAGGTATTTTGTTTCCTCACAGTGGTAAGCTGAATTATGTTGTTTTCAGGTTGGCAAATTTTGGGATTGAGAGCAATTTCATTAACCCAGAGTATTAACCTCTCAAGCATTGTCGTCGCCTCATGGTGCGAATGTATATGTTTTATGCAACGAGTCACAAGAGAAAAAACCTCTGTGTTCGAATCAAAGTGGAGTAGGTTTTCACGGTCTGATTCCATCAAATGGAAGCAAGAAGCCACTACGCCCCAATGGAGGCAAGCACATTTCTGCATTTGAACCTTACTTTCAACCTTTGGTCAAACAAAACAAACTGCTGGAGGAATCACCAGGTCAGGCAGCATCTGTGGAGGGAAATGGACAGATGTCATTTAACGTCATAGAGAGATACGACATGGAAGTAGGCCCTTCGACCCAACTAGTCCTCACCAACCATCAACAACCCATTTACATTAACCCTACACGAATCCCATTTTTATTCTCTCCACGTTCTCATCAGCTCCCACTATCCTATAACCCAGAAGCAATTTACAGCAGCCAAATAACCTCTTAACCTGCATATCTTTGGGATGTGGGAGGAAATTGGATCACCAGTGGGAAACCCATGTTGTATCAGTAAATACATGCAAACTCCGCACAGACAGCACCCGAGGTCAGGGTCTCTGGCAAACTCTGGCACCGTGAGGCAGTGGCTCAAATAGCTGCCACATGAGAGATTGGGCACCATTTCGGGAACATTTCCCTCCACAGAGGCTGCCTGACCTGATGAATTCATCCAGCACTTTGTAGTTTAGTCAGGATTCAATCATTTGTAGTCTCGTCTATCCCCGTACAACTGTTGATAATCTAATCACTGAGCGGATTGCACAAGATTCCGGTTCACCCCAGCACAGAGCAGGTAGGTTATGAGTGAGGGAGGTGATCCCAGGAAAGTATGAATAAGAGTTTACATATCCCAATTATTAGTTTAAAGAAGCATTAATGATACAAGTTTCCAAATAGGACAAGGAAAGATGCAGAATAGAATATAATAACAGAAGACAAGGCTTTCAGCTGAAGAGATCATAAACTAAATGTGAAATGTAAAAAGTGATTTGTCATGATAGGAATGATTGACTAAATGTGTGGACTGTTAGTTGGTGCAGTAAACGCTTGAATAACTTGTGAATAAAAAACAATGAAAATAAAATTGCAAAATGAAAGGATATCTATATAAGGCACTCTGCACTCTCCCAAACAAAATCAAATCCTTCCATTAAGTGCAGTGACCAGAACTACACATATACGGCAAGTGGGGCCTAACGTGTGTAAATTTGTAACACATCATCCAGACTCTCCTATTCTACGCCATGGCTTATGAAGGCAAATATGGTGTATGCCTCCTTCACTGGAAAGAGGAGCAGGGAGAGGTACGGGGAAGCTCAGGCTCAGAGTGTCGGGCATTGGTAGTATCAGCAACTGGGGCAAGGAGCAAGATCAGAAAATGGAAGGGTAGGGATTGGTGGTGTGGATCAGTGGTTGGGGATGGAGATGGACACAAAATTAATCAGAAACCAGTTCGAACCAGGGTCCATTCATGAATTCTGACTGGAGAGATAAACAAGATGCAAATGAGAATGTCAAAGTACTCAGTTTAAGGAGGGTTTAACTGCTAGACATCTAATGCCCCCAGGTGCCATGGTTGCAGACCAGATATGGCTGTTTCCCTTTAATAAACAATGAAGCAGGTTTCAACTCTTCTACATCTGTGTGTGATCCCTGCCACTTGTGAGCCAAGAATATGCAAGATTACTTTGGCCAGATAATATCAATACGGGCATGGCACTCCTGTTAATAAGACTACACGGTCATGGAGGCCTTCACGTCAGAGAGTCACAGGATCATACAGCACAGATACAAGATAGACACAGTGCTGGAGTAACTCAACAGTTCAGACAGCATCTCTGGAGAAAAAGGATGGGTGATGTTTTGGGTCAGAACCCTTCTTCAGATTCAAAACAGCTTTCAGTCTGGAGAAGGGTCCTGACCCAAAACGTCACCTTCAGTATCTTTTTTCTCCAGAGATGCTGCCTGACCTGCTGAGTTACTCCAGCACTTTGTATCTATCTTCGGCACAAAGCAGCATCTGCAATTCCTTTCTGCACGGAAACAGGCCCTATGGCAAAACACGTCCAGGCTAACCACAACACCTATCTAAGCTAGTCCCATTTGCCCAAATCCCTCTAAATCATTTCTATCCATGTACTTATCCAAATGACTTTTAAATGGTATTCTAGTACCTGCCTGGGCAGTGGGCAGGAGCTATAGACCTGCACGGGAAGGTAGACGCTCCCGCCCCCACGAGTCTCAAGCAGATGGGGCTTGTCTGCCTGGGCAGTGGGCAGGTGCTATAAACCTGCACGGGAAGGTAGACGCTCCCGCCCCCGCCCCCACGAGTCTCGGGCAGATGGGGCTTGTCTGCCTGGGCAGTGGGCAGGTGCTATAAACCTGCACGGGAAGGTAGACGCTCCCGCCCCCACGAGTCTCGGGCAGATGGGGCTCGTCAGCCTGGGAAGGCAGTCCATCTAGGAGAGGGAAAACTCTGATTTAAAACCTCCACTGCCTTGTGGCCATATCCAGTCATGGAAAAGGCTCCAGGAGTAAACCTCAAGAAAATCCAGAGTCGGAGCCCCTAAGGCAGTTCGTCATCGTCTACAACTTCGCTCTGGCAGCTCCTGCGACGGCGCTGGTGCCAAACTGTAATGGCCCTGCTGTTCCTTTGGATCGATCAGCGACGTTGAGAGGTGGGACGTGCTGCATGGGCAACAGCCTGTCCTCTATATGACATTGCCCAGGCTTGCATCCGACCAGGATGCATCACCCATGGTCAGACATGACCGAGGGGGGTCTACTACTAAGTACCTGCCCTCCACGACTTCCTCAGGCAGCTTGTCCCATACACCCACCGCCAGTGAATGGTGCATGGAAGTTTCAAATGTAAGTATCAGCATAAACTACAAGCACACATTACTGTTTTTAAACAGAGCTTCATTACAGAAGACACAAAAACATTGTAGTGTATAAATGATTTTCTACCCAATTGACTTGAATATTTTCCTGTATGTTAAGTGAACATTATTGCAATGACAGGTCATATATGGGGACTACAAGAAGCTTCATCTTATGCCTTGCTTAGTCAATAATTTAAAGCAGACATTTGTTCACTGCAGCGGATTTAATTATGGAAATGTCTATTACAGCATTGCTGAATGTCTAATTCATGACTGTAGCATCAATTAACTCTTTATCTCAATTGCTGAGCACAGCAGAAAATGGAGTCCAGCTATTATATATTTTACATGTGCATTTATCATCCCCATGTTTTATATGGATGGGCCTTTGATCATCTTAGATCGTCTTTACCCATTAATCTTTTGCCCACCTTTGCTGTACGGGTGGACAGAACATTGACAATGTGTAAGAGGTTAGATGGTAACAGAACAGACCCATTACTGGAAATCAGCAATATGACATTCAGTGACTGTGCGGAGGTCAAATATGGATTTTTAGAGTGGTATAGGAGTTCTGTCAGTTCCAGCCATCTGACAGAGTTTACAGTGCAGGGTTGGGGGGAGGCCAAACAAATCAGAGCTGGCAACAGATGTCCCCAGGAAGAGGGGAGTCCATAATGGCCCTATCTTTGCTGGGGAAAATGTGGAAACAGCAGAGATACAAGGATGCGAACAGTGGAACTAGGAGGACAACTAGAGTGGGGGTGGGTGGGGGGAGAAGGGGTGGGGTGGGGGGGTGCAGGGAATGCAGGAGTTACATGAAATTTAATTTATAGAAAGGCACCTATAGGTAATTAAGTAACAAGGCAATGATTTATTAGACTGATATATAATACAGACTAAAACTAATAATGAGGTAGAGATGCAATGTTTTACTCCATACTGTAGGCACAGGGCAGTTTATTTTCCTGGAAAGCACCTTTTTAATATGATGTCCAGCACAACATACTTACCATGTGTGTTGCGCTAGATATCATGCAAGAAAGGTCTTAGCATATAGGAATGCTAACATTATTGAACACATGTACAGAAGATTAGGCACAATGTGATATCATTCAATCTGTCACTAATTTAATGCCACAATTATTAGAGTCACTTTTATTAGAATGACTAGAGTCAGGAATTATTCCAGAGGACTGGAAAATCGCAAATGTAACTACTATTTAAAAAGGGAGCGAACCAAATGAAAGGAAATTATAGGCTGTGGTCAGTAAAATTTTAGAGTCCATTATCAAGGAGGAGGTGTTAGGGTACTTGGAAGCACATGACAAAATAGGCCAAAGTCAGCATGGTTTTGTTAAGGGGAGGCCTTGCCTGATAAATCTGTATTTTGAGGAGGTAACAAGCAGCATAGGCACAGGAGAGTTAGTGGATGTTGTATACTTGGATTTTCAGAATCACCTTTGATAAGGTGCCACACGTGAGGCTGCTGAACAAGATAGGAGCCTATGGTATTAGAGGCAAAATACTAGCATCGATAGAAGATTGGCTGACCAAAGGGTGGGAATAAATAAATAAAGGGGCCCTTTTCTGGTTGGCTGCCAGTAACAAGTGGTGTCGCACATGGGTCAGTGTTGAATCCGCTACTTTTCACGTTGTATGTTAATAATCTGGATGTGGGAAATGATGGCCTTGAGGCCAAGTTTGCACATGATATGAAGATAGGTGGAGGGACAGGTGGTGTTGAGGAAGCAGAGAGACTGCAGAAGGACTTGGACAGGTTGTGAGAGTGGGCGGAGAAGTGCAAATTTGGAAGCAAATGTGGCTGGAGCACACCTTGTCTTGCCATCCAAGTCATTGGTTACTTTACACTGCTGATTCCCCAGTGCTGATCCCTCTGGCATCTCACCAAAAATGAGGAGAATGAAAATGAGGAGAAATATCTTGGCTTAGAAGTGGACCTTCGGAATTCATAAATCTGCAGTGATGTGAGGGCTTGGTCATTTATTGGGTTGAAAGCTGGGATTGATCAAGCGATAACAGAATAGTTTAGTTTAGTTTATTATTGTCGTGATATTGCTGGCTGTGATTTAGTGCACCTTTGAAGCAGGCAGTATACAGTGAAAAGCTTTTTGTTGCATTCTATCCAGTCAGTAAAAAGACTATAAATATACGATTAAAATCAAGCCGTCCGCAGTGCAAGATATACAACATGTTGTACAAGATTTTGGGGCGGCAAGGTGACGCAGCATTAGAGTTGCTATCTTACAGCGCCAGAGTCCCATGTTCGATCCTGACTACGGGTGCTGTATGTAGGGAGTTTGTACGTTCTCCCCGTGACCGCCTGGGTTTTCTCCAGCTGCTCCGGTTTCCTCCCACACTCAAATGAAGTACAGGTTTGTAGGTTAATTGGCTTCGGTAAAAAATGTAAATTGTCTCAAGTGTGTAGGATAATGCTAGTGTATAGGGATTGCTGGTGGGTGTGAACTTGGTGGGACAAAGGGCCTGTTTCCATGAAACTAAACTAAACTAACATCCAGTAAAGTCCGATTAAGATAGTTTGAAGGTCTCCAATGGTGGCCAGGATGTGCTCAATGGTTGGTGAGAGAATGGTTGATTCTGGATAACAGCTGGGAAGAAACTGTCCCTGAATCTGGAAGTAAGTGTTTTCAAACATTTATATCTCGTGCCTGATGGTCTTAGGCATGAATAAGGCATGAAGATGGTATTGAAGTAAAAGATCAGCCATGGTAGGACAGGCTTGTAGGTCCATGTTGCCTAATCCTGCTCGTATTTCTTATTTTCTTAAATGTGCTGATGGCGTCACTGTAGCGTGAAGTGTGTAACAGTGTGACTTACTGTTATTTCCACGATGGCGAGAGATGACAAATATTTTTGGCCTCCTCATGTCAGTTGCAGCTTTGTTTGATAGTCCCTGAGATATCCTGATGATGAGATTAGCCAGAGGACAGGCAGCGCCCCACAAAAGGTTTATTCAGGACCGACAGCACAATGAAGAAATGCATCAGGCTGATTTTGACAGAACATTATGTTACAGCCAGTGCTTTGAAGCAGGCAGTGAGATGTACTGACAGATGGACAGTCCATAAATGTGATATAACACATGTGTGTAAAAGGATGGAGGCCATTCACAGGGGCTGCATCGACCGTAAAGTGCTTTGGGGCATCTTGGACTCATGAAAATGTCTATACAAATGCAGGCTCCTTCTTTACAGTGCACGGCAAGGCAGTATTTCAGGATAGTTACATGATATCAAGTAAGGTTGAAGGGCCATTATGTCTGATTTTGTTTATTAAATTAATAGTGTTATAAACTCTTCCAGAGAAGAGTCGCCACGCCAATTACCAGTTAATGCCCCTCAATTATATTGCAAATTAGTAGCATGTAATTAATATGTTTGTATCATCTGTCCCTTAATTACCTGAGGCGCAGGTGATACTGACAGATGCCCATTCGACTGTGTTGCTTGTAGGTTGTCCAAAGCATTATCACTCATTTAGCTTGATGTCAACTGCAGTTTGATAGTGCTCCAGTGAACCATCCTGTGTAAACGCAAGCTTTGAATCAAAGTCAGGAATCTGTGTGGGAAGAAGTGCAAATGCTGGTTTATTGCGAAGGTAGACACAAAATGCTGGAGTAACACAGCGGGGTCAGGCAGCATCTCTGGAGAAAAGGAATAGGTGACGTTTTGGGTCAGAGCCCAAATGGTCTGAAGAAGGGTTCCGACCCGAAACGTCACCTATTCCTTTTCTCCAGAGATGCTGCCTGACCTGCTGAGTCATTCCACCATTTTGTGTCTATTTTGGCGAGTCAAGTCGATTGAGTAAGGTCCTTCTTAATTTGAATGACAATAAAGCGATTTACTCAAACGCATTTAGAACAGCCAAAAAATACAAAGCTCCTTCTAACAGGGTGGAGCTTGAATGAATGCTATACAAAAACCCGCGAAAACACTCTCGTGATCACGTGACCGCGCCAGCCAATAGCGAGGGTTTGTGATTCCCCAGGCCACCACTAGGTGCCGCTACACTATCTTCAGGAATCGTATGCACTTATAACATGCTTTCCAGCACATTACTAACCGGACATATTCAAAACAGGACGGTTCTGACTGAAGTATTTTGTCTAATATCACCAACATAAGAAATACTTTATGAAATAAAAAAGTATGTGAAAGGGAGCAGAATGATATGAAGAGAATGAGGCTTGTATTTGTATAACACAGAGACTATGTCCAGCATCATTATATGAAGACAAAATCAGCAATTGGAATAAAACATAAATACCTCAGTTCGGAATTCAATCAATGTCAGAACATAATTATGTCTTAAAACAGAATATAACTTCAAGGAAGTGTATGCTTTCGACAGTGCATTATTTTGCTACATAGCACATTCTAGGCTGTTTAATATGACAGAGAGCCAAGACAGTTTTATTGTCATACTAGACCAACTGCTCCCCCAATGCACCCGTCCCCTACCCATAGCTCCCACGGGAGGCGTGTTCTCCAACTCAACCCGTTGCCAAAGGTAAGATTCGAGTACTCTTCAGCAAAGATCATAGCTCGTGAGCCTCCCCAGCACTGGAGTTAAAAAATAAAATCCCAATCCCCAATTGCAATACCAATTGATCCTCCTCCTCCTGTCCTGCCAGGAGCTATGATGGCAACATTGTTGCAAATGTCAGGTGCACTTGCTGTGAGATGAAGTTCAGAGTGTTGCTGCCAGTGTTCCTCTCTTACAACTTTGTATCAAAGTGTGTTGGAAGCTGTGAGGAATGATTTTTAACAGTAAATACCATTTAGAATTTTAAGTATTTTTGAACATTTTCAGTAATGTCGAGAAAGAAAGCCTGAAATTACAGATAAGTAGTTTTCGGAATCCAGGAAAAATCTCTACCGTTACCGTTACCCCGTCATTTTTTCGAGAAGATGTGATTATACACAAACACACACACACATACACACATAAATAAATATACAAGATCAGACTTTTAATAGTTATATGATGTCTTGAAATGAACAATGAAATTCTTAGTTGCAGCAGCACAACAGATATGTAAAACATAGTACTCAGTGGACACCATAATAAACAGCATAAAGAAGTTCAAATATTTAAAAGCAAGCAATATAGTACAAAGACAAAAACAATGCCTCAAGTCCTTACAGTAATCAAGGCAGTTTGTAATTCAGAGTTTAGTTGGAGTTTGAGTGTTCAATAGCCTGATGGTTGGTGGGAAGAAGCTGCTCCTGAACCTGGATGTTACAGTTTTCAGGACCTTACCTTCTTCCAAGGCTCTTATGCTTTCTCTCAGGCTCTGAGTAGAAGAAACATACCGATTACAATATTGAGCCATTTGGATCCTTGATTCAAAGCTCCATTCAATCAAATTGAGATCATCTTTAATTGTTAAGACTGTGGCAGATTTGCACATTTGGCTAAAATGTGGACACATTAGATTGTTCTGAAAATTCTTCTAAACTGTTTAAACAAATGATATGCAAATGCTTGCAGGAAAATGATTATTATTTGAAGTTGAGGGTTTACATTTGAAAGCAATTATCCAGGGATTGCTTTCAAACAAATCATTATTATTCATTCATTCAAGAAGATCCCTTCTAGCATTGTTTACAGCCAGTCGATGTTCTGGTTTCTAGTCTCCTGGGGTCTGCTGCTGCCATTGATGTACCAGTGAAAAGAAGACCTAAAATGCTGGAGCAATTCAGCGGGTCAGGCAGCATCCTTGGAGAACATTTATAGGAGACGTCTCGGGTTGCGACCCTTAGATAGTTAAGGTGTCTCAGATTATAGAAGGTTGCATTTTAATCACAACGATGAAAAAACATTATAGATACTCACAGGGATAGTTTTAAATAAATTCACCCATGGCAAACTGACGAGATTAGATATTTGGCACATTGGGTTCAATTGAAAAATTGGGCAATCACTCTGAAGAAGGGACCCAACTTGATACGTCACCTATCCATGTTCTCGAGGTATGTTTCCTGACTCTTTGAGTTACTCCAGCACTTTTGTATTTTCTACTTGTAAACCAGCATCTGCAGTTCCTTGTTTTTAACTACTTGATGCAACATTGGTTCTCCAGGATCAGAATGCAGCCATTTTTCTGAAGAAACAGGTACTGCAATTGGCGCAAGATATTTGACTGAAAGGCATGGACAAGAATGGAAGCAAATAGTGAAGGGGAGATAATACAACAGGAGAAACTGAAGAGATTGGTTTGGCCGTACATTTTATAACCGGCCCAATTTTACTCTCAATTGAACCCAATGTGCCACCTATCTTATCTCGTCAGTTTATCCTGGGTGAATTTATTTAAAAATCATCCCCGTTGATATCTATAATGTTTTCTCATCATTGTGATTAAAATTCCACCTTCTACAATCTGAGACACATTAACTTCATTTTTTTATATTGAGAATATTTTTTGATTTAGATGTAAATACGTCTTGCCAATAATCTATATAACCCCAAATGTATTAATTACATGGATTGCATAATTTTTTTTCATGATTATTACACAATGTCTATTTTTCCTACTTTCTGTACATGGTTGGTTTGCTGTTCTGTTCTGTTACACGGCAAATGCTTTCCTCAATATCAGGTTTTCTGATACCAGAATCCTGCATGGACAGTTGCTCATCAGATTCAAGGCCTCACAGTGACTGCATCTGGGCAAAGATCCAAACATAGCATTAAGGCATCTTATAAGTATGCAAGTAAAAATATTAGTTCCTTTCAGTGAAAAAAAAAAATGAAAGGGACAATTCATCACTCAGGGTTTGTGTGGAGTACTGTTCAAAAGCAAAATGAGATCAGCAAATTCACTCGTAAATCATTCTCACGTCAGTTATATTTAATTTAATGTCTTGTTGTGCAGTTTGTAGCTCATATAATACAGAGTAAAAACAGCAAGAGAAAAACTCCAGCATCAATAATACATTTCTTTTGCTCTTAGAAAATTTACAATAAGGGACAGCAACTGTTAAATGGCCAACAATATTGTAAGCAGAACTTGGCATTGAAAGTAAGGAACAACTATAGATATTGCAATTTTACTTTTGCCTAATTTCCAGTTACAATTTACAGAATTTTTGATGCAACAAGTTTTATGACAATGTTTTGATGTAACAAGCTTTAAGGTGAGAGGGACAAGATTTATCTGATGGGAACCTGAAGAGCAACTTTTTCACAGAAGGTGGTGGTATATGGAATGAGCTGCCAGAGGAGGTATTTGAGGCAGAACGTATAACAGCATTTAAAAGGCACAAAAGGACACAAAGTGTTGGAGTAACTCAGCAGATCTGGAGATATTGGATTGGTGAAGTTTTGTGTCGTGACACGAAATATCACCTATCCAATTTGTCCAGAAATGCTGCCTGACCTTCTGAGTTACTCGAACACTTTGCGTGCTTTTCTGTATTAATCAGCATTTCTGCATTTAATCTACATTTCTCTGTTTCTACAATATGTTTCAGCATTTAAAAGGCACTTGGACAGGTACATGGGTGGGAAAGGTTTAGAGGGATATGGGCCAAACATGGCCAAATGGGACTAACATAGATGTAGCATCATGGTAGACATGGATGAGTTGGGCTGAAAGGCCTGTTTCCATGCTGCATGGCTCTATGATTCAATGACGATAATGAAAAGAGTAACCTCCTGTCAATGCCTTCATTTTTTGTCATTAGTTCGAAAATGTTTGGCTCCCGATAGACAATGGTACACAAGCAAAATACTGCAGATGCTAAAAATTCGGTTTTAAATAAATGGCAGCACCTCAGGCAGATGTGGGTGTGGAACAGAATTCCCATCTCATTATCAGTGATGGTTCTCATGTGGTCCTTACCTGTTCTGTGATAATGAAGTAGCCTTCTACTGAATATACAAACTCCAAAGTTCAGTTTAGTTTATTGTCACATGTACCGAGGTACAGTGAACAGCTTGTGTTGCATGCTAAACTACAATACATGATTACAATCGATCCATTTACAGTGTACAGATACATGATAAGGGAATAACGTTTAGTGCAAGGTAAAACATGCAAAGTCCGATCAAGGGTAGTCTGAGGGTCACCAAAGAGGTCAATAGTAGCTCTCTGTTTGTGGTAGGATGATTCAGTTGCCTGATAACAGCTGGGAAGAAACTGTCCCTGAATCTGGAATTGAAAAAATAACAAAAAATCACCCATCTTTTGAAAAGACATGGAGGTTACTGTTTGGAATAACAACGGGGCAAGAGATTCTCACTGAAATTATTAACATCAGAATCTGGCAGATCTCTATTATTTCAGACATTGTTGTTATTTCCATGTCAATAAAACCTGGTTGTATTCTGAATTATAACACTGGTAATAAAAGTCAGTTAAACCATTAGAAAATGTCTAGTGAGCTACATTTGATGTGATCTGAGTGTTCGTATTGACACCATATATACTGTATCTCTAATTCATTAGCAATAAACTTTTACTACTGCCTTCAATTCAATGCATGGTAAGCTGATTGTGGGGCTAAATCTTCTGTTACCATGTATTTCTTCAGATCCATGTTAGAGTATTGGGTATTTCATTCTGGAGGTGAAAGACTTTAGAACACCCTTGTATGGAGCACTTGAAACTGGCCCATAGCCTTCCTGTGCAACTTTACTTCATTAATTATTGCAAATAAAACATTTTCAAAGACAGATTTATGGTAAAAAACATTAATAGAGGCAGAACTAAATTTGGCGGATGCATCTAGATTATACACATTTAAAATATTGCTCTTAATTTTCAATTGACACTATGAAGCAAGAATAAATCACTGTTTTTTTGCAGGGGAATTCTGTTGGTGTTTAACAAGCAGAATCTTCAAAAGAGGATCAGAGGAAACTTGCCAGGGTATGTCCCTGCCCTGGTGTACAAAGCTCCTCTGCATGCAGCAGGAATAACTAGGATGACGGGCAGAACTTCTGTGAACCATGGCCAATCAGTATAAATAGCCAAACAGTCAATAGATACTTCATCATCATATGTGAAATGCTTTGGTTTATCTTCAATCCAGTAAAATTATTCTGCACATTAGCACAGTAATGCATAAGTAAATAAGTAAAAGAGTTGAAGAATTGTAGAGGTAAGAAATAGTCGATTTCTTCTGAGGTAGTACACAAAGAGTCACCACGTTTCCAGCACCATCTTTTAGGTTTCAAGTATCAAGTTCTTAACATTATCGAGCCTTACCTTGGGCTTGAAGGCCAGTTCTCCTGGCATTGGCATTGGGTCGGTGATGTAGGGTCAGTCTGTCCAGGGAATGCCATCGGGAACTTCCACCGCCATTTCATGCCGCTTCAGGACGCCACATCTGATCTACATGCTCATCTGACTTATGTGGACCACCTCCAGTGGCGTTTGATCCACGCGTTCCCCCGGCTTTGGTTGGGTATTTAGACAGATATTATGTGCTGGACCATGCTGCAGCTGGATTCCCACTGGGCACTTCAGGTTTAGTTTAGCTTAGTTTAGTTTAGTTTTGTCAAACAGCATGGTAACTGGTCCATTTGCCACCGAGTCCATGTCAACCATCGATCAGCCATTCACACTAGCTTTACATTATCCCACTGTCGCATTTACTCCTTACATACTTTAAAATGGCCAATTAGCCTACAAATTCACACGTCCTTGGAATGGGGGAGAAAACCGGGGCACCTAGAGGAAACAATGGAGAAAACCGGAGCACAGGGAGAACATGCAAACTCCACATGGACAGCACCTGACGTTGTTGTAGCTATACGGCTCTTAATGATCTTCCTTCTCCAGCCGTTCTGTTAGGCTGAGTAGATTGTGAGGGGAGAATTAGGTGGTGGCAGAAACTAAGGCCCCTCTCAGACAGTCCTGATGGCCTTCTATGACACCTGCCATTTCTGTATTACCCTGATGATCAGTTGAAAAACACTTATATCATGGAAGAATTAAAAAGAGTACGTTAGTGTAGAATAGCAGTTATATAAAATTAATTTTAAAATAGCATCGATTACAATAATATGGAAAAAAAAACAGTTAGCAACATTAACATTTTTAGTGAAGGCTAGCAACCCATTTAATAGAATTGGGAGGCACCATATGCACCGGCCTTCCTGGGACCCACCACCACCTATTTCAGGCACTGACTCAATTTGTCACAGAACTTCCCAGCCTAATTCCAAATATTCAGACTCCAAAGGGCGGCACAGTGGGGTAACGGTAATGTTACTGCCTTACAGCTTCAGGATTTGATTCTGACTACGGGTGCTAATGTAAATTGCTTGTTCTAAGCTTCCCCCCAGTCTAGTTTCAGTCAAAAATCACCGAATCAAGCACTTGAACTACTAATCTTTATTTTGACAAAACACAATTACAGTTCAACTACTGTACCTATCCCACCGCGGGTTCGATCCTCGTATCTGCCTGATCAAGCCCTCTAGGCCTCGCTCAAACAGAGACACTCCAGACGGTCACACAGTCCCAAGCGCTCTCCCAGAAAATCAACGCTGGACCTCGTGGCAGCGGACTTTTATAGGTCCCTGGATCTCGAGGGGCCGAACCACAGGTGGTCTCTGAACAATCCAATTACAGATATCGATTAACCCCATACATAACAGACATTTCCCTAACCCAATAACACAGCAGCTTAATACATTGTATTCAAACAGGACTTCTCAAGGAAGCCAACTTAGAAACATTTACCCTGATCTGCAGGAAACCCAGACAAGGCTCAATACCTCATCCAATCAACACTCGGCAAAGTCAAACTCTGCAATATTATTTACAATTATTTACAAGGTGTATGTCTGGTTTAGAAACATAGAAACATAGAAAGTAGGTGCAGGAGGAGGCCATTCGGCCCTTTGAGCCAGCACCGCCATTCATTGTGATCATGGCTGATCGTCCCCTATCAATAACCCGTGCCTGCCTTCTCCCCATATCCCTTGACTGTTGACTTGAATGTTGCCTGGGTTTCAGCACCTAAGTTACAGAGAAAGGTTGAACAAGTTAGGTCTTTATTCTTTGGAGCGCAGAAGGTTAAGGGGGGACTTGATAGAGGTCTTTAAAATTATGAGAGGGATAAACAGAGTTGATGTGGATAAGCTTTTTCCATTGAGAGTAGGGAAGATTCAAACAAGAGGACATGATTTGAGAATTAAGGGACAAAAGTTTAGGGGTAACATGAGGGGGAACTTCTTTACTCAGAGAGTGGTAGCTGTGTGGAATGAGCTTCCAGTGGAAGTGGTGGAGACAGGTTCGATTTTATAATTTAGAAATAAATTGGATAGTTATATGGACGGGAAAGGAATGGAGGGTTATGATCTGAGTGCAGGTAGATGGGACTAGGTGAGAGTAAGTGTTCGGCACGGACTAGAAGGGCCGAGATGGCCTGTTTCCGTGCTGTAATTGTTATATGGTTATATGGTTATTTATATGGACTCCACTAGCCCCTAGAGCTCTATCTAACTCTCTCTTAAATCCATCCAGTGACTTGGCCTCCACTGCCCTCTGTGGCAGGGAATTCCATAAATTCACAACTCTCTAGGTGAAAAAGTTTTTTCTCACCTCAGTCTTAAATGACCTCTCCTTTATTCTAAGACTGTGGCCCCTGGTTCTGGACTCGCCCAACATTGGGAACATTTTTCCTGCATCTAGCTTGTCCAGTCCTTTTATAATTTAATATGTTTCTATAAGATCCCCCCTCATCCTTCTAAACTCCAGTGAATACAAGCCTAGTCTTTTCAATCTTTCCTCATATGACAGTCCCGCCATCCCAGGGATCAATCTCGTGAACCTACGATGCACTGCCTCAATCATAAGGATGTCCTTCCTCAAATTAGGAGACCAAAACTGTACACAATACTCCAGATGTGGTCTCACCAAAGCCCTATACAACTGCAGAAGAACCTCTTTACTCCTATACTGAAATCCTCTTGTTAAGAAGGCCAACATTTCATTAGCTTTCTTAACTGCCTGCTGTACCTGTAAGCCAACTTTCAGCGACCGGTGTACAAGGACGCCCAGGTCTCGCAGCACCTCCCCCTTACCTAACCTAACCCCATTGAGATAATAATCTGCCCCCTTGTTTTTGCCGCCAAAGTGGATAACCTCACATTTATCTATATTATACTGGTTTGCAGCCATCCAATCCATTCTATGCATTTTGCACCTAATTGACAGGGTCTGCAGGTGTTCTTATTCTTTGCTTGCAAATTGTATCTAAGCCCTAGACACACTGGCACCTCTTCGCAGCTTGTCCCAGCTCTGCAGAGAACAATTCCAAATTGACCAAATCTCCCAGCAGCCCTGAAGCTTTTACCCCATTTTGAAGTCCTAGCCTCTCCAATTTAGCCAGGATTAACACTTACCTGTATAGAATTTGTATGTTCTTCCCGAGACCTGTGTGGGTTTTCTCTGAGATCTTCGGTTTCCTCTCCTTCTCCAAAGACATACAGGTTTTTACGTTAATAGGCTTGGTATAAATGTAAACTTGGATTGTTTTCTCTGGAGCAGTGGAGGCTGAGGGGAGACCTGATAGATGTATGTAAAATTACATAAGGCATAGATAGGATATACAGACAGAACCCTTCTCCGGGGGTAGGAATGTCAAAGACTAGGGAACATACCTTTTAAAGTGAGAAGGGAAAAGTTCAAAGGAAAGTTGTGGGGCAAGTTTTTACACACTGAGTGGTAAGTGTCTGGAACACACTGGCAGGGGTGGTGATGGAGGCAGATGCAATAGGTGGACTCAACAGGCTTTTGGCTAGGTATGTAAGGAATGGAATAATATGGATCATGTGAAGGGAAAGGAAACTAGATTAACCTGGCATCATATCGGCACGGCCATTGTGGGCTAAAGGACCCATGGCTGTGCTGTACTGTTCCATGTTCTTAGCCCTGCCTTTGTAACTAGCATAACATTCATGTTATGCAACCTTACATCTTCTTTGTAGGAAATTTAGAAGAAGGCATAATCTTTAAACTGAAGCCACTCTGGAATGAAATCACGAGCCAACGTTTCATTTCATGGTGAAATGTTGAAATCAAGCAATCTAGGCTTCAGCTTTCCAGGCAACTGTGAATGCTGAGCTAATTGAAATTTAAAAAAAAATTGAGATCAACCGATATTTGGCAGGTTAGGACATTGAAGGATAAAGAGCAAAGACAGGTTAAGTGAAGTTGCAGTTCAGATCAACTCTGATCAAACTCAATGTTGAAACAGGTTGCATTGTCTTCTCATGACTCCATGGACCCCAACCACCTTACAGCCACATTCAACAACAGTATGTCCAATTTTCATGTTTTTTGCTGGGAGAAAAACTGAACAAAACTGGTGGGTGATGTATTGCTCATAGTACACTGTATAAACAAGAACAGGCCGAGATCTGAAATCAAATTTAACTATTGATTCTTGTTTTGTGTTGTTTTGTGGATGTCTTCCAAGGGTGGTAGTGGGTGTAGATACAATAGGGACATTTAAGAAGCATTTAGATAGGTCCATGGATATGGAGGGATATGGATCACGTGCAGGCAGAGGAGATTAGAGTCTGACGAAGGGTCTCAACCTGAAACGTCACCCATTCCTTCTCTCCAGAGATGCTGCCTGTCCCACTGAGTTACTCCAGCATTTTGCGTCTATCTTCTGAGATTAGTTTAATTTGGCATCATGTTCGGCACGGGCATTGTGGACTGAAGTGACTGTTTCTGTGCTGTGGTGTTCCAAGCTCCACATTCGAATGCATGTTGTCATGTTATTGCCTGCATGCTAAACCAACCTCTGCAGTTCCTTGTTTCTGTAAACGTGCCTTGATGGTACTGGTAAAAGACATTCATCTGTCGAATACATTTTGTGGAAGATGTGATCGGAACTTCACATCCATTATGAACATCTGCTTCTGCATAAGTGGCTCATGTGCAAAAAAAATGAAGGGACGATGTACAAACATGCATTGAATGCCTTTTGACATGAGTGTATTCAATCATCATTGTACATTAGCCTGCCATACAGGGAAATCAGTACCTTCCCCAAATGTGCAGTACATACTTAATCCCATATTTTGATTGGTATTCAATGAAATTCTATCCCATTGCACACAAAATGATTGCAACGATGAAATTTGTGGGCCTATCAGAAAGACATTTATTCGAATAATGCACTTTTCTGAACTAATGACTTATGCTCATTCTTATCTGTAAAATTCTCCAGCATAGTCCAGGGAAAAAAATGACCTGTAAAAAAAATGACTGCATTTACCTTTCTCGTAGGCATGGTTCCATTAACTAATGCTGTCGTGGGTTTTAACACTTCAGTAAGGGCCTCCTTCAGTGTGAATGAGGGGCACTATTCACAAAATGTATTACACTGATGAATGTATTTTACTAGTACCATCATGGCACTTTTAGAGAAGCAAGGAACTGCAGATGTTGGTTTATACAAAAAGACACACGGTGGTGGAGTAACTCAGCAGATCAAGCAGCATCTGTGGAGAGCTTGATAGGTGACATTTCTGGTCGAGATTCTTCTTCAGTCTGAAGAACGGTCTTGACCTGAAACCTCACCTCTCCATGTTCTCCAGAGATGCTATTTGACCTGTTGAGTTACTCCAGCATTTGTGTCCTTTTAAGGCACATTTACACATTGGTTCACAGCTATTGTTCTTTATTTAAAATGTCTTTGCATTGAGTGCAAAATTGGACTATGCTAGAAAATGTCCTGTACTAAAGATATGCATGTCTTTGACAAGGTGTAAGTTTGGTAGGAAGTAAAGACTTTTCATTGAATGCAGTCTGCTTTGATATGTTGAATAAATCTTTTTTTTTATGGTTATCTAACTTTACTAAGGCTCTTTTTCAAAATCGTATGGACAACTTTTGAAAAGTTACCATAGAAACAAATGTTCAGACATTTTGTGATTTTGTTTCCTCCCCAGACATTTTTAAAATCTTTGTAAACATACGTTTGTGCACATGATCAACACATTTTGATTCATGGCTAAGATAATGTAGAATTTGCAGCATGCTGTGTACCTGACTACAATGAATGAACTGCCTTGAAAACCTATTCAGTCACACAGTGTTAAAGGGTCACTCTTTTCCATGAGAAGTCATGTAAGGAGCCTTAAGAGCCTGTCCCACTAAAGTGACTTTTCAGCGACTGTCTTCGACCTTCAACCCCGAGGGCACTCGCCTGAAAAACCTCGAGCTGGATCGACCGTCAGCGATGAAACCGCGAGCCGGATCGACCAACCGCACACACACACACACACACACAAACACATCGCAAAGGCGGCGGCTGGGAAAGTGGGGGAGCGGTCTGAAATTCACACCCACGATGAACAGGAAGGTAAAAGACAACCGGCACAGTTACGGTAAGTCATTTAGAGAGCGCGGAGAGGGGGGGAGAGAAAGGGAGAGAGGGGGAGAGAAGCAGAGAGAAGGGGAGAGAAGGGGAGAGAAGGGGGGAGAAGAAGTGGAGATACTTTTAAGCCAGACAACTTTTAATAAAGTTTAGCGGGCATTTAACATTACCGGTCGGTTTACTTACCTTTTTTTTCTTCCTTCGACTACCCTCGATTACCTTTGATTGCCTTCGATTACCTACGAATAACATGCCGACCTACTATGACCTACCTCGACTAAACCTACGAGTAAAAAAATATCGATTCTTTTCCATGGTGACCTTTTTTTACTCGCGGGCATTTTTCAACATGTTGAAAAAAACGCCGCGACCTAGCTGAGGCCTCGAGTACACGGGGACTACTCTCCAGCATGAAAGAGAGTTACAAAGACCTCCTAGGACCTCATGTTGACCATGCTGCGTGTATGAGTCGAGGGCAAACTCTTCTAAACTCGCCAATTAGTCCCCGCAGTGGGACAGCCCCTTTACAGAGGAAGAAAAGCTCTTATTTGAAGCACACTAAATCATTGCAATGATAAACTTCCTTTTCAGCTTTTATGATTGTATTATTCACTTGTAGCAGAGAAATTGCAGAATGAATTTTCACAAAGACTCACAACCTCCTCATTGATGGTATCATGATTCAACCAAAATAGAAAGCCAAGCTGAATCTTATCATATTATTTCTGACATCTACTTGTAAATATTCCTTTTGCATTTATATTTGAAGTAAAATAGAGGCAGCAAATAGTGCAAAATAATAACACATGAAAATTCCTTGGCCAAATATCCATTGAATGATATTTTTTTCAGAACGAAACGTATCTGTGAGTGATATAATTTTTCGAACGATGCAATTGCAGGTAAGATTGCCGATTACCCTCTCATACCAGACCCACACTGTAACAACCTCTGCTCTCAGGATCCTGTGCAAATCATTGTACCAACACTAAATGTGTGTTTGTATTTGAAATAACGCCATCTATCATGCAATATAGTGAAGATGATCATATTATTATGATAATTATCAAATAACAAAAGGCCTGGATAGTGTGGATGAGGAGAGAATGTTTTCGGCAGTGGGAGAGTCTAAGGTCAGAGGGCACAGACTCAGAATGAAAGGACGTACCTTTAGAAAGTTTACGAGGAGGAATTTCTTTCGCCAGAGGGTGGTGAATCTGTGGAATTCATTGCCATAGACGGTGATGGAGGCCAAGTCAGTGGGCGTTTTTAAAGCGGAGATTGATAGGTTGTTGATTTGTAAAGTTGTCAAAGGTTATGGGGAAAAGGCGGAAGAATGGGGTTGAGTGGGAAAATAGATCAGCAATGATCGAATGGCGGAGCGGACTTGATGGACCAAATGACTTAAATCTGCTCCTATGTCTTACGGTCTCATGATTGTCATATGGGAGGAAACTAAAGCACACAGAGGAAACCCATGTGGTCACTAAAATAACATGCAAACTCCATACAGAGTGTCCTGGAGGGCAGAATTGAACCTGTTGGAGCAGTGAGGCACCAGTTTCTCTTGCTTCACCATTGTGTCATTGCGCTGGAGAAAAGCACGGCTGAATTTCCTGGCAACCCTTCAATATATTTCATTCTGTGATTAGTCCATTTTCAATTGCATAACACTGAAATAATTTCTGCCGCACCATCTAATTTCTAAGCACACACATTGCATCATTAAAGTGACATGAACCTTGAAGCCATGTGAGAAAGAAATAGCCAACTAAGTATTTTGGGAGCAATGATTGATAATAGGTCTCCCATTATGTATACCAAACCGACCTCCATTAAAATCATTCTGCGTCTTATTTTAATTACTGATATACATTTATACATTTCTTGCATCTTTCCTTTTAATTTTTAATCTTCTTGACCTGTCACATTTATCGCCACTAGAACAGAAACGCCAATATTTCCGGATGATAAATACTATAATCCATTAAAAGAATAGGTTAATGCAGTAATTAAAAGAACACATGTTGAACATTATAAGTTAACTGTACCCCTGTTTGATCCAATTTTCTACAAATGAACAAATTAAAAAAATTATGGTTTCGGTATGGTAGTGAAACATGTGGACCTACATAGGTTTTGAAAGATAATAGGCTTAACAGGAGATCTGAATGCAAAGGATGAATCCATTCAGAGATTGAGCCTTTGACCAAAGTCCGTGCACACTGTATTCCATCTCTTAAACTGCCTGCCAACCCCAATATCTTCTGCAGAGAGAGAAATAAAAATCACCAAGACCTTATTTCCTCCCACTTCTCAAAGAAATGTGGGGTGGTGGGTTACTTTCTTGCTGTAAATTGACTGTAGTGTGTAGATGGAGGGTTAAAACAGGGGAGAAGTTGATCAGAATGTGGGGAGAATAAAGTGGGATTAATGTAGGCTGTTCCATGCTGTACAATCACTATTAACACTACAACTTTATAACACAGGCTAAGTGGATTAGTGTACACTAGACCAAGTGGGCCCTGTCACACGGGAAGTATTGGTCCCCAAACCCAATATTCCACCATTCACCCATAGCCCCCAACTGCGCAGGCGTGGCTGACGGGTTCCCGTTGTGATGCCAGAGATCCCCGTTGTGACACAAGTCACGGCAACCCTACCCAACGGTGCCTCGCCATCCCTCTTCCTACCCCTATCCTCATCCATTACCCTTCATCCCCCAACACTCCCTCTCCTTCCTCTTCACCCTCCCTCTTCTCTCCCCTCTCCTCCTCCCCTCCTCCACTCCCTCCCTCACCTCTCTCACCCTCTTCTTTCCCCTGCCCTGTCACTCCCTCCATCCCTCAATTACCCTGCTCCCCTCCCTACCCCCCTCCTCTCCCTATCTCCCTGCTCCCCCACTCCTCAGCTCTCCCCTAAACCACTCCCCCACTAAACACAATGTTTAAATAATATCTCTCCTCCTCCCCTCCCCCACTCCATCCTCTCCTTACAACAATGTAACAAATCTCATTGCACTGGGTGGACACTGTTGATGGGCAGTTTATGTAAATGAGATCCCATTGTGACGTCAATGCTGCTAACTGACTGGAACACTGGTGAGGGGCAGTTTATGTAAATGAGATACCGTTGTGACGTCATAGCTGCTAACTGGCAGTGCAGATGAAAGATTTTTTTCAAAGTGGGGTTTTGTAAAGTTAAAAATGTGAATAGCTTGTAAAATATAACATAAATCTGAACAAAACTTGATACACGACACCACAGGACAATGTTGAGTAAGGTGGTCCAAAAATTGTAGCGCCATCGTGCACCTTTTTGGCATAATTCAGGGCATGAATCACAGACACACATGCATGCACTCACAAACAGACAAGATGAGAGTTTTAGTAATATACTAGACCAAGTGGGACCCGTTGGGCCCTGCTCCCCCAACGCAATAATCAACCACTCACCTGTCCCCCAACGCAACACGTTTCTACCACTCACCCATTCCCCCAGCGTCACCCATTCCCACAACGCAATTTTCCACCACTCACCCATAGCCCCAACTGTGTGGGCGTGGCTCATACACTTCCTCCCCTTCCCCACTCTCTCCCTCTCCTTACAACAACAAATCTCTCATTGAACTGGGTGGAACACTGTTGATTGGCTGGAGGACTGTTCATGGCAGCCCATGTAAGTGAGATTCCATTGTGACGTCATAGGTGGAAACTGCCGGAATCTCCCAGCAGCTGCCACATAAACTGCCAAGTTATTGTTCTCAAAGTGGGGTTTTTAATTTTTTTAAATGTCAATAACTTGTGAAATATAACATAAATCTGAACGAAACTTGACTCAAATGACCACAGGACAATATTGAGTAAGGTGGTGCAAAAACTTTAGCGCTATTGTGTACCATTTTGACATAGTTCAGGATGCACATACGGATAGATAGATAGATAGATGAGATAGATAGATAGATAGATAGATAGATAGATAGATAGATAGATAGATAGATAGATAGATAGATAGATAGATAGATAGATAGATAGATAGATAGATAGATAGAAACAAACAAACAAATAAACAAACAAGATAAGAGTTTTAGTAATATACTAGACCAAGAGCAAACCCGTTGGGTCTGGACCCCGAACGTGCTTCAGACCCCGGGGTCTGGTTCCCAAATGTGCTTCAGCTAAAGAAAAATAATGGCGTCGTTTTTGGAGCAGAGCCGGGCGGCAGCAGCCATTATGGTGGCTGGCCAGCAGGAGGAGACAAAATGAGTGAGTGTGGGGGGGGGGGGGGGGGGGAGAAGGATTTTATTTAAAATGTGTACATAAACATGACGAAATTTAATCAGGAGTGGATACTTGGAATGAAATGTGAAATCTCTACCGAAATGGAAAAAATCTCAGCGTTTCTGCGTGTGGTGTTGGCGTAGCAACGAATCAAAGGCTGGCACCCACAAGACAGGCAGAAACACACACACACACACACACACAGAGTTTTAAGGATAGATAGATAGATAGATAGATAGATAGATAGATAGATAGATAGATAGATAGATAGATAGATAGATAGATAGATAGATAGATAGATAGATAGATAGATAGATAGATAGATAGATAGATAGATAGATAGATAGGCAAACTAGTCAACCGGTGTGGACATGGTTCCATGCTGCTTAACTCAATGACTCTGTATACTCATTATGACCCCTGACAGGTCACAAATGATTGCGCCTAATTGTGGAAGGCTGTGGATAAATCAATGCATGGATTAAAACAACCTACAGGCATTAACAGTGCTGATGTGGAGGCTTAATGACCTATGCTCTCATACTTTCTACCACCAAACACTGCACTCCAATTAGTTGGAAAATTGCATATATAAATACAATTTCATATATATAAATACAAAATTCATATTAAGTTTGTTTTTCTCACAGTCCAATCATCCAGGCATTTTCTACAGTGCTGCCTGCATTTCACAGTTTTTATATCCCTTTAGCCCTCTGAAATAACAACTTTGTTTTTGTCTCCATTGATGCTGCCTGATCTGCTGAATCTTGATGGGATTTTATGTTTTGTTTCAGATTTCCAGCACCTCCAGTTTTTAATTTATTTTTGCAGCAAGTACTGTCAGTTTGATAACATTGTACAAAGTAAAAGGCATAAAGTCAAAGATGCTTTGGTGGAAATATAAATGTGATAACATTTGATAGTAACAGAAAGGCAATTTATTGTCTTGCTTTGTTCTTGCATAAAATGAATGAAAACAACACCCAAAATGTCAATGCTGTTCTTTATTCAGAGTTCAAAACAACCTTCATCCACCAGCACACCAAAATAAAAGTCTGACATAATTATGGCTCTTCAGAAGTCATTAAAGTCATTGGAATTTTAGGCATTTGGCCAAGAAGATAGACAGAGCAGGTGGGACTAACGTTGGTCAGCGTGGGCAAGTTGGGCCGAAGGGCCTGTTTGCACACTGTATGATTCTCTGAATTTAAGTAACTCTAATGAAGACCAGGACAGAAAAATACTGATCATTGAATAAATCCTGCAATATTCTTCATGCCTCACTGGTGCCATCATTGCACACTAAAACCAGGAACAAATTAAGCTATTTGCAAAAAGAGAATTTCACTGTTCTTGGCTACATGTGACAATAAAGAACCATGGAAACATTGAACCATTGGGTAGACAAAGAAGTGCAGATACAGGCCAAGGGACTTCCCTTCCGTGTGGTACCAATTGCAGAAATGAACTTTAATCCAGCATAAAAATAATTGCGAATACATTTATTAGTACCTACTTCAGTGTATTAAATAGTCAAATGCTACAGACAAGAGAGCAGTTTTGGCACGATGGCTCTTCACTGGGATTTTCAACAGCATACAAGGCTCAATGCATTTTGTTCTACTAGACAGGCCTTCTGCAAGGAAACAACGTTTCTTCCTGTGAAGTGCACAAGGAAATCCATGGGTCATTAGGAAAAGATGGGAAGGTTGCAATGGACTTAGATTCCAGAGTGTGGGGACAGAGGTAAGGAGTCAAATATCAGAAGGGTAGCAATTAAACACAGAAGGTGGTGGAGGAGTTTGGATGGTGGCCAGAGGCTTCAGTGGAAGGCAGTGGACATTGATAGACAGGAGTGAAGGATTAGTAGATCAATATGTAGGAAGGAACTGCAGATGCTGGTTTACACCGAAGGCAGGCACATAATGCTGGAGTAATACTCAGCGGGACAGGCAGCATCTCTGGAGAGAAGGAATGAATGACTTGTCGGGTCGAGACACTTCATTAGAAGGGTATGGAAGTAATTAATTTGGTTGAGGGAACTGTCTGGCAAGGATAGTGAGTTGGGGGTGGCTGCCCAATCAAATGTAAGGTAAGTATGGCACTTAGAAACATAGAAAATAGGTGCAGGAGTAGGCCTTCGAGCCAGCACTGTCATTCAATATGATCACTGCTGATCTTCCAAAATGAGTACCTTTTTCCTGCTTTTCCCCATATCCCTTGATTCCATTAGCCCGAAGAACTCTATCTAACTCTCCCTTGAAAACATCCAGTGAATTGACCTCCACTGCCTTCTGTGGCAGAGAATTCCACAGATTCACAACTCTCTGGGTGAAATTTACTTAAAGGGAACCTCCTTGAAGTAAATTGCCAGCATTAGATCCAGGATCAGCACAGACAGGTCACCTTCAAGTAACGTTGGTACAAGTGCAGCAAAAACTTCATCCCGCATGTGCAGCTTACAGATGACATTAGCCACACATGCATGGATGAAAACTCCAGATGCATCTATTTGTACACACGGGGATTGTATGTCATTGGACAGAAAGTTATCTTTCATTGAAATTAAATCACATAACAGACAAAAGCATGGCACAACCCATTTCAGTTTCTGGCAATGTTTTGATTCATGAATCCATAGAAAAAAGTCATTAATTTATTTGACAAATTACTGCAAAACTCTCACAGTAAAATGACAGGAAAGGACAAGACGCGCATAAAACCATCCTGCAGTAATTGAAGGTTGCATCTTTAAGAACTGAAGTTTCATCTTCAAAGTATTCCCATTCACTATTTTGCTGAGTAATTGCTTATCTACGGCTCATTGATCTCGCTGGTGTGGTGCTGAATTATCCACCAAGATGAAAGCTTGGGACTATTCTCAGCTAACACTTTGTCTTCATCTTATTACACAAAAATAAAGGCTTTTCTTTTTCATTCCATATTCTTGCATCATTGAACAGAACAAAGTGCATTCATTATGTACCAGTTGTAATGGCATGCAATCACAAATTATTAATATTTTGCTATAAATATTCAGTGTGGTTCAGCTGTATCAGCAAAGCATTGTAATGAGTCAGGAGGAATTAAATAAATATATTAGTATGGGTGACGTATCGGGTCGGGACCCTTCTTCGGAACCTGAAGATTTCTTCAGTGAAGAAGGGTCCCGACCTGAAATGTTACCCATCCTTTCTCTCCAGAGATGCTGCCTGACCTGGTGAGTTACTCCAGCACTTTATGTCTGTCGTCGGTATATCGCAGCATCTGCAGATCCTTTCTACATATATTTGTATGGTTTCCCTGGTTTTAACTGATGTTAAAATGTTTGTGTTCTCCCATTGCTACACATCTTGGGGTAAGCTGACCACCAAATCTTAATTGTAAACTACTTTTAGCTAAAATGGAGGGAATACTTATTAAGACACAAATATGTGCTATCATAAGAAGATCAACTTTAATTTCCTGGTAAGCTGTATGAGATGGTTATGTAATGCATTCCCACTTGAACCTATTTGCAAAATATAGGTGTTTACTGAAAGCACAGTTGACGTTTATTGAATGAGTAGGTTTGGTGTAAATAGATACAGCTTCAAAATGTAATATGGTGTGCCCACAGTAAATAGCCGACAAGATCTGTAGATCGAACAGAACCAACAAGCACAAGATATTATCAGACATAACAAATCTGTGGATGATCCATGGTATATTACTACTAATAAATGATTTTAGCAAGCAGCTGACTTGCAAATACTGAAAAGAAAATTCAATTTCAAAGAACATCAAGCTGCCAAAATGGATGGCACGACAAATGTGTCACTCTAAAGCACCCTTTTTGTGAGTAAAGGGCCTGTCCCACTTGGCGATTTTTTCGGCGACTGCCGGCGTCATATCAGTGTCGCCAAAAGATTTTGAACATTTCAAAATCTGGCATTATATGTAACAAAATGGTTTGTACATTACCAATAGGATTTGCTTTGTAAACTCGAAGTTGGTTTCTTTGGAGAGGTGAGATGGATGACATGAAATCATAAAAACAATGCATCTTGAGGCACAATTATTGATCAGGTCACATCATCGCCTCCACAATCCTTCAGCAGCTCCACCATCTACTCCGGACAAACACACATTCTCCAACACCTTTGCTCACCACCCTCATCCTCCTTGGCAATATTCCGCCTCCACCATCTTCAAAATCTCCCATGATCTCCAACCTCTTTCCCCATGACCTCTCCCTATCTGCACAGAGATGATGCAGTCAAACCTTTTGCACCACAGCAAAGACACCCTAAGCTGATCCTGGATCCTGTCCCAGTGCAAATTGGAGGAATAGCACCTCATATTTCGCTGGGGCAGCCTACACCCCAGCGGTATGAACATTGACTTCTCTAACTTCAAGTAACCCTTGCTTTCCCTCTCTCTCCATCCCCTCTCCCTTCCCAGTTCTCAGACCAGTCTTACTGTCTCCGACTACATTTTTATCTCTGTTTGTTGTGTTGTTACATTCTCCCAACAAACAATGATCTATTCTACATTTTCCTTGATCTCCATTCTCATTGTCTCATTTTCAAACCTTACACTTCCTTATCCATGCACACCCTTATCTATGTACCGCCCATTCCCCTGACATCAGTCTGAAGAAGGGTCTCGACCCGAAACGTCCCCCATTCCTTCTCTCCAGAGTTGCTGCCTATCCTGCTGAATTACTCCAGCATTTTGTGTCTATCTCCAACCCTGCATTAACATGCATCCTGGCCAAATTGCGTTGTCTGAAGAGATGGGCATTAAATATTTGATGCCAGCGACTAACTACGATATGAAAATAATTAGTATAATGAACATCTTTTCACACACCCATTATCATGCTGTAATATTAAGATCAATCACACTGAAATGATTCTCCAACATCAACAGCAACATTTCATAACAAAATAAACCGTAGCACAAATAAAAATGTAGGAAATAGAAATATTGCATCCTGAGGAAGGAATGCTGTTGTTTTATGAAAAGCTTAAAGTTTATTGCTGCAGATGGTTCATTTTAGACATTTTTTACTTCTTACATCTTGGTTTCCAGATTTTAGACAATTTCTGTCAGCGGGTTTAGGTTTTTCTCAACTTCCAGAGATACCCATAGTATCCTTAATACTGAGTTGAGACTTTAAGGGCCTGTCCCACTTGGGCGCCATTTGCGCGTCATTTACGCGACATCATTTACGCATCACGACGCACGACGCACGTGTCGTGTCGCGTACATGATGCGCGCATCATGCGCATCACGCACGCATGGTACGTGGTGATGTAAGCAGTGACGCGTGGTTGCGCGCGGCGCCCCAGGATGTTAGGATGTACAAAATATTTTTGTGCCATTAGAGTGACGTGCAAATGACGCCCAAGTGGGACAGGCCCTTTGGTATCATGGACAAGTCAATAAACCAATATTTCTATATGATAGAGCCACTGGAATTATTCAGTGTCTCCTTGAAGACTCGTATTTTCATATTTCTCATATTTTCAGTAAGGCAGAGAATATTATAAACTGCAGACATTCCTCAACGCTTAAATTAGTAACTGAATTTATTTTGCAAAATTATGAATCAAAAATAATAATGCTCAAGGAATGGAAATCCAGCTGCCTCGCTCCTGCAAAGGAAAATAATGATCATCATCTGGTTAGGTATCAACTGGTTATTGATGCTGCCTGACCTCCTGAATCCTGCTTTTTATATCAAATTTCTAAAACCTGTGTTGTCAAGAAAACACAGGTTTTGGAAATGTCAAATACTGTAAATAGCAACACTCAGGGGGTCAAGCAGCATCAAAGTAGAGACAGACCCATCCATTTCCAATCTTTTCAGCAACATTTAATCTTCTCTCTCTTCCCAGTTTCCCAAAAGCTATTTAACTTGTCATGTTAGCTCTGCTTCTCATTTAGTCCATGCTGTCTAAACTGCTGTTTGCCTCCAAACCCTTTTGGACTTTTCTTTAGACTTTCGTGATGCAGCGTGGAAACTGCCCTTTGCCCCACCAAGTCCGTGCCCACCAGCGATCACCCTTACACTAGCACTATCCTACACACTAGAGACAATTTACAATTTTTTACCGATGCCAATTAACCTACAAACCTATACATCTTTGGAATGTGGGAGGAAACCGGAGCTCCTGGAGAAAACCCACGCAGGTCACAGGGAGTACAGACAGCACCCGGGGTCAGTATTGAACTCAGGACTCCAGCACTGTAAGGCAGCAACTCTACCGCTGCGCCACTCTGCCACCCCGGTTTGGTTCTTCTGATTACGTAATTGTCTTTCAGAAAATATTTTGAACATACTAATTTTAAATTCCTTTGCCAGACGTTATCATGGGAGTTGTGGGCCAAAAATGATCTTGGATCCTTAATTCCTCTTTTATATTGGGAATGTGGTCAGCGGAGAATATGATCTGACAGTTTCAGGGAGAAAGCTATTGTAATAATGACATTTGGGATGCTGACTAACACACTGAACTCAGATTGTCATTCTAAATATGTGACTGCCAAAGCATCCTTTTACATTTCAGTCATTCTGGAGAAGATTTATAGTCAAATAAAATAACACACTGAGATTGCATCAGTTGAGTGAATCGAGTCTGATTCAAGTTGGCGTAATGTTTAGTTACCATGGACCAAGAAGATCAGTGACATCTATCAAACTTGTCTCACTCAGCTCTGGCTGCAAAGGTCATATTTCAATATCAAATTACCCTGTACTTGTCACATGAGGATTTCATTTTTCCGTCTCTGCGAAGTTATCAATCAGATGAACACCCAATAATTGTAATAATCTTTAGAAAAATGACTCAGGTTACTTACAGGGTGGAAATGATAGCAATGAATCCAAGGTGGCGACCTCTGCAGATGGGAGTTCATGATAACCTTTCAATGACATTCAGTCACATCACGTATTACTCGACAACTTGGCAAGTGGGACTTCATTTCTGCCTTGAACTACTAAGCAACTTTCCAGCTCTGGCTGATCGTTAAATTACATAAGGTACATGGAGAAGCAAGGAACTGCAGATGTTGGTTTAAAAAAGAAGACACAGTGTTGGAGTAGCTCAACAGGTCATGCAGCATAGATAATAGACAATAGACAATAGGTGCAGGAGTAGGCCATTCGAGCCAGCACCGCTGTTCACTGTGATCATGGCTGATCACCCACATTCAGTACCCCGTTCCTGCCATCTCACCATATCCCCCTAACTCAGCTAACTTTAACTCTCTCTTGAAAGCATCCAGAGAATTGGCTGCCACTGCCTTCTGAGGCAGAGAATTTCACAGATTCACAACTGTGGGTGAAAAGGATTTTCCTCATCTCTGTTCTAAATGGCCTACCCCATATTCTTAAATTGCCAGGAATCTGACAGAGATTTTTGCATCATTGTTTGTGATGGGTGAAGTACCACAGATTGGAGGAGAGCTGATGTTGTCCCTGGGTTCAAAAAGGGTCACAGGGATAAGCCCTGAAATGATAACTGACAAGCCTTTATATCAGTGTTAGGGAAGTTGTCGGAGAAGATTCTGAAAGGCTGGATTTATATCCATCTGGAAAAGCAGACTGACTAGGAAAGACTCAGGTAGCTTTTGTGGAGGAGAGATCATGTCAGAAAAATATGACCAAGTTTTTTGAGAAGATAACCAGGGAGATTGATGAGGATAGGGGATAGATGGTGTCTATAGGGACGAAGGTTAAATCTCAAGGGATTTGCCAAGTGTTACTGAACAGGATCCATCATTGGCTTTGCTGTAGGAGGAAGTGGATAGTGGATGGATGGTGATCTGTAACAAGTAGTGCACTGTAGAGATAGGTGCTGGGATCTTTATTGTTTGAAGTACATATAAATGACTTGGATAAGAACTTAGTGGGTATCATTAGTTAGGCATAAAAATGATGGAGCCGTAGATAGCAAAAATGTTGTGAAAAGATACAGTGGGACGTAGATCAGCGGAAAGGTTGAGCAGAGAGGTGGCAGATGGAATTTAATTCTGGCATATATACAAGGTAATGCATTTTGAGGTATTGAGTACAATTGTTAAGACATCATGTTGTAGTTGTACAAAACCCTATCTAGATCACACTAAGAGTAATGTGTACGTTTCTGGTTACAATTCATTGGATGTTTTCAATGAGAGTTAGATATAGCTCTTAGGGCTAACGGAATCAAGTGATATGGGGAAAAAGCAGGAACGGGGTACTGATTTTGGATGATTAACCATATTGAATGGCAGTGCTGGCCGACTCCTGCACCTATTTTCTATTTTTCTTCCGATCTCTGTCAAGATTTGGCTGAATTTTAACACGAGAGTGTTCAGAATCTTCTCTGTGTTAGTAACCGAGCAGCAGAATAACCAAATGTGGAATGTGTCACCGTTCCATTGTTTAGCAAAATAAAAATTGCTAATCAACATATCATTGTAAAATGCCAGCACTTTAAAAATACTATTCTCCTCATTCCTCCTCTAACACTTCTCGCTGATCTCTTTCTAGAATTTTCTACACTTTATAATGTATTTAGTTCAGTTCAGAGATACAGCGAGTCCAGGCCGACCAGCGAACCCCACAAACACTATCCTACACACGCTACGGACAATTTACAATTATACCAAGCCAATTAGCCTACAAACCTACACCTGTACGTCTGTGGAGTGTGGGGAGAAACTGGAGATCCCGGGGAAACCCCATGCAGGTCACGGGGAGAACGTACAATCTCTGTATAGACAGCTCCAGTAGTCAGGGTGGAAGCCGGGTCTCTGGCACTGTAAGGCAGCAACTCTACTGCTGCTCCACCGTGCTGCCCTAAACAAATAAATATGGTTAATTAATATTTTGTTTCATAAAGCACTAAAATATAAATGAGTGAATCTGAGAACCATCTTCTCTATCCAAGTCTTCTGGTAAACCCTAATAAGAGGAAATGGACCTCCGTTTTTTCATGTTCAGCACTGTTTTATGCATTAGATCTATTTTGAGTACCAAGACATTATTAATCTCCTTCTCACAATAATCAATGTGTATCATTTGCAAAGATCACATTGGCTATTTTCAGGTCTATATTTCCGCTGGATGCTCTATTCATTCTTCAAGATCTTTATCCAGCAAAGTTTCTGGCCTTACTTCCATGTTCATAACACAAAGATGTTCAATGTAAGGGCTAGGACATTATTCCTTGGAGCGCAAGAGCCTGAGAGGTGATCTCATAGAGGAGTATAAAAATCATGAGGGCAATTGATATGTTAAATCCACAGGGCTGTTCACCCAGGGTAGGGGATTGAAGAACCAGAGGACATAGGTTTAAAACAAGAGGGAAAAGATTTAATCGGAACCTGAGGGGCAACGTCCTCACTCAAAGGGTGGTGGATATATAGAACGAGCTGCCAGATGAGGTAGTTGAGGCAAGTACTATCACAACATTTAAAATACACTTGAATTGGTTCATGGGTAGGAAAGGTTTAGAGGGATATGGGGCAAACGTGGGCAAATGGGATTTTGATTGGCATGGATGAGTTGGATCAAGGAGTTTGTTTCTAGGCTGCATGACTCTGACTCCATGACTCTGTACTTGATATGAAAATTCTGTGTTCTCATTGAGCACCACCTTAATCAGGTCA
>CM075986.1:3913770-4275073 GCA_038087875.1 Malacoraja senta
GGTGGCGCTGGGCGGGCACTGCTGACCTGGCTAGGGCGGCTAGCTCTACCTCGGGGATCCGGGGCGGAAGTGATAGGCCATCTGGGTCGGAAAGTTCTGCCTTGGGGACCCGGGGTGGGGAAGGCCTCCGGCCCCTGCGTCCTGAGACTGTGGAGGTGGTGGTGGCTAATGGTGAGGTGGAGGGAGTGGGTGGAGAGGGGGAGGAAAAAGATGGGGAGGGGAAGTGGGAGGTGAAGAAGTCGAGGAGGAGGAGGGGAAAGGGCCATCCAGAGAGTATAACGCAATCTGAGAACACCCAAGGGGTGCGTGTCAGCTCTAGTGAGGTCCAGAGTGTGCTTGCCGTGGCCCAGCAAGGCGATGAGGTCGTTCAGACGGGGGAAGGGATGGTAAAGTGTGCGGGTGGTGTAAAGGAGCTGTGTCTGACTCACTTGTAGCTTTACTTAACGTTTAATAATAAGACAGGTTAAACACTTTCCAGCACTGACTGCACCCAGTCTGTCATCATGCTGGAACCAAGGGAGGAGCACACAGGAGATAGAGTTCTTACACTTGATAACTAAGGCGTGGTTAGTGGTACTGAGGTAGCTATATTATTGGTTGCATGCATAAACCATCTACATCCTTCCCCTTAGAATCAAATGCACATGGAGGCAATCAGGATAGTGCTATTACAATAAACGTGCAAATTTAGACAAAGTCGCCGTAACGGACAGGCGGCTTAACAATGCGACCCGAACGCGTACGTACAGCACCTTCCCCCCCCCCCATCAGAAAGAAGAGAAGCCGTAGCGGAGGCAGGCAGGAAAGTCAAGGGAGGGGGAGATGCAGCCAGAGCGGGAGCGGGAGAGATAGGAGGGGAAGGACGTGCAGGAGGTGACAGCGACCGGCCAAGACCAGGAGGCAGCGAAACAGGAGACCGCAATAAGCGAGGGGAATGGGGCATGCGTGGAGCAGCAGGGTGATCAACGGCAGCAGGTGGAAACGACAACGGAGGAGCATAAGGAGTCGCAGGAAGAGGCTTTGGCTCGTTATACGGCCAACAGGTGCTGATGGCTGCGTCGGTAGGTAGTCCCTTCGTAGTCCACCAGGTACGATCTTGGAGAGTCGTCCACGCCAGTCACCGTCGCGAGGCGGGAATAGCCGGTGGTGGTCCGCATCCGAACGACCTGCCCGGGTAGCAGAGGCAGCAGAGGGCGGCAGGACCTGTCGTGGGAACGCCGTTGAACTTCATGTTTATGATCGATCCGTCGTTGGACTGTGGCAGGATCGAGCACTTTGGGTATCAGGGACTGCTGGGCGATGGGCATGGGTTGTCTTGTAACTCTGGACATCAGACGTTGGGCAGGGGAACCCATAAGCGGGTCCCGTGAAATGTTACGTATGTTAAGTAAGTCCAGGTAAATGCCGCTGTTTGACAGGCGGGACTGCTCCAACAGGCCCTTAGCACTCCGCACAGCCCGTTCGGCCAGGCCGTTACTCTGAGGGTACTCCGGTCTGCTGGTGTAGTGATGGAAGTTCCACCTTGCAGCGAAAGCTTTGAACTCGGCACTTGTGAATTGCGGACCATTGTCGGTCTGTAAGCGGACAGGGACACCGTGGTCGGAGAAATGCTGACGCATCTTTGCGATGACCCTCCCGGAGGTGGCGGACGGAAGGTGGTCAATGTCGAACCAATTGGAGAATGCGTCCACCAGGACGAGAAAGAGCTTACCCCGCCATTCGAATATATCAGCAGCCAGCGATGCCCAAGGCACAGTGCCCCACAGGTTTCATTACCTCGCCCCCATAGGCACGCAAGGTCGAACGGTCTGAAGTCAGTGGTTCATTATGTCTAATCTTTTGGAACAGGTTTGTTGACATAACATTGACTTTCGCCCCCGTGTCGAGTTTAGCTGTGAACGGACAGTTGTTGACGGTAACGAGGACCGATGGATCGGGGAGGCGAGCAGGTGCATGTAGGAGTGTATATATACTAGCATCTCCTTGAGAACTAATTGCCTCAAAGTCATGGGCAGTGTCGAGCGAGGACTGGGAACCAAAATCGCTATCAACTTGTGCTAGGTTGTTTAATACTTGTCTAGGAACAGGTGGCAGGTTCCCACGAGAACGGCAAACCGCCGAGAAGTGATTCAATCTCTGGCAGAAATTACATGCTTTACCATAAGCCGGACACTGCGATTGCATTGAATGTATATAGTTACAATTAGGGCACCTTTTAATCACCCGTCCTCCGGGGCCATAACCTGCCCGCGGCGCGGGTCTAGCGTTATCTATTTTGGGACGTGGTCTGTTGAGACCAGTTAAATTGACCGATCGGCCAACAGTGCCCCTTTGTCCAAACAACGGGTCAACGACTTCAGCCAACCTGCATGCATGCATAGCGTCTGTCAGGGTAAGATCCGGCCTCCTTAGTAGCTCGGATCGCAGTTTCTGATCCAGCATACCTGTCACTAAAATGTCCCTGGTTAGCTGGTCAGTCATGTTTTCAAAGCGGCATCGCTGCGCGAGATAGCGCAGATCCGCAATAAAGCATTCAACAGGTTCGTCGGGCTGTTGCTTTCTCGTGAAAAACTTCGCTCGCTCTAAAATACGGTTAGAGGGCAAGTCGCAAATTTCGGCAAATTTTCGCAATAGGCACACTGGGTCGTTAGCAGACTCCGCAGGTACCTGAACCAGGTCGTTCCCATCCCGGACCTCGGGATCATAGGCAAAGGCTCGCGCTCTCCTCATGGCATCTGGACCCGCAAGGTTCAGTAGGAGAGAAGCTTTAACAATATCGGGATCGTTGCGATGCACGATATTGATGTAATGAGTGAAGTCCATTTCAAAAGTCACCCAGCGTTCAGCTATGTCAGCATCAAAGACCAGGGGCGAGGGTTGGCGGCACGAGGATGCCATAGCAAAATCACAAAACTCCGATAAAGCAACACTTGTAAAGGAAAAAAAACACGATATACAGGAGGCGCGCGTTTAACTTGCTAACACCATGTAAAGGAGCTGTGTCTGACTCACTTGTAGCTTTACTTAACGTTTAATAATAAGACAGGTTAAACACTTTCCAGCACTGACTGCACCCAGTCTATCATCATGCTGGAACCAAGGGCGGAGCACACGGGAGATAGAGTTCTTATACTTGATAACTAAGGCGTGGTTAGTGGTACTGAGGTAGCTATATTATTGGTTGCATGCATAAACCATCTACAGGTGGTACAGTGGATGGATGTAGTGAGGAGGTGGAAGACCCTTCCTTTATGGAGGTCACCGTACTGCCGCATGCTAGTGGGGTAAAAGGGAATAGGCCTGGGGAGGAAGAGGAAGGGCCTGAGGCGAAAATTAGGGGGACGTCTTTTTCCAGACCTTCCACCACTGATGTGGTTGGGGGGTCAAGAAATGGTGTCTTCCGGGGTGGAGGGTGAGTATCCAGTTCAGGAATCCTCCGCGGGGATTATAGGATCAGGTGAGGGGGTTGATTCCGCTGGAGTTGTGTCCTCTGGGCGGGTGGCTGGCCCTTCATTTCAGGGGCCCTCCGATGGAGTTATCTCATCGGGTGTTGAGGTGAGCTCCCCTGGGGGTGTGTCCTCTGGGTCGGAGGAGGTCCCCTCGTTTCAGAGGCCTCTTGAGGGTGATGGAACGCCAGAGGATGGGGTATGTGCCCCTGGTAGTGGGGCCCCTGAGATGGGGGATGAGCAGAGTCAGCCCGAGGGGGGTGGTTCGGGGGCTGTGGTGTACCAGTCTATGCTGCACATCAGAGCCAGTGGTGGTAATGGGGGGTGTGCTGCATCGCCGGATGAGGTGGAAGGGGAGAGGCTAAAAGAAAGTGGAGAGCCTCTGGGTGTTGCCAGTGGAGGGGATGCTATAGGTGCTGTGGAGGTCGGGGATAGTTCGGGTGGTGATTTCCCTTTAGTTTCCAGGGGTGCCAGTGTATCCCAGGCCCTGGGGGTGCCTAGTGTTTTTGTTTCCGCAGGCCAAGGCGTGGAGGGTGATGGTAGCGTGCAAGTGCCAAGCCAGTCAGGGGGATGCCTGTTGCAGTTGGGGGTTTCGGGGCCCTTACCCGGCATTGATCCTGGGGGTGGTGTCTTGCTGGAGGAGGGGGAGAGTGCCCAGGAAAGTTTGTGTAGTGGGGGTGAAGAGCTGTCGGAGGGCTCTGGTCGTTCAATTACTGAAAGAGACCTTGAACGGTGTGGTGTGGAGCCTGTTGGTGCAGGTGCGAGTGAGTTGGCCGGGTGCTATGTGATATACAGGCGGTTCGAGAATTTCTCAGAACAAACCGCTCCATCAGAACAAGATTGGAGGCTGCTAAAAGACGGTGGGGTGATCTGCCAGGTTTGATTCTCGAGGCTATTCTTGGCAACAGGGAGAGTGATCTTCCTAACTTCGAGGAGAGGCAGTTTGGGGACTTTTTGGTGTTCCTCAGACAGAAAGTTGTTGTGTCTACGGGGAGTGTGGGGGTTTAATATAGTGGGCCTTTACATTCACCGTCGCAACATTAAACTTAAACGGGAGCGAGTTTTCATAGATTTCAGCTTTTATCAGTCCTTAAAGAGGGGAGATTTGCAGTGTGTTTTTTGCAGGAGACGCACACAGTTGTTAGTGATGAACCTACCTGGAGACTGGAGTGGGAAGGTGGGGTGTACATGAGCCATCTCAGCTCGAATTCGAGTGGGGTGGCCTTTCTGTAGGCCCAGAATTTCCTGCCAATGATTTTAAAAGTGAACGAAGTTGTGCCAGGACGGTTGCTCCATCTGGCAGTGAGCATGGATGGCATGCCGTTGCATTTCATTAACGTGTATGCCCCTAGCTCCGGTACGATGCAGGCCGGCCTAATTCAGGAGGTGACTGCTCTGTTGAGCACTATTGATAGGGGAGAGTGTGTTTTCCTTGGTGGGGACTTTAATTGCACCCTTGAGGCGCGAGATTGTTCTGGTACTCAGTGTGCCCCTGCTGTAGTGAAGAAGTTGAGAGGGATGATTGAATCCTTTGAGTTGGTTGATGCATGGCGGAACCTCCACCCGGATTCCACTGCTTTTTCGCGGAGGTCTGAGGGTGGTGGTGCCCGTATTGACAGAATATATATTTCCCAAGCGTTTGTTGCCCGTGTCTCAGAGGCCTCAATGCGGTTGGTGCCATGTTCGTATCACTGTTTGGTGCGTGTGGACTTCAATCCGGCGCGCGCTAGGGCTGGGTCCGCGTACTGGCACTTTAACAACCGGCTGCTGGAGGATCGGTGTTTCCGGGAGTCATTCAGTCGGTTTTGGGGGAAGTGGAGAGAGGGGCAGAGGTGCTTCTCTTCCCTTAGGCAGTGGTGGGATGTGGGGAAGGCTCACATTCGTCTCTTTTGTAAGGAGTATACGTGGGGGTCGACCGGACGGAGGGACTCAGCGGTCGCGAGGCTTGAGAGGGAGCTACTGGGTGCAGATTCTCGCCTGGGTCGGGATGGTGAGGACTCCTGTGAATGGGGAGAGTTTCAGGAGAAGAAGGAAGCCTTGAGGAATCTGCTGCTTGAGCGGTCCCGAGGCGCTTTCGTGAGGGCGCGGGTCCAGATGATGCAAGATCTGGACCGAGCTTCGCCTTTCTTTTTCTCTTTGGAGAAAGGGAGAGGAGCCTGCAAGCAGCTCGTAGAGCTGCTCGCAGATGATGGCTCCTCTGTCACTGATCCGGAGAGGATCAGTGAGGAGGTCAGGTCCTTTTATGGGTCCCTGTTCTCCGCAGGGGGATATAACGGGGAGGCTCAGCAGGACTTGTGGGAGGGTCTACCGACTGTTGATAGGGAGGTGGCCGATCTTCTTGATGGCCCCTTATCTTTGGAGGAGTTGACTTGTGCATTGTTTCAGCTCAGGAAGGGTAAGTCACCCGGGATGGATGGGTTGACGGTAGAGTTTGTCAGAGCTTTCTGGGATATCCTGGGGGGTGATTACATGTTGGTGCTGGGGGAGAGTCTGGCGGCCGGGGAGATGCCCCTCTCGTGGCGTAGGGCAGTTTTTGTCTTGCTGCCTAAGAAGGGTGAACTCCGCTTGTTGAAGAACTGGAGGCCGGTATCTCTCCTATGTACAGAGTATAAAGTATTTGCACGGGCAATGGCAAATCGCCTGGGCCCTGTGCTGTCTCAAATGATTCATTTTGACCAATCCTATACAGTCCCTGGCAGGTCCATTCAGGATAACATCCACCTGGTTAGGGACCTGATTCATCTAGTTCAGGGTACTGGTCAGTCAGCTGCTTTTCTGTCTCTTGATCAGGAGAAGGCTTTTGATAGGGTAGAGCATGATTACCTATTCGGAACGTTGCAAGCGTTTGGATTTGGACCGCATTTTGTGGCCCGGGTCCGGCTTCTGTACGCTGCAGTGGAATGTCTGGTGAAGGTTAATGGTGCGTTGTTGGCTCCCTTTCATTTTGGGAGGGGGGTCCGTCAGGGGCGCCCCATGTCGGGTCAGTTGTACTCGGTCTGTGTGGAGCCGTTCCTGTGTCTTCTTCGGTGGAGGTTGACAGGCCTGACCCTACCTGGGCCGGGGTTGGAGGTGGTTCTTTCAGCGTATGCAGTTGATGTCCTCCTTATGTTCACTGATCCTGGTGACCTGCGGAGGATGCGTGACTGCCAGGAGATTTTCTCAGCTGCATCTTCTGCCAGGATTAACTGTTCTGGTGTTCTGTCTTTTAGTGGGTGTTCTGGTCTTTTAGTGGGTCAGTGTCAGGTGGATTCCCTGCCGGAGGAGATGGAAAGGTATGTGTGGAGCACCACACATCTCCTCTATCTGGGGGTTTACCTGAGTCCCACTGAGGATGCTTGGCCGGCGAACTGGCAGGAGTTGGAGACGAAGGTGGTTGCCCGGCTGGGGCGCTGGTCGGGCTTGCTTGGAGTTCTTTCTTTTCGGGGGAGGGTGATGGTCATAAATCAGCTGGTGGCCTCTATGTTATGGTACTGGCTGGCTACTCTTGTCCCACCTTCCATATTTGTAAATGCTCTTCAGAAGAAGCTGGTAGATTTCTTCTGGGGAAATAGGAAGCACTGGGTCTCTGCAGCGGTCCTTGGTATGCGTGCGTACCCAGGTGGCGGCTCTCCGTCTCAGGACTCTGAGGAGGTATATGTATGTAGAGAACCCCCCCAGATGGCACGCTCTGGCCACGTATTTTTTTCGTCGTGGTCGTTGCCTAGGGGGGGTCTCGCGGCTCCCGGTGGCGGGCATCAGTCAACCCGCCCTAAGGGGTTTGCCTGTTTTCGACCGGGATGTGATCAGAGTGAGGAATTTGGTTGTTTTCAGCCAGCGTGTTGTTCTACGAGGGGAGGGGGATGGTGCGGCTGCGGGAGTGGCCGGTCCTCGCCCAGTCATGGCGGGTGTCGAGGAGAGGCGAGCGCCTAGAGTGGTTCTGGCTGAGCTTTCAATTGCTCCGTCAGATCTGCTCATCGGGCCTAGGCTCCGGGATATATCTCGGGCACCGGCTCTACACAACCTGAGCTGCCTTTCTGAGATGATCAGCATACCGTTTTGTGATGCGAAGAGACGCACACTGTATAGGATGTTCCTGCACATTCTGCACCTCCTTGCCTTTGTTTCCCGTCCTGACACACCTTGGCGGATGGTGTTACCACCTGACGGTGGGGGGGGTCCCTGGTGGGGGTCCTTCTATACGGGAGTTGTCCCCCTTTACATTGGGGACCTGGGGTGGAGACTGTTGCATGGAGCGGTGGTTTGTGATAAACATTTGAGTCGGTTCACGGGTTCGTCCGCCGCGTGTATTTTCTGTGGCAAGGAAGAAACCATGTTCCACGTATACATGGAGTGTGAGAGGTTACTGCCCCTGTACCAATATCTGAAGGGGTTGTTCCTTAAGTTCTGGTTGCATTTTAGTCCCACGATTCTAGTGTGTGGGCATAAGGTAGGGTGTGGGGAGAGCCAAGTAGGGGGGTGGGACCTTCCTGTCGGTTTGCTCCTGGGCCTGGTTAAGATGGCCATTCGTGGGTCCAGGCAGCGGGCGGTCGATTAGTGAGGCGAGAGTTGGCTGCCTGCCCCTCTTCCGGGCGTACGTCCGTGCACGGGTGTCCCTGGAGCGGGAATATGCGGTGTCCATGGGGACTCTGGAGGCCTTCCGTGGGCGATGGTCACCACGTGGGGTGGAGAGTATAATAAATAATGAATGTACTGTTGTACTATAATGATGTGTTTTGATATAATGTATCTTTTGATTATGTATTGATGTGATGTATCATTGAGTGTGTTGAATAAAGTTTTTGAAAAGTTTTTAAAAAAAATAAAAAAAAATAAAATAAAAGAGAGAGAGATAAAGAGAGAAAGAGAGAAAGAGAAAGAGAAAGAGAGAGAAAAATACTGTGTTTCTCCCACAACAGATCATAAACCCTTTTACAACTTGTGAGAAAAAAGGGTTCATATTGTAAATAGGAACTGGGTCTTGCTACAGATCTCAGCCCTGCAGTAATGTTCTCCATAAATGGTTCATGGTACGAGCAAACTCCTTACTTACTGTTGCTTCTGAGCTGCCTGTTTTCTTTTGATTACAGGATTAATTGAGCTATACTGTCTGTTGAGATATTATATCTGCAGATCAAGCACGTATGTCTAGAAATATAAAAAATCCACACTCTACAGTTTTGAAGAAGGCATTGATTTTCAACGTTTGAACCAATCCTTGAATTATTGAATCTACTTTGTTATGTCATTTGATTGCCCAGTTTCCATGACCCAATCACTTAAATTAGCCTTGTTCTGCTTACCCCGGGTTTTTTATTCACATATTCAATAATAATAAAAGGAATTCAATTGTTAGGCCTTGTCCGTGAAGTTCAAATACCAAGTTCTGGCATTATTAGTGTGCATACTCGTCAAATGACTGCATGTCATGTGACCCCCTTGCACACCAGTCACAAGCTCCCATGCACATCGATGAGCACGGAATGGGATTCATTGAAGAGAGGGAGCTTAGTTTAGTTTAGTTTAGAGATACCGTGTGGAAACAGGCCCTTCAGGCCATTGAGTCTGCGCCAATCCGCGATCCCTGGACACGAGCACTGTCCTACCTACACTAGGGACAATTTACCATTTTTACCAAAGCCAATTAACCTACAAAGCTGTATGTCTTTGGAGTGTGGGAGGAAACCGGAGCACCCGGTGAAAACCCACGTGGTAATGGGGAGAACATACAAACTCCGTAGTCAGGATCGAACCCGGGTCTCTGGTACAGTGAGGTAAGGCAGCAACACTACTGCTGCGCCACCGTTCCACTGTTCCGCAAAGTCACAGGAAATACACCAAGCGACACCATTTCAATGTAAGTGCTTGTTGTTAAATGTGGTGGCACATGACAGAGGTTTGGCCATTATTAGGATTGCTGAGGAAATGATGAATATCAGTTATTTCTTTTAACTTCCTTTGATCCACCACTTTCTCTTATTCCCATAACTGACTAATGCTCATTATTACATCAAGCCTGCAATAAACTTGAAATCTTTGTTTCATTATCAGCACGTACGAATAATTGAGAAATCAGTCAGAAGTGTCACATCAAAGGTCCATCCTTAAATATATTGCAAATTATTTCATCTGAAGATGGGTGAGTTCCTGATCTTCTTCAGCATTTTAAAGGAATTGTTTAAGAGTTTGCAACATCTGATGATTTGCAACATCTCTCCTTTTGACACCATAGGATTGGATACCAAAGGATCCCATATATTCTGCAATTCTTTTGCTATGATATACTTCTCTAGTTTACTCCATCTATGGATTTACTCCCCTCCTCCACTACTCCTGGTTAGCTAGTTTTTATTTTAGTGTCTAAAGATACACCATAGAAATAGACCGTTCGGCCCACGAGTATATGCCAATCACCGATCACCCATTCACTCTAGTTCTATGTTATCCCACATTCTCATCCACTCCTTACAGATGAGGGACATTTTTTAAAGAGGCCAAATCAACCCGCAAGTCTTTGGGATGTGGGAGGAAACCAGAGCATCTGGAGGAAACCCACATGGGCACAGGGAGAGCGTGCAAACTTCACATGGATTGCACCCGAGGTCAGGATCGAACCCGCGTCTCTGGAGCTGCAAGGCAACAGCTGCACCACTATGCTGCCCCATCTTGATTATCTCAAGATGACATTGACCTCTTAGGAGAGGGCAACTCCCCTGCTGAAGATTCTTCTCAGTCCTTTTTCGACATTGATTTTACTTCATGCTTGCACAAATGAAAACGGCACAAGGTAAACTTTGGATACTCCTAATCCATCTCAAATGTTTTATTATTAGCCTTCACACATACAGTAAGATAATTGCAGATACATGCTAGCTATTTGCAAGTGTCACTTGTTGACACGGCAACAGGAAGAGACCATGTAATACTTCCTTCCTCAATAGTTTAGTTTAGTTTATTGTCACGTGTACCGAGGTACACTGAAAAGCTTTTTTTTTGCGTTCTAACCAGTCAGCGGAAACATAGAAACATAGAAACATAGAAATTAGGTGCAGGAGTAGGCCATTCGGCCCTTCGAGCCTGCACCGCCATTCAATATGATCATGGCTGATCATCCAACTCAGTATCCCGTACCTGCCTTCTCTCCATACCCTCTGATCCCTTTAGCCACAAGGGCCACATCTAACTCCCTCTTAAATATAGCCAATGAACTGGCCTCGACTACCCTCTGTGGCAGAGAGTTCCAGAGATTCACCACTCTCTGTGTGAAAAAAGTTCTTCTCATCTCGGTTTTAAAGGATTTCCCCCTTATCCTTAAGCTGTGACCCCTTGTCCTGGACTTCCCCAACATCGGGAGCAATCTTCCTGCATCTAGCCTGTCCAACCCCTTAAGAATTTTGTAAGTTTCTATAAGATCCCCTCTCAATCTCCTAAATTCTAGAGAGTATAAACCAAGTCTATCCAGTCTTTCTTCATAAGACAGTCCTGACATCCCAGGAATCAGTCTGGTGAACCTTCTCTGCACTCCCTCTATGGCAATAATGTCCTTCCTCAGATTTGGAGACCAAAACTGTACGCAATACTCCAGGTGTGGTCTCACCAAGACCCTGTACAACTGCAGTAGAACCTCCCTGCTCCTATACTCAAATCCTTTTGCTATGAAAGCTAACATACCATTCGCTTTCTTCACTGCCTGCTGCACCTGCATGCCTACTTTCAATGACTGGTGTACCATGACACCCAGGTCTCGCTGCATCTCCCCTTTTCCTAGTCGGCCACAATGTACAGATACAAGGAATAACATTTAGTGCAAGATAAAGTAGAGTAAAGTCTGATTAAAGAGAGTCTGAGGGTCTTTCCAATGAGGTAATAACCAGTAGAGATGATTTGCTTAAAAATAATCTAGACCAGGTAGCCTGGATAATTGAATTCAGATTGAGATGGGCTAACGCTGTATGAAGTGGATCAGTTAAAGCATTGGACTCCACTATATTTTTAAGCAAATTGCAGTTAATTTGGCCAAGCATCCATTTTGAGCATTCTGCCAATGCCTCCCTAATGTTGAAGGTTTAGTGCTGAGGGAGTCATTAGGGTTCAGTGAGCCACTCCAGCAGAAATTGCTTGTGATGTTGCCATATATCTTTTATAAGTAGGATAATCCCAAGTTGTTCAGGCTTAAGAAGTTTTTCTGGCACTGAAGCTGACCATTCCCCTCTCCAAAATATGCCACTTGCTGTGCATTTCATAAAATCATCAGTGCTTGAGGTTTCCTTGGCAAGTCCCAGTGATTACAAGGAGAATATTTAGCAACACAAACTGTTAGCTGCCTGATTTGTCGTGTGACAGCTGAGATTAAACGCATATCTGGTGTAAATGTCAAATTGGGTTGAATCAAATCAAACAGAGAAAGATGGAAGTTGATCATCAGTAACTTCTGGAATACCTCAGTATGATAAAGTACGTTCCAAATAGGAAACACTTCGTTAAAATCAACACTGTTAACTAATCTTTCATCTGTGGCATATGCACTCCTGGCTGCTTCATACTGCGATCTATTTTATACCTGCTCATTTTGATTGATTTGATAATGAATAATGGACTGTATGATGGACTGTTCGTGTTTCTCATGAAAGATGGAATCATTTAACAGTAAACAAGTCTTCAATGAGAATATGTATCGGCTGTAGCAAACTACTAATTTGACTGCATGCTAACCGAAACAAACAAGGCTCATAGTTGGCATTGCTTTGATGCAGATGGAAGGTAGAATTGAGATAATGAACCTCAGAAGAGCTTAATTTAGTTTAGTTTAGAGATACAGCATGGAAACTGGCCCTTCGGCCCACCAAGTCGTGCCGACCAATGATCATCCCATACAGTACACTAGTTCCATCCTACAAACTAGGGACAACTTACAGAAGCTAATTAGCCTACAAACCTGCACATCTTTGGAACGTGGGAGGAAGCCAGAACACGCAGAGAATCTACAAACCCAGAGTCAGGATTGAACCTGCGTCTCTGCTGCTGTAGGGCAGCAACTCTACCACTGCACAACTGTGCTGCCCTTTTATGTTTGTTTGCTTCCCTTCAGTGACAATGCCTCATGAATATCGACTGCTGAGTGGGAAGTAGCTGGGAAAGTAATGCATAGTGTCATCCAGTTCTGATATAGATTTGCTGGAGCCGGAGAAGAAGCCGGAGCATACAGAACAGAATGAGAAGCCAATTGTGAGTAATGCTGTCCTCTCACCTCCTATGTGTGGCCATATTGGGGCCGGTGATGAAACCTGCATCTTCTCCATTGTACCAGTACAGGTAAAGAGCCACAAGGGGGACACAGTGCTGCAAACATACGCATGTTGGACCATGGAAGTTCATCTACCTTTTGCACAGAAAGTTTGATGAGAAGGCTGAACACTACAGGACAAAAGACCAATATTGTCTTGTGTACCATGAACCAAGTGAAGCCTGAGATCAGTTATCATATCTCAGGTTTGGAAATATCTAGTCTGGACAAAGACGATTTTATCCAACTATCTGATGTGTTCACACATAAGACCATGCCTGTTTCTCAGCTAAACATTCCCAGACAGGAAGACCTGATATAATGGCCTTACTTAAAGGATATCAAGATTGCTGAAATAGACTCTGGCATTGACCTACTCATCGGGACAAATGCTTCAAAGGAATTGGAACCTTGGGAGCTGGTCAACAGCCAAGGGGATGGACCATACGCTGTGAGGTCATAGATACATAGATACATAGAAAATAGGTGCAGGAGTAGGCCATTCGGCCCTTCGAGCCTGCACCGCCATTCAATATGATCATGGCTGATCATCCAACTCAGTATCCCGTACCTGCCTTCTCTCCATACCCCCTGATCCCTTTAGCCACAAGGGCCACATCTAACTCCCTCTTAGGGTCCCTACTAGGGTGGGTCATCTAAGGTCCTCTGAGAAGAGACAACGAAAGCAGGGATGAAAATGGCTGCCCTGCTGCTGCTGTCAATCGAATATCCATTGTCAACTTAGAGGAGCTACTGGTCAAGCAACACATCACGACTTCAGTGAAAGAACCAGCAAGGAAGTAGAAGAAATGTCCAGAGAAGAGGTAAAATTCTTGGATATTGTGAATCACTCAGCAAAGATGATAGATGAACGTTGTTGTCTAGACTTACCTTTCAAACAAGAAAGCGTCAGCATGCCAAATAACTGTTGCATTGCAGAGCAGCTTATCCAGAGCCTGAAACGCAAGTTTGGCAAGTATAAGAAATTTCATGATGAATATACATCTTTCCTAAGAAATGATTGACAATGGTTTTGCTGAAATGGTACCAGTGGACCAGCTGAATGGAAGTGATGGAGAGCTCTGGTACATCCCTCGTTATGGGGTGTGTCACTCAAGGAAAGGCACCTTAAGGGTGGTCTTTGACTGTGAAGCAGTCTTCAAAGGAACATCACTTAACTGCCAACTGCTACAGGGTCCAGACCTTACCAACTCACTCACTGGAGTTCTCATCAGATTTAGACAAGAACCGGTTGCTTTGATGGTTGATATCAAAGCAATGTTTCATCAGGTCAAGGTATCAGAAAAGCATATTGACTATCTGCGATGCCTGTGGTGACCCGAGGGTGATGTGCAGCAAGATCTTGTTGAATACCGGATGAAGGAACAGCTTTTTGGAGCCGTGTCATCACCAAGTTGTGCAAACTTTGCATTAAGGAAGACTGCAAAGTTTTCCTGGCGGGGAGATCTGCAAAGGCTACTGGGGAGACTTTAAACTAGAATGATTGGGGGGAGGGACTCAAATAGAGAAAGCTATTAGACAGTGTGTGAGGCAGGAGGCAGAGAAGGAAAGCACTCAGACCTAACATGTGGGGGGGAAAGAAGAAAACAATAATAAACAGAGAATAAGAGGTGGTGGGGTTCTTAAATGGGTGAGCAGAGAAACAGAGGGGTGTAAAATGCGGGCGGAAGCAATAGGTAGCAAGGTGAAAAGTAAAAGTGGCAGGCAGACAAATCCAGGGCAAAAATCAAAAAAGGCCACTTTTCAACATAATTGTATAAGGGGTAAGAGCATTGTAAAAACAAGCCTGAAGGCTTTGTGTCTCAATGCAAGGAGCATTCGTAATAAGGTGGATGAGTTGAACATGCAGATAGCAATTAATGATTATGATATAGTTGGGATCACGGAGACATGGCTCCAGGGTGACCAAGGCTGGGAGCTGAACATCCAGGGATATTCAATATTCAGGAGGGATAGAGAGAAAGGAAAAGGAGGTGGGGTAGCGTTGCTGGTTAGAGAGGAGATTAACGCAGTGGAAAGGAAGGACATTAGCTTGGAGGATGTAGAATCGGTATGGGTAGAGCTGCGAAACACTAAGGGGCAGAAAACGCTGGTGGGTGTTGTGTACAGGCCACCTAGCAGTAGTAGTGAAGTTGGGGATGGCATCAAACAGGAAATTAGAAATGCGTGCAACAAAGGCAAAACAGTTATAATGGGTGACTTCAATCTACATATAGATTGGGTGAATTAAATTGGCAGGGGTGCTGAGGAAGAGGATTTCTTAGAATGTATGCAGGATAGTTATCTAAACCAACATGTAGAGGAACCAACGAGAGAGCAGGCTATTCTAGACTGGGTATTGAGTAATGAGGAAGGGTTAGTTAGCAGTCTTGTTGTGCGTGCCCCCTTGGGCAAGAGTGACCATAATATGGTTGAATTCTTCATTAGGATGTAGAGTGACATTGTTAATTCAGAAACAACGGTTCTGAACTTAAAGAAAGGTAACTTTGAGGGTATGAGACGTGAATTGGCCAAGATTGACTGGCAATTAGTTCTAAAAGGGTTGACGGTGGATATGCAATGGAAGGCATTTAAAGACTGCATGGATGAACTACAAAAATTGTTCATCCCAGTTTGGCAAAAGAATAAATCAGGGAAGGTAGTGCATCCGTGGATAACAAGGGAAATCAGGGATAGTATCAAAGCAAAAGATGATGCGTACAAATTAGCCAGAAAAAGCAGCATACCAGAGGACTGGGAGAAATTCAGAGACCAGCAGAGGAGGACAAAGGGCTTAATTAGGAAAGGGAAAATAGATTATGAAAGAAAACTGGCAGGGAACATAAAAACTGACTGCAAAAGTTTTTATAGATATGTGAAGAGAAAGAGATTAGTTAAAACAAATGTAGGTCCCTTGCAGTCAGAAACAGGTGAATTGATCATGGGGAACAAGGATATGGCGGGCCAATTGAATAACTACTTTGGTTCCGTCTTCACTAAGGAAGACATAAATAATCTGCCGGAAATAGCAGGGGACCGCGGGTCAAAGGAGATGGAGGAACTGAGTGAAATCCAGGTTAGTCGGGAAGTGGTGTTGGGTAAATTGAATGGATTAAAGGCCGATAAATCACCAGGGCCAGATAGGCTGCATCCCAGAGTACTTAAGGAAGTAGCTCCAGAAATAGTGGATGCATTAGTGATAATTTTTCAAAACTCTTTAGATTCTGGAGTAGTTCCTGAGGATTGGAGGGTAGCAAACGTAACCCGACTTTTTAAGAAGGGAGGGAGAGAGAAAACGGGGAATTACAGACCAGTTAGTCTAACATCGGTAGTGGGGAAACTGCTAGAGTCAGTTATTAAAGATGGGATAGCAGCACATTTGGAAAGTGGTGAAATCATTGGACAAAGTCAGCATGGATTTACGAAAGGTAAATCATGTCTGACGAATCTTATAGAATTTTTCCAGGATGTAACTAGTAGAGTGGATAGGGGAGAACCAGTGGATGTGTTGTATCTGGACTTTCAGAAGGCTTTCGACAAGGTCCCACATAAGAGATTAGTATACAAACTTAAAGCACACGGTATTGGGGGTTCAGTATTGGGATCAGGGGGTATGGAGAGAAGGCAGGTACGGGATACTGAGTTGGATGATCAGCCATGATCATATTGAATGGCGGCCGAATGGCCTACTCCTGCACCTATTTTCTATGTATCTATGTATCTATGCTGAAGACAACAAAGCTCACTTTCCAGCAGAGGTGACAAACACAGTAAAGAACTTCTATGTAAATAGACAAAAATGCTGGTGGAACTCAGCGGGTGAGACAGCATCTACGGAGAGAAGAAATAGGTGACGTTTCAGTCTTCCCCAGTCTGAAGAAGGGTCTCGACCCAAAACATCGCCTATTTCTTCTCTCCAATGATGCTGCCTTACCCGCTGAGTTCCTCCTGCATTTTTGTCTACCTTCATTTTTTCCAGCATCTGCAGTTCTTTCTTAAACACGTCTATGTAGATGATTGATTAAAATCCATGCCTTCGGAACAGGAAGCAGTTAAAAATACAAGAGACCTGACTTCCTTCTGCCAAATGGGAGGATTCATGCTGTCAAACTGGATCAGCAACAGCCATGCTGTATTGCCATCCATTCCACAAGAAAACAGAGTCAAGGAGACCAGGGAGTTGGATCTGGACAAAGACAATCTGCCAATGGAAAGAGCACTGGGATAGCACTGGTGCGTTGAAGCAGACATGTTCAAGTTCAGAATTGCTGCACAGGAACGACCATATACAAGACGGGGCATCTTGTCCGTGGTCGGCTCCACAGATTTCCACTTTTCAGACACCAACGAAAGTGGCTACGATACTGTCTAAGACTGGAAGATGATAACAAATAAGTGCATGTTGCATTCATAATGGGAAAGTCCAGAGTAGCACCATTAAAACAAATGATGATTCCCAGAATGGAGCTTACAGTTGCAGTTATAGCTGTCAGAGTAGACACTGATGCAAAAGGAATTACAGCTTCAACTGGCCAAATCTATCTTCTGGACTGATAGCACAACAGTGCTTAAGTACATCAACAACGAAACCAAACGCTTCCAAACATTTGTAGCAAACAGGATCTCTTCTGTAAGGGATGCTACTCATTTATCGCAATGGAGATATGTTGGCACAAAGGAAAATCCTGCAGATGAGGCCTCGAGGGGACTAACAGCAGACCGCTTCTTAAGCTGTAAGAGATGGATCAAGGGACCTGAGTTGCTCTGTAAGCCAGACAGAGAATGGCCAAAACTTCACTTGGAATCTGCAATCTCTGCTAATGATCCAGAAATCAAACAAGACATCACAATGAACGTCATTGTCAAGTATCCATTGAACCCCACAGACTCTCTGGTCACCTATTTATCATCATGGAGGGATCTGAAGACTGCTGTAGCTTGGCTTCTTAATGTAAGGACAACACTCTTGCGAAGGAGAAAAGAGATTTAGACTGCTGCAAGTAGCTTTGAAAAGGATCCTGGCAAACTATAGGAAAAGGTTGATAAGGAGATGGAAGTCTTTGCAGATGCAAGTCTTTGAAGCAACACTTTGAAGCAACAGGACAGTCTTTATGTCCTGAAGATTTTTTCCAGTCAGAAAACGTGGTCATCTCTTTCAGTCAAAGAAAAAGATTCAAAGAATACTATCAGTACTAGAAGCTGGTAAAAATGGTGTCAAAAGAAGCAGTCATTTGTACAAGCGAGATCCGGTGCTAGATAATGAACTTCTGAGAGAAGGTGGTCGCCTGAATAGACTAGCGATGCCTGAAGAGGTTAAACATCGTATAATTCTCTCAAAGGACCTTCACATATCAACACTACTGTTACGTAAAAGATACTGGATTATCAAAGCTAACTCCGCTGCAAGAAAGCTCATAACAGACTGTGTTGTGTATAAACGACAGCGGGGAAGAGTTGGAAAACAGAAAATGGCAGACTTGCCCCTGCAGAGGATTCTACCGCACAAGCCTCCATTTACAGACGTAGGAGTAGACTACTTCAGTCCTATAGAGATCAAGAGAGGAGGAAGTCTTGTTAAAACGTATGGTGTAATCTTTACCTGCATGGCAAGCAGGGCAGTACATCTAGAAGTTGTATCTACACTTGACACAGACTCCTGCATCCATGCATTACAAAGATTTATCTGTCGACGAGGTAAAATTTCATCTTTAAAATCAGATAATGGCACAAATTTTATCGGAGCGGAAAGAGAATTGAGAGAAGCACTCAATGGCTTGAATCAGAATAAGATCCAGAGTGCTATGCTTAGGCGAGGGATAAGGTGATACTTTAACCCCCCAGCAGGATCCCATCACAGCGGTGTTTGGGAACGATTGATCCGCATGGTTCGAAGTGTGCTGTGCTCTGTCCTTAACCAACAAGTTCTGGACGATGAAGGATTACAAACTTTAATTTGTGAAGTTGAAGCAATTTTAAATGATCAACCCATTACCGAGAGTTCCAATGATCCAATGGACCTGGAAGCAGTCACACCAAACCATCTTCTTCTGTTGCAAACCAAGCCAATACTACCACCTGGACTCTTTGTAAAGGAAGACTTGTACATTAAACACAGATGGAGACAGGTGCAATATATGGCAGATCTCTTTTGGAAATGGTGGACACAAGAATACTTGCCTCTAATCCAAGAACGACAACGGTGGCCAAGGGTAAGGAGAAGCTTTGCTCCAGATGACAGTGTTGTGGTGGTTGATTCCACTCAGGCACGTGCCATGAGTAATGAGTCAGGGTAGGCAGTGGCTTATAAAAATCTTGAAAACCGCGCATGCGCAGATTATTCTCTCCCCGGCGAGCAGTCAGTCGGCTTTAAAAAAACTTGGAAACCGCACATGCGCAGATTGTTCTCTCAACTTTTATCAAGTAATTTGTCTTCAATAGGTCCTATCACTTAATAAAGTATTTAAAAACATATAGCTCAAAGAAATTTACTTACCATATTATTTGTACACAAAATCCATTCTTCTCTCTTTGTTTCCTGTTGTACCAAGCTGTTTTAAATGTTCTAATTATTTTTGTTCCTTTGCGCTGTTGAAGTTCTTTAAGTTCCGGCGTTGGTCTGCCATTTTCAATTATTTTGGCCTTTTCCTCGTAAATTTGCTTCGAGAAACTCTTCAGGTAATCACTATCCATCTTTGAAAAACCCGCCAAGAAACTTGTGCATGCGCAGTAGGCTAGTGCTCATGCGCAGTGCGCAGCACAGCACATGCACGCAGTACACGGTGTAAAGACAGATTTTCAGCTGCCTTTATGGACCGTTGCCACTCATGGTTTGAAGCATCGTCAATGGCAGGTGAGTAGCACATACTTCCGCATTTTAAATGTACTGCGGATGAAAGGCACGGGAGAATTATGCCTCCCTAAGAGATCGATCTCTTAGGGAAGCATAATTCTCCCATGTATTTACTATTTATGACCATTTTATATGTTTTATATATATTTTATATATATTTTATATATATAAAATAATGACCATTTTATAATTTTAGTTGGCACGTGCCTGACTCCACTGCACCACGAGGCGCCTGGCTAATAGGCAGAATATTGGAGACCATAGCAGATGCACAAGACTTCAGACTAAGAGCAACATCTTGGAAAGACCAATAACAAAGATATGTCTGCTCCAAGAAGTTGAGACCTAGGTACAGCAAAGACTGGAGGCCCTAAAAATAAGGCTAATAAGAAGGAAGAGAAAAAGATTGAAGAATCATTAAAGAAGATTAAATGCCAACACATAGTACATACTTTTTGTAATGTGTAAAGGATAAGGGGGTGGTGTAAGGTCTATAGCTCCTTTCAATGTTTCAATTGGTAATTGTTTTGTTATATATGTAAGACAATTAGGGGGCCAGTTGTGTAGGAGCCATTTATGTTTAGGCTAGCTACTGTTGGCATATTATATTATTTTGTCTAGATATATCTTGCAGTTTTATTTTGGACATTTGGGCGGGCGGTCATTAGATGCACAGGGTGGTGTATATATAAGGGCATAGGGGCAGGAAGTGGCATGCACTGGGACGGAGAGCATACAGTTCTCACCAGACCAGGGACAGAGCAGACAGCTACAACTTGCATGCAGAATAAGGAAAACCTGCTACATTCATCTCTTTGTTTGTACAACTACTTCAATAAACAACCAACTAAACTGGAAATAATGACAGGAAGATCTGTTCTATTAAGTCTGCGTAAGATCACTCTTACTTACCTGTGTAGTATTGGCAACTGGAGAAGAGGTACTGGAAAGGTCGGAAATTTGCCATTACACAATCAACCTACAAACCTGTACGTCTTTGGAGATGGAATTTGGAGATCCTAAGATGTAATTCTAAAACAAATCCATTTTGTCTTGGGTTTCTCTGATCTCCACAATATTTCTAGGATTGTTAGATGGACAGATCAGGACTTTGTAGAGAGGAGATGCATAAAATCCAATTGGGCTGCTGCCTTACCAGGATCCAAGGTCCATTCTATCTCAGGCATGGACTTGGCCTTTGAGCTTGGGTTAGGTGCTGCTGTTTATCAGGGTCAGGCATGCAACATTGAAGATTTACCCATTTGTGAGCTCAGTAAATGGTGCCAGTTAGCTGATGATATTTGTGATCATAGGATATAGGAGCAGAATTAGGCCATTGGGCCTATCGAGTTTGTTGCGCCATTCGATCATAGCTGATTTATTTTACCCTCAACCCAATTCTCCTGCTTTCTCCCTTAAACTTTTGACACACTTACTATCAAGAACCTATCAATCTCCACTTTTAAAAATACCCAATGAATTGGCCTCCACAGCCATCTGTGGCAATGAATTCCACAGATTCACAACCATTTTCAAGCATGATTTCTTCATTGCCTTTATTGGATTAAGATCCTAATGGTGCTTGGCATTCCACAGTTACAAGAAAAATTAACATAAAATCGACATAGTCTCTGGTAATTTAAGCAATGCATCAATTAAACTTCAAAACTTGATAACTTTAAAATTGGCTGCCAAAGTTTCTTCCCCTTAAAGACATAAAAAAGGAATATTTGGAAAATTATTATATATAAAGTTCACCAAACTAATTTCAATTAAAACAGTTTTATTCTATAGAAGATTAAGCTAATTTATTTTAATTGCTATGAATATGTCTTTTTCAGGTCAATGCACCCAACAGATCATTGTCAACAAATCAAATTTACTCAACGATATATATTACAGTACTTTTTTCTCAGAAATATCTGTAAAGTAATTTGACTACCATATGCTATTCTGAACAAAACCGATAGTGGAAAATACAAATATCTTTGAGGCACAGGTACAATTTGTTGTCTGTTTGGATTGAAATATTAGGTTCAATTTTGTCATTGCTGTTGATATGGACCAAGTGAAGTCTTTCAATGCAACTTGGTAATTCAACCTTTTAGTTCAATAATATGAAAATAACTTTTGCAATTTGTCCTTGGCTGTGGTCTCATTGTTATTTCCTGCATGTCTGTGAGTATTATTTTGTTTATTCACTACAAATAAATATTGGTTGTACAACCCAACTCTATCCCTCTGCCAAGAAGAAGATGTCTATGAGATTAGTCTAGTTTAGTTTAGAGATACAGCGCGGAAACAGGCCCTTCGGCCCAAGGGATCCGCGCCGACCAGCGATCCCCACACATTAACACTATCCTCCACACACTAGGGACAATTTTTACATTTACCAAGCCAATTTACCTACATACCTGTTCGCCTTTAGAGATGTACCAGACATGATCAAATACCTGTCCATCAGCTCACTCCCTCAGTTTAAAACAGAGTAAGTCAAGTGCAAGACAACATGGGTTTTTCATCCACTGTCAGACACTTGGCGAGATGAAGAGTGAGATGCATTTTTTTTTTTAAACGGTTAGTATGTTAGATAGAACTTTTTTATTAAATGATTCAGAGCTGAACAAAAGGAATTTTGCTGAAGTCTCCTTCTCCTTTGGGAAACAGAACCGCCGTGTACCTTTCGCATTATGTTTGAATATATCCACTGATGTATTTTGCTGACATGCTGTTCAGTTTTTGTAATAAAAAGTTTGCATCAGTCTTTCCATCAAATGTACAGCATTTCTTGTTTCATACATTTTTGGGGACTGAAGTGAACTTTTTTTTGTCTGATATGCTTCATTAAAGAGGTTTTCTGTTTTTTAAGAAGTACATTCTAAACTAGTTTATTGCTTATGATATGCATTACATGAACTCTGTCATTTCTTTGCATGCACGATTTGTTTCTGAAAATGAAACAGAACAGCCTTTAGATAAATAATTTCAATTTTGATCTAATGATATAATTCCAGTGAAACAAATATTTTAAGTTATTTTCCACCAAACAAGCAAAAGACCAAACTTCCTGCCTTTATATTTCCCAAATGCTACAGAGCCGCTACCTCACAGCACCAGAGACCTACGTTTAATGCTGACTTTGACTGTCATCTGTGTGGAGTTTGCACGTTCTCCTTGCGACCGCATGGTTTCCTCCGGGTGCTCCGGTTTCCACCCACATCCCAAAGGCGTGTGGCTTGTTTGGTTCATTGGCCAACTTCAAGGGTTTCTTGGGTGTAGGTGAGTGGGTGAGTAGGTGCAGAATCTGGAGGGAATTGATGACAATATGGAGAGAATAAAGTTGGATTAGATTAGTATAGGTCTAGTCTAATGGGTGGTTGACAGGCAGTGTGGACTCGCTGGGCTAAAGGGCCTGTTTCCGCGCTGCATCTCTCTCTCAAATTGTATTACATCTTGATGGACAAAATATTCCCTCTACATTCTTATTGTGAATCCTCCAAAAGGTAAAATGACCTCGAATTCTCTTCCGTTCATAGAAAGTAAGCTCTGAGTACAATAGTTGGTTCTGTTGCCTCTTCCCCATGTTCAAACAAACTAGGAAGCACGTACATATTCCTCAGTGACCTCGAAAGGAGAAATAACAGAAAAAAATATAACAATTCCAAATTGACTCGGAGACTGAATACAAGTAATTAAATGGTGATGGGCGCATAGATTAGGCAGCAGATAATGGGTATTATTTTCTTTTGTTTGTGGAAAATAAACCATTAATTACATGCAAATCTGAAGGAGACACAAATATCCAGGGCATTGAAAGCCATTTTGGCAATTTGAAATTGTAATGTTATAAAATTCACAATGATAAAGAATGCTGAATTCAGAAGATAGCAAAATAGGAGGTCTGTGGAGACGCAAAGAAATGCAGATGCAGGAATCTTCAGGAAAGCCCAAAGTACTGGAGTAACTCAATGGCTCACACATCATCTGTGGAGGGAGTGGACAGGTCAGGCGAGTTGGGACTCTTCTACACAGGGTTACTTGAATTGAATTGAGTTGAATTGAATATTTTATTGTCACATGTGACAAGTCACTGTGAAATTCTTTGTGTGCATTCTCAAGGTATGCAAGGTCTGAAGAAGGGTCTCGACCCGAAAGGTCACCTATTCCTTCGCTCCATAGATGCTGCTTCACCCGCTGAGTTTCTCCAGCATATTTGTCTACCCAAGGTATGCAAATAGTCACCACTTAAAGGGTACTTACAAAGTTACAAAGTATCTGCACTAAGTCCTCCTTTGTTCTCCCTTCCCCGTCCCCTCCTCCTCCCCCATTTGCCCAGTTTTGTTGAATGCTGCATTCCATTTTGGTGTTTAACAATGATTTTTATCTGTAGACACTCTCTTCTCCCAGCCCGTTAACAATTACAAGGAACATTGCTTTAATTGAGAAAATAAACATCCTGTGTGCTATAAATAATTAAAACTATCTTCACCAATAACTCAGTAATTCTAGTCAGAGCTCTCCAGAGAGTCAGCGTTTGATGGTAACAAACATTACAAAATATTACTGACATTCAACCGTGGAGATGTTGAATGAAGTATGGTCTGTCCGTGCTGTGGCTGGAAGCTTGGTTGTATTGAACGTATAGATTCATAGAGTCATACCGTGTGGGAACTGGCTCATCGGCCCAACTTACCCACATATACCCACACGTTCCATATACCCACCATCCTTTCTGTAAAATCGTTACCCCTCAGGTTGCTATTAAATTTCCCCCCCTCACCTTAAAACTATGTCCTCTGGTTCTCAGAGCGGTCTCCCACTCTGGGCCAGCGACTCTGTGCGTTTACCCAATCTATCCCTCTCACAATTTTGTACACTTCTCTAAGATTACCCCTCATCCTCCTGCGCTCCATGGAATAGAGTGCTAGCCTGCTCAACTGGTCCCTGTAGTTCAGGCCCTTGAGTCCTCAATACTTTATAGAGTGAGGTCTGCCACTTGTCTACCATCTACAAGATGAGCCCTGAAACCTACATGCATCAGTTACTGAACAATGGGGCAGCACAGTGGCACAACTGTGGAGTTGCTGCCTCACAGCGCCAGAGACTCAGGTTCAATCAATCAAAACTTTATTGTCATTCAGAAATACATCAGTAAATGCAATTCTGGACGAAATTTCGTTGCATCTGGCTCCCTGTGCAACACAAAATAACAGAAAGATAAAATGGATAAAAAGATAAAATGGATAAAAAGATAAAATAGATAATAATAGTGGCGGCACATTACACGGCATTCAGGAGTCTGATGGCTCGGGGGAAGAAGCTGTTGCAAAACCTGGCCGTTCTGCTCCTTATATTGCGTTACCTCTTGCCCGAGGGCAGCAGAGTGAACATGATTGAGATGTGTGGGGTCCTTTATAATACGGCTGGCCTTAGACAAGCAACGTTTGCACGCAATGTCCCCGATTGAGGGAAGAGAAGTCCCGATGATTTTTTCAGCCGTCCTCACCACTCTCTGCATGGACTTCCAGTCGGAGGCTTTACAGTCCCCAAACCAGACAGAGATGCAGCTGGTCTAATTGCTCTCTATGGTGCCCCTGTAGAAAGTGGTGAGGACGGGATGGGGGAGGTGGGCTCTTCTCATCCGGCGCAAAAAGTGCAACCGGTGCTGCGCTCTCTTAACTAATGATGTGATGTTTTTTGACCAGGTCAGACTGTTCGTAATCTGCACCCCCAGGAACTTAGTGCTACTGACCAACTCCACATCAATGTCATTAATGTGAAGTGAAGTCGATCCTGACTATGGGTGCTGTCTCTATGCGGAGTTTGTATGTTCTCCCTGTGACCTCGTGGGTTTTCTCCGGGTGCTCTGGTTTCTACCCACATCCTAAAGACGTACATGTCTGTAGGTTAAATGGCTTCTGTAAAAATTGTCCCTAGTGTGTCGGATGTGAAAATGGGATAACATAGAACTAGTGTAAGGGTGATCGATGGTTGGCATGGAGTCGGTAGGCCGAATGGCCTGTTTCCACACTGTATCTCTAAACTAAATGCACTGGTAAGTGGATTCTCTTTCAAATCAAGAAGAAACCAAGTGGACATGCCTTTGAATTAAATGTCATCATCGTGCTGGTCTCATATATAAATCAATCCTGTATAACAGATTTGGTTATCGTTGCTGACCCAGGTGGGTCAATGGTACTCCAGGCCACTGTTGATGATACAGTTTTTGCTCTGTCTGAGCATTCTATGTTCAATGAAATCAGGAGAGACTTAGGATCAGTATTGGCCCATAAAAATATTGCTGATGTTTCTTTTCAAGGACTTATATTGCAGACTTTTAAATTAATGGGTGATGAGCTTCGGGAAGTGACTTAGTACCAGTAGCCACAAGAACTAAAATGTAATCTGTATGGACTCAGCTTTGCAGCGAAAGAGAGTTGTGCTTCAGATATGAACATGAGTATTATCATAATGTTTTATTTTGATAACAAAAAAAAGCAGCAAAGCTTGGAATTATCATCAGTAATGTGCAGATTACTGTCATTAGTGGCTTTAATTAAAAACAAACTGCAGCCTGTAATTCAGTGCAAACCATGTCCTTGCTGTAAGACAGAATGACTCCACTAGAGGTCACACTGCACAATTGGCATGCACGGGATCACGTACCTATTTCACTCACAAAGGATTAAAGCTTTTGCAGGTGAACCTGTGCAGGCACCATGTTACAGTAAGCAGGATCCCACTGGTAAACTATTAAGCAGCGACTTTTAAATTCATGCCATCCTTGTATGCATAAAATGGTAACTGGCCCGATCTTTCCTGAAGGGAATGAAGAATACGTTACAAAAAGGAAAAACAATCTTTTAAAGCATTTCGTCAAAAGAATTATAAGTATTTGCTTCACAGTCTTCCATTTGCAAATGGGAATGGACAGACTTCAGAATGGCAAGAACAACTGAATTGATTTTTAGTTATAAGTTGGCTGCTGTACAAGTTTTTAAACCGGTTTGATTAGCGTATTCACTACCTCGCAATAACGTAATGTTTCATACAGTTGTTTAAATCCCTCACTTCACCCTTGATGGAACTTCAATTAATCTAGTTTTTTTTTTCTAAGGATAGTTTCAGGGAGGTTCTCTCAATTTCATACCACAGGGGTGGCCAGCAAAGTTTCAGTCCATTCTTTGAAGAATGCCTCATTTACAAGATGTCCCCAGTATGACTGCCCTGTGAAAGGCTGGTGTGAGGGTTCTGGTGGATTCAAGGCAGAAGCTTCTGACAGGAGCAAAACACAGAATACCGCCAAAACACAGTGGGCCAGGCAACGCCTTTTGTTTAGTTTAGAGATACAGTGAGGAAAGAGGCCCTTCAGCCCACCGAGTCTGCACCGACCAGCGATCCCTGTACACTAACACTATCCTACATACACTGGGGACAATTTACATTTATACCAAGCCAATTAACCTACAAACCTGTACGTCTTTGGAGTGTGGGAGGAAACCGAAGATCTCGGAGAAAACCCGCACAGGTCACAAACTCCGTACAGACAGCACCCGTAGTCAGGATCGAACCCAAGTCTCTGGTGCTCAAAGGAAGTAGCTCTACCGCTGCGCCACCATGCAGCCCCATTCCTAATGTGGATGAAATGGATGGGGTTTGATCCTGACCATGGGTGCTATCTCTACGGAGTTTGTACGTTCTCCCTGTGACCACGTGGGTTTTCTCCGGGTGTTCCGGTTTCCTCCTAAACTCAATAGATGTACAGGTTTGTAGGTTATTTGGCTTCGGTAAAATTTGTCCCTAGTGTGTAGGATAGTGCTGGTGTACGTGGATCGCTGATCGGCACAGACTTGAGGGGCAGTATCTGTTTCTGGGCTGTATCTCTAAACTAAACTAAACTATCTGCACACCGTATCAAAAAGCTCTCCTGGATACATTAAAAAAAAAATCATCTCCTCTGAATCGTTAATGCCAAGGCAATCCTAGTTAATATTTGGGAAATTGGAACTCCACCAGAGCAGATTCATGAATGGCACAGGTTTCAGTTTCCAAACGACATTTTCAATGATGCAAAACAGATTCTGAGCTCCCGGTGAAAGCAGTATGTTTTTGTACTTGAAAAAGGACAGAACACAATGAAAAAGCAATTGCACGCTTCAGGAGACAGCATGATGATAGCCTATTTCTGATGGCTGGTGGAGGAAATTCAAAATGAGAGAGGAAATTTAATGATTGGTGGGAGCACGGCAAATGTGAAACCGCATAGCCATCTGGAGGAAATCATTCTAAAACGGTTTACTTCTACTGGGGAGAGGCATGCAGGTGGAGAACCAACACCTCTAGTCATCCCTTTATCTGCAGCCACTTTCTCATCTATTTTATCAAGGGGTGGCACAGTAGCGCAGCATTAGAATTGCTGCCTGATAGCGCCAGAGACCCAGGTTCGATCCAGATGACGAGTGCTGTCTGTGCAATTTTCCCTGTGACCACGTGGGTTTTCTCTGGGTGCACCGGTTTCCTCCCACATCCCAAACACGTACAGGTTTGCAGGTTAATTGGCTTCGGTAAAATTGTACAGATAGTCCCCAGTGTGTAGGACGGTGCTAGTGTAGCTGGTCAGCTGGTGTAGCTGGTCAGCACGGATTCAGTGGGCCGAAAGGCCTGTTCCAGCGCTGTGTCTCTAAAGTTTACAGTCTAAAGTCTAAATCTGAAAGATGATACCTGTCTGGTGGAAGTAAATCTAAAACGTTTGCTTCTACAGGTGGATAGAAATGCAGGTGGTAAACCACCCCTTTATTTGCAGCTACTTGATCATCTATTGATTTCAGACACACAGTCAGTCCATACTTTGGCTTGGCAGCATACACACATTTGTGTAATGGCATGTACTCAGTCAAATACATTGTTTTTACTTGTTCACAGGACATGACTTTGGACACATGGACAACATGTGTTGCCAGTCCCTAATAGCCTCTACTGAAAAAGCATTGCCAAGAGTGCATTCAAATGGGTCAGATAGGGAAGAGAAATGTTGTTCCCTGAAGGATATCAGCCAGCCAGATTGGTTTTGTACAGCAGGCCTGTGGTGTTACGGCCGCTGCTATTAAAACATGCTTTTTTTTGGGGGTGTTTCCAATTTTTAGTTCATTATATGAATTTAACTCCTCCAGTTGGCAAATGGGATTCGAACTCATGCCCTTGAAGAATGGGCAGACTTCAGTCAGCTCAGCCAGAAACATAACCACCAACTAACCATGTCGTTGGTCTCCTCTAGACTGCAATTAAAACAAAATGTATCAAGAGGGTGTTGTGATGGCCGTAAGCACTCCCTTCCTTTGTGTTTCTACAGAAATGGTTGATAGCAACCACATTGCAAGATCTGAGGTTTGGTTTGGTTTGGAGATACAGCGCGGAAACAGGCCCTTTGGCCCATCATGTCCACACAGACCAGCAATCCCCGCACAGGAACACTATCCAACACACACAAGGGGCAATGTACATTTATACCAAGCCAATTAACTTATAAATCTGTATGTCTTTGGAGTGTGGGAGGAAACCGAAGATCTCGGAGGAAACCCGCGCGGTCACAGGGAGAACATACAAACTCCGTATAGACAGCACCCATAGTCGAGATCGAACCCGGGACTCTGGCACTGTAAGTGCTGTAAGGCAGCAACTTTACCACTACCCCACTGTGCCACCGAGGTGTGGCAGTATAATCTGTGCACCATACAGCATCATCTCTTGTCTTACAGTGCACACAGGGCACAGATCAGTATACTACAGGAACAGGCCCTTCGGCCCACAATGCCCATGCTGGACATGATGACAGATTAAACCAATCTCCCCTTCCTGCATGTAATCCATATCCCTCCAATTGCTGCATATCCATGTGGTGGGAGCACCACGTTCCAGGCACTGTTAGACTTTAGAGATACAACCCACCGAGTCGAGGCTGAGCAGCAATAACTTCTTACACTCGCACTATCCAACCCACTAGGGACAATTTACAATTTACAGAAACCAATCAACCTACAAACCTGTACGTCTTTGGAGTAAAATCTACAAGTTCACAGGGAGAACGTACAAATTCCGTACAGACAGCACCCGTGGTCAGAATTGAATCCGGGTCTCTGGCGCTGTGAGGCAGCAACTCTACCGCTGTGCAATATGCCTGCCGACAGGTGCCGCACCTGTGACTCTTTATGTAAACAACCTGTCCCGCACATCTCCTATCAATTTTGTCCATCTCACCTTAAACCTACGCCCTGGGGAAATTCCACGTCATAGGAGAAGTGTCAAACCCTGGTCAAACCCGGCCATGGATGCTGAGCTATGAGGTGATATTCTGGACCTAACCGCTGAACGCTGTGACTTGCCCACACTATCAGCTCATTAAATCTCAGCAAGTCTGCAATATATCAAGTGAGTGTAATGAGCAGGTTATGGAGCAGGTTCGATGGTGAGGCTGGGGAAAATGCTGTAATGGTTCAATGCACTATTCTCATTGGAATGGCTCATCACCAGTCACTGGGCTGGGATGGTGAATTTTAATGGAAAATGCTGAACATAAGATCTTTTCCTCTGTATTATTCTCTGCTGCAGTGAACACCTGTTTGGCCTGGGGCCCACGCCTCTGCCTTCAATGCCTTCCTGACCCACCTCCTGAACCTTTAGACAACAGCAATTCACAATGCTAGAGGCAACACATTGTGCAGTAGTAGAGATGCTGCCTTGCAGCACCAAAGACCCGGGTTCGATTCTGACTACGGGTGCTGTCTGTATGGAGTTTGCACGTTCTCCCTGTGACCGTGTGGGTTTCCTCTGGGAGCTCCGATTTCCTCCCACTTTCCAGATACATGCAGGTTTGTAGGTTAATTGGCTTCTGTAAATTGCCCTTATGTGTAGGAAGTGAAAGAGGGATAACACAGAAGTAGTGTGGTGATCGGTGGTCGGTGCGGACGCTGTGGGCTGAAAGACCAATTTCCACGCAGTATCTCTAAACTAAACTTTAAAAAACTAAACAAAACTTAACTAAAGTAAACTAAACAAAACTAATTGCACTGACCTTTTTGGAGCTGTGCTGTGGTCTACTGATTTCCCCAGATTTAAAAAAAAAAGCTTCTGCAGTCGTTATTCTCAACTCTTTAGACCTAGTTTTAGAGCTTTGTGTTTGATTATATCCTCACTCCTGCATGGTAGACCTGCTTGGTACACCTTCATGGCATGACATCCCACATGCTGCAAAGCCCATCCCTCCAGGAACAATTAAAATAATGCCAATGCTCCAGGCTGCTATATATCCTGGATATTCCTCAGCATTCATTCCACAATGTCTCTCTTCCCTGTGTGCCCCACCACCCACTCCAGTGCACACCCATTTCTCCCACAATCTCCCACGCTTCTAGTCACCCTCCTCCATGCCCCTCCCTTGCACGCTCATCTCCCGTCTCCGAGTCCCTCGTTTCCCTTTAATCCCCCTTCTTTCCACTCCATCCTCTCCACTTCAGCCTCCCCTCACCCCTTCGCCCCACCGGCAGCCTTGATGCTGGAGTTCTTCCAGCACTTTGTGTTTTATCCATTCCACAATGAATTGAGGAGATCGCATTGAACTTTTATATTGAGACAATAGACAATAGACAATAGGTGCAGGAGTAGCCCATTCGGCCCTTCAAGCCAGCACCGCCATTAACTGTGATTATGGCTGATCATCCACAATCAGTACACCGTTCCTGCCTTCTCCCCATATCCCCTGACTTCGCTATCTTTAATAGTCCTATCTATCTCTTTCTTGAAAGTATCCAAAGAACTGGCTTCCACCGCAGACTCACAACCCTTATTCTTAAACTGTGGCCCCTAGTTCCAGACTCCCCCAACATTGGGAACATGTTTCCTGCCCCTAGCATGCTCAAACCCTTAATAATCTTACATGTTTCAATAAGATTCCCTCTCATCCTTCTAAATTCCAGAGTATAGAAGCCCAGCCGCTCCATTCTCTCCCAACATATGACAGTCCCGCCATCCCAGGAATTAACCTTGTAAACCTACGCTGCACTCCCTCAATAGCAATGATGATGATCGATCATCAAGTAATCACTGCTACTGGTTGGTTGTCCAATTGTTGCATATTACCTTTCATTACAACATCTAAAGTCCTCGGAAAGAGCACATTTTAATTGACTCCTCATCTCCGCTGTTAACCTTTTAGAGATACAACATTGAAACAGGCCCTTCAGTCCAACGAGTCCATGCCAACCGTGATCATCCATTCACACACCTCTGTGTTATCTAGTTACTCATCCACTCCCTACACACTTGGGGCAATTTAGAGAGGCCCACTAGCCGACAAACCTGCACGTCTTTGAGAAAAACCAGGGCACCAGGAGGAAAGGCACACGGTCACAGGAAAAAAATCCACACTCCACACAGACAGTACCCAAGACCAGGATCGAACCCAGGAGTCTGGCGCTGCAAAGCAGCAGCTCTATCATCTATTAAGATTTTTAAAGATTTGTTTTTACATGCAGAGAGTGGTGGGTGCCTAGAACGCACTGCGGGGGAAGCAGATACAATAGTGGCATTTAAGAAGCTTTTGGATAGACACTTGGATACCCAGGAAATGCAAGGAAATGAATCACATGCAGGCAGATAATTTTTGATGTTCACCACAGGCATTGATGGCCGAAAGGCCTGTTCTTGTGTTATTCTTTACTATGTTCCATGTTTCTCAGCTGGTAAACAGCAACTAATTAATTCCAGCACATTTCTACCAATGAGACAATTTTTCTGTGCAGGGAATGTGAGAAACAGCTTTTATTACTGGTGATATATTTGTCAACGATTAAAAAATGATCATAATTAAAATTAAACAATTATGCTCTAATTTTAAGGAATATACTTTTCATCATAAACCAGAAAAAAAAATGTTACTGAAGCCACAATAACAATTGATATTTAAAATTGTAAAAGTATAATCTTTATAGGAAAGATGTTGGCAAGATGTTGTCAACCAGGAAAGGGTACGAGAATGTTGCCAGGACTAGAGGGTCTGAGCTATAGGGAAAGGTTAAGTAGGCTGGGACTCTATTCCCTGGAGCGCAGGAGGTTGAGGAGTGATCTTATGGAGGTGCATCATGAGAGGAATCGATCGGGGAGATGCACTTGAGTCCTTTGCCCAGAGTAGGTGAATCGAGGACCAGAGGACATAGGTTTAAGGTGAAGGGAAAAGATTTAATAGGAATCTGAGGGGTAACTTTTTCACATAAAGGGTGGTGGGTGTATGGAACAAACTGCGAGAGGAGGTAGTTGAGGCTGGAATTATCGTAACGTTTAAGAAGCAGTTAGGCAGGTACATGGATAGGACAGTTATGTAGGGATATGGACCAAATGCAGGCAGGTGGGACTAGTGTAACTGTAACCTTGTTCCCGATGTGGGCAAGTTGGGCCGAAGAGCCAATTCCCACACTATATCACTCTATGACGCTATAACTAAATAATCATTTCCATAACACAATAACATCTGCTCTGTATAAAACACACTCAGACAAAACTTTAGTAATAATAAGAATGTTTTTGTTTAAATTAATTGGAAGATGCAAATATTATTTTGCCTTAACAAATTTACTTTTGAAGTGACCATTCATGGAGTTTATAGGTAAGTGAGTCATGCTAGGAACTGTTATTCCCAGGATGTTCTGGAATTACATATTAAATAGAGATAAACTTCAAGCACAATGACAGCAGCCAGTATTGCCGGTGCACAGTCAGCCAGTCCACCCACCAGGACAGCACAGTGGCTCAGCAGAAGAGTTGCCAGAGTCCCGGGTTCAATCCTGACTACAGGTGGCATCTGTACAGAGTTTGCCTGTTCTCCCCGTGACCGCATGGGTTTTCCCGGGGTGCGCCTGTTTCCTCCCACACTCCAAAGACGTGCAGGTTTGCAGGTTAATTGGCTTCAGTAAATTAAAAAATAATAATAATGGTCCCTTGTGTGCAGGATAGTGCTAGTGTACGGGATGATTCGGTGAGCCAAAGGGCCTGTTCCCGTGGAGTATCTCAAAAATCTAAATGTCTATTCTCTGTAATTTGGCCTGAGGTCTCAAGGGATACTGAAATGGCTACATACAGAATGATGTTAGTTCCACGGTGAGCAGCAGATTAACTATTGATCCTACTGATTACAACAAACAAATCTAGTAAGGGTCTTCAGTAATGTCACTGAAAATATCGATGATGTGAAGTTATACACCTTCCAAGATCGTCAGTTCCGCTGTAGAAGGATGCATGGTTTAGATAGATAGATATGCCTTTATTGTCATTCAGACCGAAGTCTGGACGAAATTGCAGCAGTCATACATATAATACAATAAAAACAATAATAAACACATATTAACATCCACCACAGTGAGTCCACCCAGCATCTCCTCGCTGTGATGGAGGCAAAAGTCTTAGGTCTGCCGTCTCTTCCCTTGATAAAGGTACCAAATTGATCCAGGTTTTTTAAGTACCTTTGGAAAAAGAATTGATAAAGGAGTATCAGTTCATAGTACCTTCTCAGGCATAGTCGGTCAATTGATAGTCCAATGAATGCTGGATGTACACTTACCGAGTCCATGCCGACCAATGATCACCTGTACACTAGTTCTATCCTACACACTAGGGACAATTTACAGAAGCCAATTAACCTACAAACCTGCATGTCTTTGGCGTGTGGGAGGAAACCAGAACACCTGAAGAAAACTCACGCAGTCACAGGGAGAACGTGCAAACTCTATACAGACAGCACCCGTGGTCAGGATCGAACGCATGTCTCTGGCACTGTAAGGCAGCAAATCTACCACTGCACCATTGTACCACCCGTCTTGTATCAGGGAACCTTAATATGTCCCTCTTGTCAACCATTGTGTGAAGGCCAATTTCCTATTATTCCTTCTTTAAAATGATTACAGATATGATAGTATAGGCACATAGAACTGCGGATTCTATTTTACAATAAAGGGCATGAAGTGTTGGAGTAACACAGGTCAGGCAGCATCCCAGGAGAACATGAATGGGTGACATTTTGGACCGGGACCCTTCGAGACACGTCACCTATCCATGTTCTCCATAGATGCTGCCCTATCCGCAGTTAATCCACGCTTTTGCAATTTTCATAAAGCCTGCATTCTCGTTTGTGCGTTCTTCATACCTCTGGGCCTCACATGTAGTAAATCATACTGCTGTACTTTGCAGCTCCCACAATGGTGTGCCTCACCATGGTAAGCTCACTGTTCTAGCTCTACATGCTGCACCCCTGTTGCTCCACCTCATGATAGTGAACTCTCATACTGTGCCTCATCCATGGATGTGTTTCAATTGTCCACATCTTAAACTGGTTGGCTGTGTCTACGCTTCTTCTGGTTCAATGACTAGTAGACACAATCCTTAATGTTTCTGAATTAGCGGTACATAAACCAGGCACAATGAACTCTGCAATGAAACCCTAGAAGTCATCGCAGATTGGATAATTGCAAAAGACATATTTATTTGTGCTAATTTGCTTCACTGATCCATTGTGGAAAGCCAGCAGTCGTGTGTTCCTTTGCCTTCAGGTTCAACTACAACAAAAAGCCCTTTAGCGTGCCTGGAGATGACTGTTCCTTCTCCTTTACTGACAGTATGAAGAATGAATGCACATTTTAACCCTAGGCGCTTGCCTTGGCACCTTGACGGTTAAACTTAAGGCAACAAGAAAGGAAGATGGTTCTTGGCAGTGACATTCTGGGAAAATGATCAGCGATAAAGTAAAAATGACGCAAATGGCCACAGGATTATAGGTTGCATCAGCCCTCGACAACACCGCACCTCCCTGCAATGAAAATCAGCAGCTTGCTCCACAAACTGGGCAGCTGCTGCCATCAGCTGTTCTGTCTACACAAGCCTCTGGGTACTTTGGGGGAAGATAGCTCTGGCAAATCCATACACATAACCACTGGACAAATTGAATTGTGCCATGAGAATTAGTTTTTTCTTATACCAACAACTTCTTAAACTGCTAAAAACACACTAATATGACCTCAAACTGCTAAAAAGGCATTAATACAGTACCTATTGCTTATGTTTTAATAAATCTTGCTCATATTATTGGAAGTCATGATACAACTCTGGTCTGTATAATATATTTGCAATTAAATGTCTTCTTATTTGAATTATTTCCTATAATGATTACACTTTCAATGGCAAGAGGCATTTTGTTATTAATACCTTATTGTTATAGAACAATATGCTCTACATATATATGTATAGGAAGAAACTGCAGATGCTGGTTTACACCAAAGATAGACACAAAATGCTGGAGTAACTCAGTATGTCAGGCAGCATCATTGGAGAAAAGAAATAGGTGACGTTTCGGCTCAAGACCCTTCTTCAGTCTGAGAGTCGGGGAGAGGGAAACCAGAGGTATGAAAAGGTACAAAGAACAACAAAAAACTCGACTCTATTTTACAATATACTTTGTGCAACACTAAATCAAATTAAATCATCTTATTAAAACATTGCATGCACTGAGGCCATGTAAATGTAATAATTCTGATTCAAGTCAATACTTTTCATCAAATGTTTTTTGTCATACTTAATCCCCCATTAACTTTTACTTTTTAAAAAAAACTTTTGCTTCTCATCTCTCTAAATTAATTTATGATCCATCCATAATTTGAGATTATGTGATATAAATGTTTGTCAAACAGTTTATATATTTCTGACTAACATCCATGTTCAAATCATTCAGTAAAGCAATTTTCAATTTGATTATTAAATCCAATGTCCAATGCACAGAAAGGAAGGAAAACAAGAGGTTTTACCCGAAAATTGTATCACGGGTAGATAGGGTGGGAAATGATGGAGAAAAGGAATAGGTGATATTTCGGGTTGAGACCCTTCTTTACCCAAGATGCTGCCTGACCCGCTGAGTTACTCCAGCATTTTGTGTCTATCTAGTGCATTTCACGATATAGTTAAGAGTTTTGCTGCAATGTAGTCAACAAGATTTTCTGACATAATTATCTTTTATGATCATGCTGCTTATGCAACTGACTCAGTAATTAACTTTTCAGCATTTTGTGGATATTAATGTTCAGTAAAGATTGCGTGTATTAGCAAATGTTCCATTACTGCACAAGTACTTTAAACAAACTCAAAAAACAGCAATCACTTGACAACTGGGAGTGCAGTGGATCATTACTGAAGGCTGGCGGAGGGGAATCACTGACAGAATGACAGTGAAGCGGTGTTGCTTGGTGATTGTGAAGATATAATATATCAGGATTTCTAACCTGCTCCCTAACCCAAAGACTTGATAGGCACCTCATCCATAACCATTCACTCATTCCACACCAACGCACAGTAACAGCAACTTGTGTAGGAAGAAACTGCAGATGCTGGTTATACACCGAAGGTAGATACAAAATACTGGAGTCTCAGCGGGACAGGCGGCATCTCTGGAGAAAGGGAATGGATGACGTTTCGGATGGACCCTTCTTCAGACAGCAACTTGCATTGGACTGCAGCCACTCACCTATTCTTCTCAGACAGCACCCCGCAAACCTACAACCTCTACTAACTAGAAGGAGAAGGGTGGCACATCATGGGAACACCACCAGATAGAAGTTGCCCACCAAGCCATGCACCATCCTAACTTGACAATATATCACCGTTCACTGAGTCAAAATCATGGATTTCCCTCACACCCCACAACTGAAAGCAGTTCAAGTAGGCAGATCCCACCTAGGCAGAAGGCAGTTCAAGTAGGCAGATCTCAAGGCCACTTGGCAATGGCAGTTAAATGCAGGCTCAGCCTATAAAGCCCACACTTTTTGGATGATTAAAAAAAGGTGCGGTATTCCTATGAATATTAGTCCATCTATTAGACGCTTCATTTAGAATTTGCCACATATTTCTATCTCAAATTTACATGCTCACCCTTGGTTCCAAATCCCTTGAAATTCTTATCTAAATAAAAATTATTGGTCTTGAAAGCTCCAAAAGACTAAGTGTCCGCAGCCTTTTATGGGAGAGAATTCCATTGTTAAGGTTCTTCTTGGTTACCTTTGATTAAAGGGGGTGGGCACGGTGGTACAGCGGTAGAATTGCTGCCTTGCAGCTCCAGAGACCCGGGTTTGATTCTGACTACAGATGCTGTCTGTATGGAGTTTGTACATTCTCGCTGTGACCACGTAGGTTTTCTCCGGGTGCTCCAGTTTCCTCCCACACTCTAAAAGACGTACAGGTTTGTAGGTTAATTGGTTTCTGTAAAGTGTAAATTGCCCCCAGTGTGTAGAATAGTGTTTGCATGATTAAAAAAAGGTGCGGTATTCCTATGAATTAGGATACAAACTTAAATCACACGGTATTGGGGGTTCAGTATTGATGTGGATAGAGAACTGGCTGGCAAACAGGAAGCAAAGAGTAGGAGTAAACGGGTCCTTTTCACAATGGCAGGCAGTGACTAGTGGGGTACCGCAAGGCTCAGTGCTGGGACCCCAGCTATTCACAATTTATATTAATGATCTGGATGAGGGAATTGAAAGCAACATCTCCAAGTTTGCGGATGACACTAAGCTGGGGGGCAGTGTTAGCTGTGAGGAGGATGCTAGGAGACTGCAAGGTGACTTGGATAGGCTGGGTGAGTGGGCAAATGTTTGGCAGATGCAGTATAATGTGGATAAATGTGAGGTTATCCACTTTGGTGGCAAAAACGGGAAGGCAGACTATTATCTAAATGGTGGCCGATTAGGAAATGGGGAGATGCAGCGAGACCTGGGTGTCATGGTACACCAGTCATTGAAAGTAGGCATGCAGGTGCAGCAGGCAGTGAAGAAAGCGAATGGTATGTTGGCCTTCATAGCAAGAGGATTTGAGTATAGGAGCAGGGAGGTTCTACTGCAGTTGTACAGGGTCTTGGTGAGACCACACCTGGAGTATTGCGTACAGTTTTGGTCTCCAAATCTGAGGAAGGACATTATAGCCATAGAGGGAGTGCAGAGAAGGTTCACCAGACTGATTCCTGGGATGTCAGGACTGTCATATGAAGAAAGACTGGATAGACTTGGCTTATACTCGCTAGAATTTAGGAGATTGAGAGGGGATCTTATAGAAACATACAAAATTCTTATGGGGTTGGACAGGCTAGATGCAGGAAGATTGTTCCCGATGTTGGGGAAGTCCAGGACAAGGGATCACAGCTTAAGGATAAGGGGGAAATCCTTTAAGACCGAGATGAGGAAAAACTTTTTCACACAGAGAGTGGTGAATCTCTGGAACTCTCTGCCACAGAGGGTAGTTGAGGCCAGTTCATTGGCTATATTTAAGAGGGAGTTAGATGTGGCCCTTTTGGCTAAAGTGATCAGGGGGTATGGAGAGAAGGTAGGTACAGGATACTGAGTTGGATGATCAGCCATGATCATATTGAATGGTGGTGCAGGCTCGAAGGGCCGAATGGCCTACTCCTGCACCTATTTTCTATGTATCTATGTATCTATGTTAGTGTACGGGGTGATCACTGGTCGGCATACTCAGTGGGCCGGAGGGACTGTTTCCACGTTGTACCTCTAAAGTCAAAATGGACTGAGACCAATTTTTAAATAGTTTCCTTATTTTGATTATTTCATTAGGCAAAATTATTTCTCTATATATTCTTTTGTATCCTAACTGAAATGTGTTTTTTTTAAATCACTCATTGGCCTGCATCCGTGTGGAGCTTGTATGTTCTCCCTGCACCATGTGGGTTTTCCCCAGGTGCTCAGGTTTCTCCAACATCACAAATATATACTGGTTGAAAGATGATGGTTAATTAGCCCTGTTGTAGGTTGTAGCAGGAGAATTGAGGAGGTTAATGAGCATTGGAGATGGGATAGGTCACAGGGAAATAAGTGAGCTGATGGGACCGATGGGGATGGACGAAGAGCCAGCATGGACAAGATGGGCTGAATGACCTTCTTCCAATGCCTTTCAAAAATATGAAAAATAAAATGAGAATATGATACTTAAGGGAGTGTATACACAGTTTAATTCAGCCCATAAAGCTCTGGTACCATTCTGGTAAATCTGCTCTGCAGCCTTTCTGAGTCTGAAGAAGGGTTTCGACCCGAAACGTCACCCATTCCTTCTCTCCAGAGGTGCTGCTTGTCCCGCTGTTACTCCAGCTTTTTGATGTCCTTTCTGAGCTATGGTCTGTACATGGAATGGAATGCTCCAGGTGTTGTCTGACCACTTGTGCAAGTGAAAGTTCGCTTGCTCCCTTTTGGAAGCCAGTGCTGACAACACGAAGGCCAACATTCCTATAGGCATTTTTGAGACTGCATTTTGCACATCTCTATGATTTGAAATGATCTGCCTAATTCTAAATCTTTTTGCTCCTTTGCTGTTTTTTTCATTCTGTAGGAAATGCTCCGACTTTCTCATGTTCAATTGGATGACCTTAGATTTGCCTACAGGTATATTAAATTTGATTTTCAATGGCTTTCCGCACGTTCCTTTCAAATTCCTTCCTCATATCTCTCTACTCATTGCCTCTCTTAAAAAGCATCATCAGATTATACGATACACAACTTTCTATTGCATCGCCCGAGACATAATAAAGCATTAGTGTTGCGACCCTCTGATCCCTGGGAAGTAGCTTTTGTTACATCATGCCTCGCATTTTTTTAGGTGTTCCTGTATCTCTGCACAAAATTCCATATCAGACTACATCAGTTGCTTTGAATTTGATTTACAGGCACCAGCTCTGAAAGATTCATTGAAGAGGCCCCAGACAAAACTGGAGGTAACAATTTAGCAATTAACCCAAACCAGAATTTTTGAGGAGGCACAAGAGGCTGCAGATGCTGGAATCTTGAGCAGCCATGGAGATAATGTGAATACCCCAGGAACTGTCCATTCCCTCTACAGATGCTTCCTGAGCCACTGAGTTTCTCCAGCACGCTGGGTTTTTTTGCTCGGCAGAGCACAGCAACTAATTGGAAATGGAAATAGCACCATAACAGGTCTTTCACTAACCTGTATAATATGAAAATCCAGCTTTATAGGATTTTGGTTAAGCTGTATTTGGAGTATTGAATGCATTTCTGGTTACCATATTACAGGAAGCATGTGGAGGCTTTGGAAAGGGTGCGGTAGAGGTGTACCAGAATGATGCCTGGATATGGGGCATTAGCTGCAGGGAGAGCTTAGACTGACTTGGATTGTTTTCCCTGGAATGCCAGAGGTTGAGGGGAGACCTGACAGAAGTTTATAAAATAATGAGAGGCATAGATGGGGTAGTTGATCAGAAACTTTTTCCCAGGATGGAAATATCAAATACTAGAGAGCATAGGTTTAAGGGGAGAGGTGCAAAGTTTAATGGAGTTATGCGGGGCAAGTCTTTTCACATAGAGGGTGGTGAAGGCCTGGAAGGCACTGCAGGGGGTGGTGGTGGAGGTAAATATAATAGTGGCATTTATGAGACGTTTGCGTAGGCACATGGGTATGCGGGGAATGGCGGGATATAGATTATGTGCAGACAGATAAGAGTTGGTCCTTGCATCATGTTCAGCACAGGCATGGTGGGCCAAAGGGCCTGTTGCTGTGCTGTACCACTCCATGTTTTATGTTCTATATTGTTTAAGTTCCATCCTGCAGTCTTCCATTACCTAGGCTCATCCTCTTGCAAGGGGATCAATCATCATTCTCTTCATTAATGCACGCCGACTCCTTGCTTAGCCTATCTGGACTACCTATCTGGACCCTAGTGCACCACACTAAATATATTACCCAACAATACCATAGCATATCCTGATAAAGCCAGGAAAGTGAGATTTCTTTGGGTAATTTATTTTAATTGGCTCTGTCCCCTGTTATATTTGGGTTTTCTTTCAAGCTGGAAAGAGTACAGAGAAGATTTACGAGGATGTTGCCAGAATTAGAGGGTCTGAGCTATAAAGAGAGGTTGAGTAAGCTGGGACTCTATTCCTTGGAGTGCATGATGATGAGGGGTGATCTTATAGAGGTGTATAAAGTCATGAGAGGATTAGATTGGGTAGACGCACAGAATCTCTTGCCCAGAGTAGATGAATCGAAGACCAGAGGATTTAGGTTTAAGGGGAAAAGATTTAATAGGAATCTGAGGGGTAACTTTTTCACACAAAGGGTGGTGGGTGCATGGAACAAGCTGCCAGAAGAGATAATTGAGGCTGGGACTAGCCCAAAGTTTAAGAAACAGTTAGACAGGTATATGAATAGGACAGGTTTGGACGGATATGGACCAACTGTGTAGCTGGGATATGTTGGCCGGTGTGGGCAAGTTGGGCTGAAGGACCTGTTTACATTCTGTATGACTATGACTCTAATCAGGTTGAAACACAAAATGCTGAAGAAAGTCAATAGATCAGGCAGCATCTTTGGAGGGAATGGATGGGCAATGTTTCAGTCCAAAGGGACCCAACCCCTGTCCTTTCCCTCCACAGTTGCTAACTGACGTGCTGAATTCCCCCAGTACTTTTTGTTTTGCTGAAGATTCCAGCAATCTGGTTTCTTGTGAAGTCCTAGCAAAACTAATTCCCAGTAGGGCTATTTTTTTGCTTCAGATATGATGACAACCCGGAGATTTAGACAACATAATATTGAATGTGAATTTGGTGATATAATACAATCAGAAATGTATATCAACCGATTAGAAAGCACACTGAACAAACTGTTAGATATGTACATCAACCTATGATGGACACAAAATGCTGGAGACTGAAGAAGGCTCTCGGCCCGAAACATCAGCCCATTCCTTCAATCCAGAGATGCTGCCTGTCCTGCTCCAGTATTTTGTGTCTGTCTTCAGTGTAAACCAGCATCTGCAGTTCCTTGATATATATATATCAACCTATGAATATGCTGTTAGAAAGAAACATCATAAAATTGAATTAATAATTAATATAAACTAATATAAATTAATATAAACTGAAGGTATTAACATGACCTGAATAACCATAATTGCTACTAGAAGTCCAGTACAGAAATTAAATATACATGTTATGAAATAGTTACAGGTGCTGTAAGGAAGTACGGCTTCAGGGGAAGAATATATATTTTTATGGCTTGGGATATAATTATTTAATTGGATAAAAGTTAATTTAATAGTTCATTTATCACTTTTTTTAATTGAAAATACTGAAGATGAATAGAAATCACAAAACTGTAACAAGACAGTTTTGTCAGTCAAGGAAAAGTGCTTCATATGAGGGATATATTTCTAACAATAAATTAAATTTAAGAAACTGATTAGAATTTTAGAAATGCCTTTCATAGCTTCGACATGGTGAACTGATGGAACTAAATATTCATGAAATACTTGATTTCGAATGGTATATATTGGGTACAAGTGCCTGGACGTGTGGTCTCAGATGTACAGGTGCCAAGAACAAAATGCCTGAAACATGCCAAAGATGTGAATTAGTGTTTTGCATTCTGACAGATGTGCATGCAACAAGTGCAGTTCAAAAATAGGTTTCCTGCCAAGTAGAAGTCAAAGAAACAGTTGTATCCCGCAGAGACCGATGAACAGGATGGTGAGTGTTTATGAGCCATTTAAGTCGTCAAAGATTCAAAAATTCATTATTCGAAAAAAACCATTGGTAGCAAAAAGGGTTGGTGAGCGTTCTACCAGGAGATACAGTATTCTTATTTTCAAAACAGAATAAACAGCTGCTGTGACCCACGACTGTTCATAAGAAGAGGGGTCCGCTAGGAGAGTGTGTATGTCTTCATACAAATCAACAGTAACATGCTTTACCTTCACACCAGGCCAGGTCTCTGTATCCTTTGCTTAACGTCAAACATTACATTGTCTCCCACACTTTAAATCTTTCATGAAAGACAATTTATTTACCAGATTAATTACCTAATAGTGAAAGGCCTGGATAGGGTGGATTTAGAGAGGATGTTTCCATTAGTGGGAGAGTCTAGGACCAGAGGCCATAGACTCAGAATAAAAGGATGTACCTTTAGAAAGGAGATGAGGAGGAATTTCTTTAGTCAGAGGGTGATGAATCTGTGGAATTTATTGTCAGAAAGCTGTGGAAGCCAAGTCATTGGGTATTTTTAAGGTGGAGATTGACGGATTCTTGATTGGTAAGGGTATCAGGGGTTATGGGGAGAAGGCAGGAGAATGGGTTTGAGAAGGAAATAGATAGATCAGCCATGTTTGACTGGTGGAGTAGACGATGAGCCAAATGACCTAATTCTGCTCCTATCATGCTTTATCGTAGTATTCCTGTGCCCTCTTTGAAAGAGCGATCCAATACAATCTCTTGCTCCTTCTGTCCCCATGTCCCCAGTATTTTCATTCCTTTGACTGTAAAGCAGTTTAAAACTTTGTGAGGTTGTGAAAAACACTATATAAATGTGAGTCACAACAAAGAAAGCTGGAGAAACTTAGCAAGTCAGACAACATCTGTGGAGGGAATGGACAGATAATGTCTCGGGTCAGGATCCTTCTTCAGACTGATTGTATAGTAGAGGGAAGTAAGCTGGGAAAGTGAGATGTACTGCCCATACCTCTCTTTTTCGGCTTTCTACCCCCGACTACAATCAGTCTAAAGAAGAGTCCTGACCCGAAACATCATCTGTTCATTCCTACCGCAGATGCTGCCTGACCCATTGAATTTCTCCAGCACATTGTGCTGTGCTCGAGTTTCCAGCACCTGCAGTTCCTTGTGTCTCCAAAGAAATGAAAGTCTTCCTTCACATTTCTTTCAAGTAAACATTGAATTTTCTTTTAAAAGTTTTGATTAAATCTCCTACTGGGACCCTTCTATAGCTTACACCACTGAGGCGGAGTATAGCTCAGATATACGGCATTTGTGTTCGGTATGTTATTTTGTTGTTCCTATTTCATAACCTTGTATAACAATGAGTTCAGGAAAGTGGAATGGAATTTAAAGCACAAGGGAGGTTTCATGCTAACAGATTTAAATGTTATGGTCAAGTCAAGAGTCAAGAGAGTTTATTGTCATGTGTCCCTGACAGGACAATGAAATTCTTGCTTTGCTTCAGCACAACAGAACATAGATGGAATTGACTACAAAACAGATCAGTGTGTCCATATACCATTATATACGTAAATACACACATGAATAAATAAACTGATAAAGTGCAAATAACAGATAATGGGCTATTAATGTTCAGAGTTTTGTCCGAGCCAGGTTTAATAGCCTGATGGCTGTGGGGAAGTAGCTATTCCTGAACCTGGTCATTGCAGTCTTCAGGCTCCTGTACCTTCTACCTGAAGGTAGCAGGGAGATGAGTGTGTGGGCAGGATGGTGTGGGTCCTTGATGATATTGCCAGCCTTTTTGAGGCAGCGACTGCGATAGATCCCCTCGATGGAAGGGAGGTCAGAGCCGATGATGGACTGGGCAGTGTTTACTACTTTTTGTAGTCTTTTCCTCTCCAGCGCACTCAAGTTGCCGAACCAAGCCATGGTCAGCATGCTCTCTACTGTGCACCTGTAGAAGTTAGAGAGAGTCCTCCTTGACAAACCGACTCTCCGTAATCTTCTCAGGAAGTAGAGGTGCTGATGTGCTTTTTTAAATAATTGCATCAGTGTTCTCGGACCAGGAATGATGTGCACGCCCAGGAATTTGAAGCTCTTGGCCCTTTCAACAATCGACCCGTTGATATAAACAGGACTGTGGGTCCCCATCCTACTACTCTTTTGTCTCCAAAGAAATACAGAACTACTATTTTGTAAAGCACGACAAAACATGAAACAAAGGTGGCAGACTTGAAGCAGGGGAACAGGCCTGTTCAAAAAAGTCACCAATTAACCTACTAGCCTCCACGTCTTTGCGATGTGGGAGGAAACTGGAACACCCAAAGGAAACCCATACAGTCACTGGGAGAACATGCAAACTCCACACTGTCAGGATTGTGAGGCAGCAGCTCTACCAGCTGTGCCACTGTGCCACCCCTTAAGCTAGAGAAAAGTGCCATTACGAATCATTCAAATCTACCATACTTAACAATGTTTGAGTTGGGACAATGAATTATTGATACTTAAATATTTAATTAGTGGAAGACTGTTTTCTCATTCTGAGAGCAGCCACCGCACATTTTGTCAATGGCACTAGATATCTGCTTTTGAACGTGGACACAAAAAGCTGGAGTAACTCAGCGGGACAGGCAGCATCTCTGGAGAGAAGGAATGGGTGACGTTTCGGGTCGAGACCCTTCTTCAGACTGAATGAGACGCTTCTTCAGTTCATTCCTTCTCTCCAGAGATGCTGCCCGTCCCGCTGAGTTACTCCAGCATTGTGTGTCTATCTTCGGTTTAAACCAGCATCTGCAGTTCGTTCCCACACGCTGTGCTTTTGAGTGTGGACTAGTTTGGGTGCATTCCAACGGTTTATGTTTGATTTCACACTTTCGTTATTTTTGCGAGAGCGACGAAGGATCAACTTTTTGTTGTTGTAGCCAGGAAGTCTGAATGCTGTAATTCAGGAATATAAACAGAAACTGTTGGAAGTTGTCAACCGGTCGGACAGCGTGTGTGGAGAAAGAGTCAGCATCTCTGGCAGACGACGGGAACGCCGACCTGCATGCCTAACGACATGTCTGGATCGGTATCCACGCACAGTGGATGTGTTGAACTGACCCGCCGGGGTCGAGGAGGACACTCGAGTCAGGGGGGAGTGGCTGGAGAGGGGACAGGACTGCGATCGCCGATGTGAAACAGCTTGCATAGATTTCAGGCGAAGACCATCAATGTCTCTCAGCTCACTTCTGCGGGAAATCACTGGGTAAACAACCTGCCTTTCACCACCGGGTTGATCGTTGTAATATTATGTGTCCAGATCGAGAAGGAAGGAGCGGGGAGGAGGGGAGGATCACTCAAACTGCACCGCCTCGAGTGCCCCAGCATTACCCGCTTTGATGACCAGTGATGTGAACACAGCATCTGCAGTTCCTTCTTTAACACATGTGAACACATCAAGCAGCCTCCCTCCCTCGCCTAGCCGTGCCCGCCGTTGCAGGGAACGACTTTGAAATTGTCAACAGATGATTTACAAAACATTCCCAGTGCGGGGTTTCTGCATAAAAAGGGATAGAACTTGAGACAAATGTTTCCGCTGGAGCAGCCGTTTTAACCTGCAGATCGGAACCCATGTAGTGGAGACAGACACAAGATGCTGGAGTAACTCAGCGGGACAGGCAGCGTCTCTGGAGAGAAGGAATGGGTGACGTTTCGGGTCGAGACCCTTCTTCAGACTGTCAGGGGAGAGGGAGACACATGAGGTATGAAAGGGTAAGGTGTGAAGACCAGAGAACAAAGGGGATGTTGGTCAAGAAAAAAAATGTAGAATGATCATTGTTAGCTCGGGTAAGCTGAAAACGAGGCATACACAGATAATATTTAATCAGGGAGACAGGCAGAGAACTAGGATGGGGGAGGGATGGGGAGAGAGGGAATGCAAGGGTTACTTCAAGTTGAAGAAGTCAATCTTCATACCGCTGGGTTGTAAGCTGTCCAAGCGAAATGTGAGGTGCTGTCCCTCCAGTTTGCGTTGGCCCCACAGTGGGACGAGTTAGTGCGGTGCTCAGGGGGGGGGGGGGGCACAGTGTGCATCGTCCCCTTCCTTATCCCCATAAATATCATGCTAAAGTTGCTTTTATTTTTCCCGAAGCGCTGACTGCCATTCGGCAGCGAGGGGGTTAACGCAGCCGGGACGTTGCATTGTGAAGACTCTCCTGCCTATGCATTAATCATTGCCTACTTCCAGCCGATTGGCGAGAGAGCTCCCTGCCCTTTTTCACAATTGGCTGTTGCCCCCCGTTACTCATTTGGCTGACACTCGGGAGCTGGGGTTAGAATGAGATCCACAAAGTGAAGGAGGGGTTGTGTTTTTCTCGCGGCTCTGCTCTGCGCTTCGGGGGAGGAGTGGAGTGGAGGGGATGCTGGATTGGTATGGAAACGGGTGAAGCCACACCGTGAATTCAACTGGATGCGATTTCGGGGGGTGGGGGTGGGGGGGGGTAGCACTAGCAGGCTCCAAGTTGCACCGGCGCTGCCCGGAGCCTCACACAGTGCATTGGAGGAGGAGGAGGAGGAGGTGAGAGAGAGATAGAGAGAGAGAGAGAGTTCAAACTATGGGGAGCGAGTGTAAGGTGCAGCGGCGGAGATTGGGAACACGCTGAGCACATCTGAAGCAACGGACACCATGCATTCGCCTTCCAGTCATGGTCACCGGTCACTCTCAATCGCGAGGGAAGCCGGCTGCGTGAGTCCGTGGGCGTATGTGTAGCCCTCTCACTATAAGTGTGATCGAGAGAAGGCGGACAGGGCGCTCGCCCATCCACGCTCACTGCAATGCCAGTCATTAAAGTTGATGGAATACAACAAAAAAAGGGATTTCCATTTTTTTGCTGTTATTTTCTTCCCAGATGGAGCTCACGAAGGTTTAACATGCAGATAGACTCCGGCATGGTGTGGCCGTCTTCGGTGTAAACCAGCATCTACAGTTATTTTCCTGCACAGGTTCACAATGAAGCCGGTTTGTGGGGGGGGAAAGTTCTGAAGAATGACAGGGTTGTCGCCGCCTGTTTGAGAGCCGCCTTGATTTGGATTTGGATTTGGATTTGGACCGTGTCTGTCGCCGGCGGGCTGGATGTGGGAAAGTGGCGTTGGGTTCTGCTTGGAGGACGTTGCAGCTATCGGAGTGAGGCCCTGGGGAGACATGGCCCCAGCGGGTCCCCGAGAAACCAGGGACACCACCACCACCACCAACCCGCAGAGGGGCAAGGGGAAGGGCAGGCATCCGAGCATTAACGTGATAACTCAGACGTTTGTGAAGCGGGTGAAGATACACGGGATTAAGTACATCTGCTCGCAACACTACTCGCTGCACCGCCGAGCCGTCTGGTTCTTGGCTTTTTGTACCTCGCTGGGGTTCCTCATCTCCTGGTCGTCCAACCGGTTCCTCTACCTGCTGTCCTTCCCGTCCCACACCCGCTTCCACATGGACTGGAGCAAGGAGCTCAACTTCCCCGCCCTCACCATTTGCAACAACAACCCCATCCGCTTCTACCAGCTGACCAAAAGTGACCTGTACTACGCGGGCCAGTGGTTGGGACTGCTCAACGAGAACCGCACTGCACGGCCCCTGGTTATTGAACTCCTCAAGGAAGACAGGCAGCAGTGGTTCCACAGACTCTCCGACTTTCGCCTCTTTCTGCCGCCCCGCAGTTTTGAGGGCATCAGCCTGAATTTCATGGACCGCCTGGGCCACCAGTTGGATGATATGCTTCTCTCTTGCAGATACCGAGGGGACATGTGTGGGCCACAGAATTTTACCTCAGTGAGTCTTTTCATTTCTTAGTTCCTTATTGTTACCCACTTTGGAAATGACACGTTACTTGACCTGAGAAAGAAATGTACATGTTGTGTTCCGTCTATCTATTGCCTCTTAATGAATTGGGAAGTATTTACCAAATCGCATTGAAATCGCGCAAACGCTCATCTGCTGCAACCCAGCTGTGAGTCGACATGTTGTTGCTCACCATGCAACTGTATTACACTATAGCAGTGCTCGCGTTATCTGTATGGGTGCAGGGACGTCGGTTGCTATCAATGAAATATTCTGGGATGCATTTTTAACGACAGTGAATGGAAAATTGTAATAATAAATGTATTGCGCTGCCCTGTTGTTTGTAAGGTGATCACTTCAAGTGACTACGTTACTGGGCAGATTTCCTGAATCGTTCATTTAACTTTACTGATTCCAGGTTGTGCATTCAAAAAGCAATGGCAAATGGATCATCTGTCGGATTCATGGGATCTAAGTGGGAATGGGCTGACTTGACATTATAATTGACAAGCCGGATAAGTTGTAACTGGTGGAATCATTTGCGGAGTGGACTTGATGGGCCGGGTGGCTTAATCCTGCTCCTACAACTTATGAACTTGTGAATCGAGGTCGCCAGAGGCATGGACAATGTAGGAAAAAGTACGTCAAATAGTTGTCTGCGTGTATTGTTTCTTGACTTCCTTGTTGCCTGATAACAGTAGAGGCTGCAACAGATCCAAAGTATTATGAAGTTCTTGTGCTATTATTACATGTTAATCTTGAAAGGTATTTTTAAATTGGCATATAATAATAATAATAATAATAATAATAGATTTTATTTATATAGCGCTTATCAGGACTCAAAGTCGCTTGTCCCTTTGCATTTCATTACAACTCGTATATCTAGAATACTAACCTACAAATTCTCCTTCTACTGATATATGCCTGACATATTCTACCATTAGCAGTGGAGTAGGTGTTTGATACACATGACAAGACAGGCTTGTGGAATGAAATCACTTTTGAATATATAATGGAAATGTGTTAATTTCCAACATAAAAGTTAGCACAGAGAATGTACTTTATAATATTATTTGATGAGAAGTGAACAAATTTGTACCCAGATCCTTTGTATCTCAAATAGATGAAGGAACTTGATTCAAACATATTAACTTTCGTAAAATAAAATCATGCTTCCCACTGTCTGTGAAGGCTACAACTGGCTGGGGGAACTGGTGATGCAAATGAGAAATCTGACTTCTATTCCTTTTCAGATCTTAATGAGGTGGAGGTTTCTTTCTCTTTAACTTTAAGTGTTTGCGTTCTTTCCGTATAACATAAGAGACCTATTTTTAGAAAAATATTGAGTCTAGAAATGCCTTCTGGTGCAAATGGATCTATAGTCAGGTAGAAGCAGGAGAGGTGGTTCTTGCTGTGGTGACATCACATCTAGCAAAACAATTGGGATTGGTAACACTCAAATGTGGTCTTCTAAGTGCTCACTGCACCAAAGAGGCTCTGGTTCAGGTGCCCATTGGGAGGGCAAACCATGGCAATGGTGTGCGGATGTTGGCAGTGAGTAAATGAATTATACTTTATTATCACAAGTGCCATGTCTCAGTGAGATTCTTTGTTTTGCAATGAGTCACCACATAAAGGGCACTGTCAAGGTTACAAAGTATTCCTTTTAGTCCCCAATGGTCCCTCATTGTTCTCGGAAAGTACATATGACCAAACTAATCGGCAAATATCGCTAACTTGAGATCAATCCTGCTATTTTGGGCCAGGGAGCTCCAATCTATGCCCTTTCTTGACCTTGTAAGTTGGCCATGTAAGGAGGGGAAACAATAGTTCAAGAGATACACTGTCCATAGGACTTTATTCCTTGGAGAGCAAGGCACTGAGGGATGGCTTGATAGAGGTGTATACAATCATGTGGGGAATAGATAGAGTAAATACAGGGAATCAAGAATTAAAGAACATAGATTTGGGGTGAGAGGGGAAAGACCTGATCGGAATTTAAGGACAACTTTTTCACCCACAGGGCGGTGGGCATATGTAACAAGCTGCCAGAGGAAGTAGTTCAGACAGGTACAAGTCAAGTCAAGAGAGTTTATTGTTGTGTGTCCCAGATAGGACAATAATGACTGAATGGACATTAGGACAGGTACACTAGCTTAGATGGGGCATCTTGGTCAGCATGCACAAGTTGGGCCGAAGAGCCGGTTTCTATGGCAATGACTTTGACTGTCTGTTTGCTAGTGGACTTCTTCATCTTGCAATGATTATTTGATGCTTTCTGGCATCGGTTCAACCTGTGACCGGGCGGGAGCAGTGCGGCTGGCGGTAAAGTGTTTTTTTTCTAACATTAAGCATCGGGACAAACGAGCTGCTCCCTGGCCTTGACATTGCAGGAAGAATATGATATCGGGTAATAATTTGCCCTCATATCCATCCTTTAGTTTCCATCTGCCACTGACCATCACTGCATCGCCTCGATGCAAAAATACAAGCTACCTCAAAATGAATAAAAACAATTCAAACCAAATTGTTTTTAATGTAAAGATCAATTTCAAAACTGCATTCACATTCCCATTAAGCCTGTATTCTGTATGACTTTGGTCTAATTACGTCAAAACTCTCGGATAGGCAATGTAGATATTCAATTAAATGGATTATAGATGGTTTTAGAGAATGATCTTTAGTAGCTGTAGACCAACAAGGCCTAGTTCTCCACAGCCAACAATGGACCCTTGTGGGCTCCACCTTTCCATGATCACCATTGCAGGCTCTGATTTGTTCTTTTCATACCTTTCATTTCTTTGTTCTTTGTACCTTTTCGTACCTCTAGTTCCCCTCTCCCCTGACTCTCAATTTAAAGAAGGGTGTCAACCTGAGATGTCACCTATTCATTTTCCCTCGATGATTTACTCCAGTATTTTGGTCTGCATCATCTCCACATTAATGTTAACAGTGAGAGTGGGATGGCTGAGGCTCTGGAAGAATAGCATTGTGAAATCGGGCGTGGAGTTATGAAACGGCATAATCTGTAGCCATCATGCCTATAGCTTACATTTTCACTGCAGCACACATGCATCGGCTCACTGCTGCACCAGGAGATCTAACCTCGGTGATCGGGCACACCATCATTGCTTCCACCAGTTCTTGACGAGTTTGTGTGCCATTGCAAAGAGCATAGATACAAGAAATGGAGTAACTCGGGCAGCATCTCTAGAGAAGGAATGGGTCTGTTCTAATCCTCAAATCCCACCTTCCCTTCAACTCAGACTCTTTCCAGATTTGCAAGCCACACACAGTCATCATGCACCCCTAACATTTTCCTCTCCCCAACCCATTATATCCTTCTCCAGTATCCATTTTGGATCCTCAATGACATGGCAACATAAGCAGTTGGTGAAGGAACAGCCAGAAGATAGCGATGATACAGACACAGCATCAATCTATTTCATACCATCAACCATACCGTCGACCCGAAACGTTAACCATTCCTTCTCTCCAGAGATGCTGCCTGTCCCGCTGAGTTACTCCAGCTTTTTGTGTCCATCTTTGGTTTAAGCCAGCATCTGCAGTTCATTCCTACACATTCTACAAAGAGCATGCTCTGCTGAAGGTTTAGACCATCAACGCTAGACTTCTCCATGTTAAGTGAAAGCTTCAGAGTCAGCTTCCTGCATCATTAACCAACAATTGTTTTTATGCCTGTTTCTACAATGGATCTTGTGTGGGAACTGGCCTCCAGCAAACTAGCAAATGTTTGATCTTCATTATTTGAGGAACTGCTGTTCCTTTACCAACTTGAGCAACACACAAAGTGCTGGAGTAACTCTGTGGCTCGGGCAGTATCTATAGAGGGAATAGGTAGGCTACGTTTTGGGTCGACACCCTTCTTCAGACTAATTCTGAAGGATGGTCCCAAATTGAAACCTCACCAATCCATTCTCTCCATAGATGCTTCCTGAGTTACTCCAGCACTTCATGTTTTGGTCAAATATTTTATCCTTATTCCCTACACTGACAGCAGGCTGCTTATCTCCATATCGAATTCCCATAGCATCCTCTTCCCCCACCTAAATCATCTCTCCCCAGTGCTTCAGAGGTGATGGTTGATGGTATGAAATAGATTGATGCTGTGTCTGTGTCATCGCTATCTTCTGGCTGTTCCTTCACCAACTGTTTATGTTGCCATGTCATTGAGGATCCAAAATGGATACTGGAGAAGGATATAATGGGTTGGGGAGAGGAAAATGTTAGGGGTGCATGATGACACTGTGTGTGGCTTGCAAATCTGGAAGGAGTCTGAGTTGAAGGGAAGGTGGGATTTGAGGATTAGAACAGATGCAGTTGCCTTTGATTGTTTCAGCCCAACTGCCACCGAACGTCAATGCTGGAGAACCCCATCTCCAGCATGGTCTTTGGATGTGCAGCCAGCCCAGCCTTTGGTCAATTAATGCCTTCAACCTCCAGTTAGCTTGCATTGCTTTATCCAAGGGATTATGCATCTGTATCTAGAGGCATAACAAATTTGTATTACTTTAGGGGTTGCAGGTTATATTTAGTTGAGGGATACATCTTGGAAACGAGTCTGAGCCGACTGGCGATCCCTGTACACGAGGGACAACTTACAATCTTTACCAAAGCCAATTAACCTACAAACCTGTACGTCTTTGGAGTGTGGCTGGAAACCGGAGCACCCATGGAAAACCCACGCGGTCACAGAGAGGATATTAAAAACTCCGTACAGACAGCACCCGTAGTCGGGATCGAACCCGGGTCTCTGCAGTGGTAAGGCAGCAACTCTTCATGGGTGTCGCTGTTAAACAGTTTAGATTGGCTGGCAACTCAAGTGAACCACCCACCCATGAACTCAGCATCTTGTTAATGACTCTTCGCCAATCAACATGGTATCAAACTGATCATCAGTTAAATATGAGTGGAGGTGAAGCAGTACAAGTTAGTCCCCACAGAATCAAATAACTGATCAAGTGTATCCAGCCAAACAAACAGCCAGCAGATGTTAACTCGGGATAATTACTAAAACGGTAATCACCCGGAAACTCCATTCAAGCATTGCATTCCATCGCCAGAAAGAAAAGAAGAATGCGTAAAATTTGCTGGAAATATTGTATTCTTGGTTATCAATAGGCTATAAGCCGAATATAATATGATAGACACCCCAGGAACTGCAGTTTCTGGTATCTTGAGTAAATCACAAAGTCCTGGAGCAACTCAGCAGTTCAGGCAGCATCGGTGGAGGGAATGGATAATGGTCTGAAGACCATTACGGTGGCACGTTGGCGCAGCGGTAGAGTTGCTGCCGTACAGCGGCAGATCCTGACTACACATGCTGCCTGTACGGAGTTTGCACGTTCTCCCTGTGACCGTGTGGGTTTTTTTTCTGGGTGCTCTGGTGTTCTCCCACATTCCAAAGACGTGCTGGTTAATTGGCTTCAGTAAATTGAGCCTAGTGCGTATGGGGTGATCGTTGGTCGGTGTGGACTCTGTGGGTCAAAAACCCAGTTGCCGCGCTGTATCTCTAAAGTCTAGAGTCTGGACCTGAAACTTCACCTATCCATTCCCACCACAGCTGCCACCGGATTAGCTGCGTTTTCCCAAACACTTTGTGTTTTATGTAATATTGTAGGTATTTAGATGTGTGATATTTTTTGTCGAAAATTAATGCAAAAGTGGTAGAAGAGTTTTGACTGTACAATTTCTGGTATAAGGAGCAATTCGGTACACACTGAGCTTCTTCTAAACTACAGCACACAAGCAGCAGACTGGAATATAAGATGATGGTGTAGAATAGTCCCTGCCTCAACTACCTCCTCTGGCAGCTTGTTCCCCTCCCCCCCCCCACCCCTTGTGTGGAAAAAGTTATCCCTCAGATTCCTATTAAATCTTTTCCCCTTCACCTTCAACCTGTGTCCTCTGGTCCTCGATTCACCCACTCTTGGAAAGAGACTTTATGCATCTACCCGATTCATTCCTCTGTTGCAGCATGTTGCAATATTTCCTATCATACTTCCACTTACCATTTAAAGGACTCAGTAAATCCATTGTATTGTTTTGTACATGTGTATTTATATTCGGGATGTGGGTGGGTGCTTGCAAGATAACAGATTCATGACTCATCTTTAGCTTCCCTGAAAACATATTAGCGGGTATTCTCTTTCAACCATTGCAGGTCTTGTACTGACTCAGTTGTAATGGTAAACAAGCAACTCCATGGCATTAACTGAGCAGTAACAATCAAATGGCTATATTTGAACCAGTTTATGAATAAGATATAAAGCAGGTGATGGTGTGGCCACATGCTTCTTGGGCTGAGCTTTGGTGATACAGGGGAAGGAATGCTTTTGACATTTTGAAGGCAGCACAGTGGTGCATCTGGAAGAGCTACTGCCTCTCAGCACCAGAGACCTGGGTTTGATCCTGACCTTGGGTGCCGTCCGTGTGGACTTTGAACGTTGTTCCTGTGCCCGCATGGGTTTCCTCCCACTTCCCAATGGTGTGTAGGTTTGTTGATGAATTGGTCTCTAAAGGTTGCCCATAGTGTGTAGACATTCGATGAGAAAGTGAGAGAACATAGATCTAGTCCGAAAGGGTAATCGATGGTCGGCATGGACTCACCACGCTGACGTGGCTGTTTATACAATGCATCTCAAAACTACACTCATGTGCCAGGAGTTGCTCAAGCGAAACCTGTAGACCTAGTCACAGTGTATTGGTGTGGGTTGTGCAGGAAGGAACTGCAGATGCTGGTTTCATTGAAGACAGACACAAAATGCTGGAGTAACTCTGCGGGACAGGCAGCAGCTCTGGAGAGAAGGAATGGGTGATGTTTCGGGTCAAGACCCTTCTTGGGTTATTGAGTTGAGTGGCAGAAAAACATTGTTATCCTGATGATGATGAGCTTTTTTGGGAAGATCGCAGTCGTCGTCCCCGTTGAATATCCCATCACAGTCTGACCTCGTTGTAAACGATTGATAGACATTCAGGGGTAAAGAAGTGAGTTACTTGTCTTAAAATGCCTGGCCTCTGCTTTATTTCTGCAGGCAGTATTGACATGGCCCAGAAAATCTCGAGTCAATGGTGATCCTGCAATGTTAAAGTTGCTGGCCCAGATCTCACACCCCTCAACAACTTGATACTAGGTATCTTGCCAATAGCAGATAATAACTGAGGCCATTAATCTTCCCAAAGGGAAGATGAAAGGGTCCAAAGGCAAAATATTGCAGATACTGCAAGTATGAATCAGAGCAGATGGTCTGATGTCTTTATAAAGAGATGGGAAGAAAATAACACTTAATAATGAGAAAATCATTAAATAAAGTGCCAAAAAGACCTGTGTGTTTGAAGTATTATATTTGAACTCTGCTCTGTTTTATTGGCAGATATTCAGATAAATAGAGCAGGAAATCACTTTGAGCCCATTACCAGCAAGTCATTGGAACAAAATGATCTCAAAAGTAGTGTTCAGTCATTGGTGTTGAACTGGGTTGTTATATTTGAATTCTAGATATGCTTCACGTTCAAGAGTAGCTCACAATATGTGAACATTTTGTCTCTCTGCCTGTCTCTCTCTCTCTGCCTGTCTCTCTCTCTCTGCCTGTCTCTCTCTCTCTGCCTGTCTCTCTCTCTCTGCCTGTCTCTCTCTCTCTGCCTGTCTCTCTCTCTCTGCCTGTCTCTCTCTCTCTGCCTGTCTCTCTCTCTGCCTGTCTCTCTCTCTGCCTGTCTCTCTCTCTGCCTGTCTCTCTCTCTGCCTGCCTCTCTCTCTGCCTGTCTCTCTCTCTCTGTCTATGCCCCCCCCTCTCTCTCTCTCTGTGCCCCCCTCTCTCTCTCTCTCTGTGCCCTCTCTCTCTCTCTCTCTCTGTCCCTCTCTCTCTCTTGCATTATCTAGATCTGCGGATCTTTGATCTGCCTTGTCCTTTTCATGGATATTAATGATACATGAACTGATGCTTTGTAAACTTCTCAAGTGGATGTGGTAGAAGATCAGAGCTCAGTGGATGTGTACCCCCCCCCCCCCCCCCCCGCCAACATAGACATAGAAATAACCCAAAATATAGCAGACATTCAAAATCTACAACCTGTCTAAAATGTTGCTTTGATCTTAAAACCGTGTGGATTGTGTTGTGGCTACTTAATCTTTTATTGCCGAGAGTGTTGGAGGTGAGAATATTGTATTGCTTGACACCTGAAATCGCCAATACTCAAGTCATACGTGTTCGGTATAATGACATGTAGATGTGATTAATGGCATTGTGTCAACTTATTTGCACCATCATGGGAAATGAAGGTAATTGTACAATCAGCTGGAACCTTCTGGCCAAATTGGTCAAAGATTGTAGGACAATGCAACATTCTTTGAAAGGCTCAACATGTAGTAATGGGTTTTGATTGAAAGCTATAGCATGAGAATGGGTCCTTCGTCCCACTGGATCCACGGTGACCATTGATCACCCATTCTTTGTTATCCCATTTAAGCATTGACTCCTTCAGGACAATTTACCAGGGCCAATTACCTTGCTAACCTGCACGTCATTGGGATGTGGGAGGAGAACGGCCACCCAGAGGGAACCCATTTGGTCACGGGAAAACCGTGCAAACTCCACACACGCAGCCGGGTCCCCCTTCTTTCTCAGTGACCCCCTGGCGCGTCCCCCTTTGATCTCAGAGGCCCCCAGCCTGGTCCCCCAACACGTTCAGCGGCCCTCCTTGCTCTTGGCGGCGCGGGTCCGTCGACCCACGGAAACGTGGCGGTTGGTACTGGACGGTGTCACGCTTTACAACGTTCTTGGCCTCAATATTTGCACTCTGACAACTTTGTAGAAAAAGCTGTAAAAGATCAGATGGATTTTCAAGGCTGATCCAAGCGTTGATGGACATAAGGGCCTGTCCCACTTGGACGACCTAATCCACGAGTTTAGAAGACCCAAGACGAGTTGAAAAAAATGTCAAGGCCGTGTTGACTCGCCAAAGTAAAAAACCTCCTACGACTATGTCTACGACTACCTACGACTACCATCACGACCTACTACGACCTACCTACGACCTACCTATGAGTAGAAAGTATCAGATTTTTCCATGCCAACCTTTTTTTGAAAACTCGTGGACATTTTTTATCAGGCTGGAAAAAACGGCGCAACCTACTTGAGGCCACGAGTACGCGGAGACCACTCACAAGCATGAGGAAGAGTTACGAAGACCTCCTACAACCTCGTGGCGACCATGCTGCGAGTATGAGTCAAGGGCAAACTCGGCAGAAGTCGCCAATTAGGTCGTGAAAGTGGGACAGGGGCTTCAGAAATCCAGCTGACCTAGAAGATGTTAAACATTTACTGATTCATTTTGCATCCCATATTGTACAATTGTTCAAAAAAGATAAAGGAATTTTGAAGGTTTAAATAAGATAAGAGGCTTGTTTTCACAAATCCACAAACATTGGCAATTTATTCACTTGTAAGCCCAAACGTAAATCATGTAATATGTTCACAAAGTGCAGACTTATTCAAATGTTTTCAGGATGTAGGAGACACTGGCAAGGCCGGGATTTTTAGTTAAACCTTGATCGCTCTTGAGAAGATGGTGCAGCCACTTCAGTCCTTGGGCACAGTGCAGCCCGTCAGTGCAGAGTCCAGAATGTAGACTCGGTGAAGGAATGGGCATGTGTTTCTAAGTTGGGATTGTGTATGAGTTTATGGCAGTGTTGCCATTCACCTGCCCTCCTTGTTATAGATGTCAATCCTCGGGGAAGTGCTGTCGGACTAGCCTGGCTGAGTAACCATGGTGCGTTATCTGTCCGGCACACACTTACTGCTCCACTAGTGCTTCTGCGTCAGTACTGCTCCAATGGTAGAGGGAAACAGAATATTCAATGATACTTCACTTTATTGTTCCATGTACCTAGGTACGGTGAAATTCATTGTTTAATTGCATACAATCCAGTAAAAGCATACAGCAGACCTCACCTGGGCAGTTCACAACGTTCCTAGTGCCGACAAAGTTGCCAAAAGTTCACCAAACAGTCTTATTTCCTCGCAGCAGCGAACCAGGCTTGTTGTCACACGTGTAGTACGTCAACTCTAAGGTAATTTGTGCGTCTGTGTGTAAGGGAATAATGTACATTTGTACGGAGATCCAACTCGAGTCGTTTAGTTTCCCTCAAAAGGTTATAGCTTAGTTTACTTTCGAGATACAGCGGGGAAACCGACTCTTCGGCCCATCGACAAACGATCCACCCCACATTAACACTATCCAACACACACCAGGGACAGTTTACATACTTATACCAGCCAATTGACCTCCAAACCTGTACGTCTTTGGAGTGTGGGAGGAAACGGAAAAAACCTCGGAGAAAACCCACGGTTAATTGGCTTCTGTAAATGACCCCTAGTGGGTAGGATAGAACTAGTGTTCGGGTGATTGTGGTTGGTGCAGACTCGGATGGGCTGAAGGACCTGTTTCCCTGCTGTATCTCTAAACTAAACTAAGTGTGACTCCATAATATCACTCCACACAAAATGTGGCAGCGCTCATCATAAAGCTCACTGCTCTATTTGGCTTCCACTTCGTATCCTTAACCAGTTCCCCAATAAATGCCATTGCACCCTGTCAAGATACTCTCTGCTTTTATCTTTGATCTTGGCTCCCAGAGCTACCTATACGCTGCTCCTTTCAAAAATATGTTTGATGTTTCATTTATTTCCTATCCTGTTTTCCCCTCTGCACACTCCCGCTATTCGTTTTAATTGGCCCCCTTCCATGAATTTCTATTGAGCTCTGTGGCAAATGTCATTCACTTCAGCAACCTGGTCCTTTGGATGTTTCTATCTCTCTGTTCTATCTCTTAGTCTGTGTTCTGGCCCCACTCTACATGTTTCAAGTACTGTGCTGTGTTGGCACAATTCCGGATCACTTTGTTTTGTTCTGTCTCAAGCTCTCGGCTTCAAAAAACCAATGCCACTGTCACCCTGTCTCGGTTGCTGCTCCAGCTTTTGTACCTTTCAATTGCGTTTTGGCATTGTTGCTCCTATGTTTTCTGAGCATGTCGACCGACTTCCATGTGCTATTTAGGGCAGCACGCCCTGTAGTTGCTGTCTTACAGCACCAGAGACCGGGTTCGATCCCGACTACCGGTGCTGTCTGTACGGAGTTTGTACGTTCTCCCCGTGACCGCGTGGGTTTTCTCCGAGGGCTTCCGTTTCCTCCCACGCTCCAAAGACGCACAGGTTTGTAGGTCAATTGGCTGGTATAAGTATGTAAACTGTCCCTGGTGTGTGTCGGATAGTGTTAATGTGGGGGAGTCGCTGGTCCGTGGGCCGAAGGGCCTGTTTCCCCGCTGTATCTATAAACTAAACTAAGCTATATCCTTTTGCGGCAAACTAAAGGACACGAGTTGGATCTCCGTGCAAATGTATCTTATCCTCTTCCACACAGACGCACAAACACAGTTAATCATGCAATGACCTGAAAGTCACCTATTCCTTTTCTCCAGAGATGTTCCCTGACCCGCTGAGTTACTCCAGCATCTGCAATCATGCAATACATAAATTGAGCTCCATCTATTTGCCTGGGTCCCAAACACTACCTGTTGCATTTGTGGCCAGTCATAGGCATCTTTGCTGTGGTTCTGGGAAACTCTGGTCTTCGTGAAGGATGGTCCCTTCCCTCGGGCGGTGATGGTGCCATCCTCCCTCCCCTGGGCCAGAGCCCTCAAAGTAGGCTTCCGCTGGCTGTGGTCTCCACTGTCTGCTGCCATTGTCGGCCACAAGGGTGGAATTAACACAGCCCTGGTGGTCATTATACTCTTGCTGTGACTTTCCAGAAACTTTTCCTAGCTCAACCATCCAGATGGTGAGGTGGGAGGGGCCACCACGTGACACTTCAAAAGATCAAACATTTGGAGGAGGCTTTGAATGCAATTCTTCAAAGGCAGGCGCAGCAAGAAACCGGGACTCCATTCAGTCTTCCTGCCTCTTGTATCTCTCTTTAGGAGAAACAAGAGGCTGGTGATGCTGGAATCTTGAGGCAAAACAAACTGCTGGAGGAACTCAAAGGGGCGGCAGCATCTGTGGAAGGAAATGCACATAAAACATTTCAGGTCGGGACCCTTGGTCATATAGCGTGGAAACTGGTCCTTCGGCCCAACTTGCCCACTCTGACCAACATACCCCATCAAAAACTAGTCCCACTTGCCTGTGTTTGGCCCATATCCCTCTAAACCTATCCTATCCTGTACCTGTCTAAATGTTTCTTCAACGTTGCGATAGTACGCTACTTTGACTGATGGAGTTCCTGCTGTACAGGTTGAACATTTATTCACTGATCGATGGACCCGCATTATGGTCATTAGCACATCATCTTTCCACAGCATCACTACGTCTGAACCCAAACTGAATGTTTAATCCAGCTTGTTCTGTGGATGTAGTCTTGTTTACTTTAGTTTAGAGATAGAGCATGGAATCAAGCTCTTTGGTCCACCGAGTCCAAGCCAACCAGCAATCACCCTTGCACTAGTTCTATCCTGCACACCAGGGACAATTTATAGAAGCCATTTAATCGACAAACATGCACATCTTTTGGAAGTGGGAGGAAACTTGAGCACCCAGAGAAAACCCATGCGGTCAAAGGGAAAACGTACAAACACCGTACGTAGTCAGGATCAAACCCAGGTCTCTGGCGCTGTAAGGCAGCAACTCTACAGCTGCGCCACTGTGCTGCCTGAATCGTACGCGAGACTAAGGTCAGCTTGGCTAATTTTCCAGCTCTCTATGAAGAGGCTGCTTAGCCACAGTACATTCTTTTCAGTTAGTATGCACTTTATCTTAATGACCCTCACAAATTGATTCTCAATCTTACATAATTTTAGTACAAAGTTAATAAGTGTTGTGGTTGTTTTACCAATCTTTACAACACTTCCTTAGCTCTGAATTGCAATAATATTTATATAAACAATTGTAATTTCTAGCTGTTTTGCAATAGGGGCTTTGACCTTCCTGAGACTTAAGATCACTTAATATTTCAATGTCATGTTGTGAATAGTAGGCAGACAAAGCCTCGCTTGCAAAAATGAACATAAACAATATTTTTTTAGTGTGTCCTTTCAAACGTGTCCTCTCCATTAGTGATTTTTTATCTTTATGTCATTTTTGGTGCCAAACTTGATTTTTATTCATATCTGTTTTGCCTAATTTCATTATTTGTTTCAGATCCTTAATGGCTTAAACAGTCACCTTTCTCCTGAACCAAATTAACCATTTCATTGTCTGTCTGAAGAAGGGTCCCGACCCCAAAAGTCACCCATCCTTTTTCCCTAGAGATGCTGCTTGACCCAATGAGTCACTCCAGCATTGTGTGTCAAACCATTTCATAATATGCTGTTGTCAATTGATTGCATATCTCAGACCTGTTCTTCAGTACTAAGTTGCCACATATCTCCACAGATGGTTTCCTTGCTAACTGTGGTAGTCCAGCATCACTTCACACATCACCTAATGCAAACTAACTTTGGTCTTTCAGATGTTTAAGAAAGAACTGCAGATGCTGGAAAAATCGAAGGTAGACAAAAATGCTGAAAAAACTCAGTGGCTGAGGCAGCATCTATGGAGCGAAGGAATAGGTGACGCTTTGGGTCAAGACCCTTCTTCTGACTCATGTGGGGGTGGGAGGGGGTGGGAGTGGGAAGAAGAAAGGAAGAGGCGGAGAAAGTGGGCTGTGGGAGAGCTGGGAAGGGGAAGGATGGAGAAAGGAAGGACTACCTGAAATTGATGAAGTCAATGTTCATGACCAAGCGGAATAGGAGGTGCTGCTCTTCCAATTTGCGGTGGGTCTCACTCTGGCCATGGAGGAGACCCAGGACAGAGAGGTCGGATTTGGAATTGGAGGGAGAGTTGAAGTGCTGAGCCACCGGGAGATCAGGTTGGTTAATGCGGACTGTGCGGAGGTGTTGGGCGAATCGATCGCCAAGCCTGCGCTTGGTCTCACCGATGTAGAGCAGTTTACACCTAGAGCAGCGGATGCAATAGACGAGGTTGGAGGAGGTGCAGGTGAACCTCTGCCACACCTGGAAAGACTGCTTAGGTCCTTGGATGGAGTCGAGGGGGGAGGTAAAGCGACAAGTGTAGCATTTCCTGCGGTTGCAAGGGAAAGTACTAGGGGAGGGAGTGGTTTGGGTGGGAAGGGACGAATTGACCAGGGAGTTACGGAGGGAGCGGTCTCTGTGGAAAGCCGAAAGGGGAGGAGATGGGAAGATGTGGCCAGTGGTGGGATCCCATTGGAGGTGGCGAAAATGTCGGAGGATTATCCATTGTATGTGACGGGTGGTAGGGTGGAAGGTGAGGACAAGGGGGGCTCTGTCCTTGTTACGTGTAGGGGGATGGGGATAATATATATCACAAACAGCAGAGGTCCCAGCACAGGATTGAACCCATGTCCCTGGCGCTATAAGGCAGCAACTCTACCGCTGTTCTGCAATACTTAAATTAGGCTCTAACTATTTGCCCAGAGCTGGCAACAGTATCTCCTGCAGCACTTCTTGCAGTTCAAAAGCCATCATCATGTGATCAGAATGAAAACAATGGAATCCGCTGTGTTTCTGCCCAAGAGTTGAGGAGGTTACTTTCAGAGGAGTTGTGAATGTAATTAGGCATTGGATGAACCTAAGTCAGCAGCCCCACTTTTGACTCTGTGGTAAAAAGAATGTGGTAGATGGAGCAGCTGGCTTGTTAGATGTAACACACTGTCCCTCAGGAAGTCCTGCAGTGATGCCCTGCTGCTGCCATGATTAACTTCCAACAACTACAAACCAGCGACATTTGGACACAAGGAACTGCAGATGCTGGTTTGCAAATAGAAACACGCAAAGTGCTGGAGTCACTCAGAGGTCTGAAGATAAGTCCTGACCCGAAACTATGGCGGTCCATGTCTCCAGAGATACTGCCAGTCCTGCTGAGCTACTTCAGAACTTTTTGCCTTTCTTTCAAATGACAAACCAGTGCCTGACCAGTCCTAATATTTATGTTGCTGCCACAGTTGCATTTCTGCTGGAGCGTGACTTCCACTGAGAATGTGTTGTCAGTGAGATTCTCTGTGTTCCTCATGCTATTCAATGACAAGATTAGGTGATTAGACTCTCTGCTACTGTCAAATTTCAAATAATGCCCCCCTCTGCCTTCCACTCTCTTTCCCGTGGTCCCGGTACACACACACATTTCTCCCATTCCCACCCTCCAGTCATCCTGCTCTTTCCCTCTCTCTCTCTCGTACTCTCACTTCTCCTCCAAGCCCCTCATTTCCTGTCTACCCCGCCTCTATTCCCCTCGCCCCCTGTTCCCCTTCCACCCATATCCCTTCCTCTGGTTTGACATTTCCTTCCTTTTTCTTCTCTCCGTAACTGACTCCCTTTTGTCTCATTTTCACCTCCAGACTTTGTTACTCACTTCACCCATCTACCAATCACCCACCCTCCCTCACCTGTATCCACCTATCACTTGCCAAACTTTGCCTGCCCCCACCCCAGGAGACTTTGTCCTGCCCCTTACCTCTCTTTTCCAACTTTCTCCCCCACCATTACAATCAGTTTAAAGATGGGTCCCAACCCAAAAAGCTGCCTTCCATTCCCCCCCACGGATGCTGCCTGGCCCCTTGAGTTCTTCCAACACTTTGTGTTTTGCTCAAGATTCCAGCATCTGCAGTTTCTTGTCTTATGGTTATGAATACTCTCTCCCTCTGATAACTGACTGTGACTATATTGAAGAAGGGTCTCGACCCGAAACGTCACCTATTCCTTCGCTCCTAGATGCTGCCTCACCCGCTGAGTTTCTCCAGCATTTTTGTCTACCTGTGACTATATTAAAAATAAATTGCAATTTTTTGTTGGATGGAAATTAATTCAACTATCTTAAAGGGTACAGATGGTATTTTCTTATTCAGTTTTAGTTTTAAAAGTGCAGCATGTAAACAGGCCATTCGGGCCACCGAGTCCATGCTGACCATTGATCACCCGTTCACAGCAGTTAACATAGACATAGAAAGATAGAAATTAGGTGCAGGAGTAGGCCATTTGGCCCTTCGAGCCTGCACCGCCATTCAATATGATCATGGCTGATCATCCAACTCAGTATCCCGTACTCGCTAGAATTTAGGAGATTGAGAGGGGATCTTATAGAAACGTACAAAATTCTTATGGGGTTGGACAGGCTAGATGCAGGAAGATTGTTCCCGATGTTGGGGAAGTCCAGGACAAGGGGTCACAGCTTAAGGATAAGGGGGAAATCCTTTAAGACCGAGATGAGGAAAAACTTTTTCACACAGAGAGTGGTGAATCTCTGGAACTCTCTGCCACAGAGGGTAGTTGAGGCCAGTTCATTGGCTATATTTAAGAGGGAGTTAGATGTGGCCCTTGTGGCTAAAGGGATCAGGGGGTATGGAGAGAAGGCAGGTACGGGATACTGAGTTGGATGATCAGCCATGATCATATTGAATGGCGGTGCAGGCTCGAAGGGCCGAATGGCCTACTCCTGCACCTATTTTCTATGTTTTTCTATGTACCTGCCTTCTCTCCATACCCCCTGATCCCTTTAGCCACAAGGGCCACATCTAACTCCCTCTTAAATATAGCCAATGAACTGGCCTCAACAACCTTCTGTGGCAGAGAATTCCACAGATTCACCACTCTCTGTGTGGAAAATGTTTTTCTCATCTCGGTCCTAAAAGACTTCCCCCTTATCCTTAAACTGTGACCCCTTGTTCTGGACTTCCCCAACATCAGGAACAATCTTCCTGCATCTAGCCTGTCCAACCCCTTAAGAATTTTGTAAGTTTCTATAAGATCCCCCCTCAATCTTCTCAATTCTAGCGAGTACATGCCAAGTCTATCCAGTCTTTCTTCATATGAAAGTCCTGACATCCCAGGAATCAGTCTGGTGAACCTTCTCTGTACTCCCTCTATGACAAGAATGTTTTTCCTCAGATTAGGAGACCAAAACTGTACGCAATGCTCCAGGTGTGGTCTCACCAAGACCCTGTACAACTGCAGTAGAACCTCCCTGCTCCTATACTCAGTTCTATATTTCACTTTCTAATGCACTCTCTACACACAAAGGGCAATTTACAAAGGCCAATTACTCTACAACCCTACATATCTTTAGGAAGTGGAGGGAACCGGAGCACCCAGAGGAAACCCATGCAGTCACTGAGAGTGTGCAAACTCCATACAGACAGCCCCCAAGGTCAGGATTGAACCCGGGTCTCTGGTACACCACTGTCTGTTCATTAACATTGTGTACAGTTCTCTGGCTCTCAATAGCAGTAAGTAGGAAAACTGAAACACAATTTAACAAGCGTAACTCTAAAGCAAAGTATATGTGTGAAAATAATGGACAAACTGAAATCTGTTCATGTATCCAATAATTACTTAACATAGTTAGAGATGGTGTCTTAAATGCAAGTGACAGTGTTATTTTGCTTGAATGGCAAGATGCCAACAATTAAAATGCCTGCTTTAGAGACTTTTAAAACCCATCTGGAGTGATTACTAGTAAGTAGAGCTAATGCCTTGTAGCTCCTGTGACTCGGGTTCAATCCTAACCTCCATTGCTCTCTTTGTGGAGTTTGCACGTTCTTACTGCAAATGTAGAAGCATCCTCCCACATCCCAAAGACACGCTTAACATGGGTTAATTGACCGCCCTATTTTGTCCCTTGTTTGGATGAGTGATGGAATTGATGTGAATGGGAATAGATTACAGAGTATATTAGTGAGGGAATGGGATTGCTCTGTGAGACAACATCTCCTCAATGGGTTGAAAGGCTTCCTCCAAGTAATTACAGTGTGATGGAGGGGTCATGCTCATCCCTTTTCATCACTGTACTACTCTTTCATGGTACAACTGGAGCTGATGGGGAGCTGTTGGCCTGGTGTCTGGGCCTGGGAGTGGTCTGACAACAAGCCGTGCACTGGGCCTCTGGCCCTGGCAGTGGGACTGTCGGTGAGATGAGTACCAGGTCTCTGGTCCCAGCAGTGACGTTGACAGCGCGTCCAATGCCAGGTCTCTGGTGATGGGAGTGGGACTGATGGTGAGTTGGTCTTGGGTCTTTGACCTGGACTGAGAGCCTTTTACCAGACCTCTGGCCCTGGGAGTGGGGTAGATAGTGAGTTGTGTCCAAGAACCCGGAACCTGAGTGTGGGTTTGCCAGTGAGCCGGGTATTTGGCCCCTGACCCTTGAAGTGTGGCTGATGGTGAGGCAGTCCATGGGCCCTTCAGCTGATTTTGTGGGAGTAAAACCACAAAATCCAAACCATGATCCCTGCATTGGAAAAATAACATGTTTAAGACAGATGCCATCATTAGAAATGCGGATTTGTTTGTTTTTTGACATGGTAAACTTACAAAATGTGTTTGTTTAAAGGACAGTAGATCCTTCATTGTCATAGACAATGACTGGTTTGATATTCCTTAGATGGTGGGAAACTATTTAGACATCCATAAGGAAGTAGTTACTAGTTGATATTTTTCTGGGACTGCAAATGGATATGTTAAATTCCATCAGTCTGAAGAAGGGTTTCGACCCAAAACGTTGCCTATTTCCTTCGCTCCATAGATGCTGCCTCACCCGCTGAGTTTCTCCAGCATATTTGTCTACCTTTGATTTTTCCAGCATCTGCAGTTCCTTCTTAAACATGTTAAATTCAATGTTCATTGGGTGATTTATTGTCGCGTGTGCACTGCACAGTGAAATTCTTTTTGCGTAGATCACACATGCACGAGTCGCCATTTTGTCAGGAGAAGGCATAAAATGTGACCTTGGACATTTTCTTAGCGCACTGATCCACATGCATGTGAGTGATCAGTGACTCTGTTGCTGGGTAGATTCTCCATGCAGCGGCACCACACTGGTGGGTTTTGACGTGTAATCCATGCCAGGGTGAGAGGCTATTGTGAAGTTAACAACAGGAATTGCTGGGAACTCAGCACGTCAGGCAGCATCTGTGGAAAGAGAAACCATTAACACTTTGAGTCTTAGGAAACTTCATCAGAAATTATTGTATTTACCTGCTGGTTAATCACTAAGCAAGGCAGGAAAAGTTGAATGAATGAATATTGTACCTCGGTTTACGTGACAAACTAAACTGAGAGCTAAAAGGCAGAATATGGGATCTTCAGCATAGATCCCTGTTAGAGGATCCTGAACTGGATGAGAGCCACTTAAAAGTTCCCAGAAATTCTGTTGGCTTCCAGTAATGTGGTGAATAATTAGGGTATTTCATCACTGGAGTTCAGTCACATTATATCAAATGTTGTGGTAATTTTAATCACGGATTAATGGGGAAAAACACATGCTAATTAGATGCAACATAGCAAAGAATTATAGTCATTGATTCTTGATTAGTTTTGACAGATTATGTAAAATTATGCTCGTTCACACAGAGTATGAATCTTGATAATTTACCATTTTGTTCAATGCAAAATGTGAGGAAGCATTTATCGAATCTTAAGGGCCTGTCCCACTTGGGCGTCATTTGCGAGTAATTTACGCGACATCATTTACGCGTCACGACGTGCTTTACGCGCGTATGGTGTGTGGTGACGTAGGCAGTGACGCGCGGACGTGTGCGGCGCCCCAGGATTTTGGGATGTACAAAATCTTCGCACGCCATCTGCGTGACGCGCAAATGACGCCCAAGTGGGACAGGCCCTTTACAGATGCAGCTCTATAGGACTTTGGTCAGGCCATATGTAGTGTATTGCATGCTGTTCTGATCGCTCCATTACAGGAAAGATGTGGAGGCTTTGGAGAGGATGCAGACGAGGTTTACCAGAATGCTGCCTGGATTAGAGGGTTTCAGCTACAGGGGGAGGTTGGAGAGACTTTTTTTTTTTTTTTTAAGAACACCGGAGGTTGAGCGGAAACGTGATAGAAATATATTAAATGATGTGAGGTACAAATAGGGTTGACGGTCAGAACCTTTTTCCCCCAAGGTGGAAATGTCCAACACTAGAGAACATTGCTATAAGATGAGAGGGGGAAAGTTTAATGGAGATTAGTTTAGTTTAGAGATACCTAGATACTTCGACAAAAGGTGCAGGAGTAGGCCATTCGGCCCTTCGAGCCAGCACCACCAATCAATGTGATCTTGGCTGATCATCCACAATCAGTACCCCCATTCCTGCCCCATTCCCCTTGATTCCACTAGCACTAAGAGCTCCATCTAACTCTCTTTTGAATGCATCCAGTTAATCAGCCTGCACTGCTTTCTGAGGCAGAGAATTCCACAAATTCACAACTCTCTGTGTGAAAAAGTTTTTCCTCATCTCAGCTCTAAATGGCCTACCCCCATTCTTAAACTGTGGCCCCTGGTTCTGGACTCGCCCAACATCAGGAACATGTTTCCTGCATCTAGCGTGTTCATTCCCTTAATAATTTTATATGTTTCTATAAGATCCCCTCTCATCATCCTAAATTCCAGTGAATACAAGCCAAGTCGTTCCATTCTTTCATCATATGACAGTTCCGTTAACCTTATGAGCTGCACTCAATAGCAAGAGCTCCCTCTTGCTATTGAGGGAGCTGCACTCCCTCAATAGCAAGAATGTCCTTCCTCAAATTCGGAGAACAAAACTGTACACAATACTCCAAGTGTGTTCTCACCAGGGCTCTACAACTGCAGAAGGACCTCTTTGCTCCTATACTCAACCCCTCTCTTTATGAAAGCCAACATGCCATTAACTTTCTTTACTGCCTGCTCTACCTGCATACTTACTTTCAGTGACTGATGTACTAGGACACCCAGGTCTCATTGTACTTCCCCTTTTCCAAACTTGACACCATTCAGATAATAATCTGCCTTCCCATTCTTGCCACCAAAGTGGATAACCTCACATTTATCCACATTAAACTCCATCTGCCATGCCATCCTCATAGCATCCTCCTCACAGTTCACACTGCCAACCCAGCTTTGTGTCAACTGCAAATTTGCTAATGTTACTTTTAATTCCTTCTTCTAAATCATTGATGTATATTGTAAATAGCTGCGGTCCCAGCACCAAGCCTTGCGGCACCCCACTAGTCATTGCCTGTCATTCTGAAAGGGACCCGTTAATCCCTACTCTTTGTTTCTTGTCTGCCAACCAATTTTTTATCCATGTCAATACCCTACCCCCAATACCGTGTGCTCTAATTTTGCCCACTAATCTTCTGTGAAGGACCTTGTCAAAGGCTTTCTGAAAGTCCAGGTACACTTCATCGACTGGCTCTCCCTTGTCCATTTTATGTGTTACATTCTCAAAAAATTCCAGAAGATTAGACAAGCATGATTTCCCCTTCGTAAATCCATGCTGACTTGGACCAATCCTGTTACTGTTATCCAATTGATTCCATCTTTAATAATCAACTCCAGCATCTTCCCCACCACCGATGTCAGGCTAACTGGTCTATAATTCCCTGCTTTCTCTCTCCCTCCTTTCTTGAAAAGTGGGATAACATTAGCTACCCTCCAATCCACAGGAACTGATCCAGAATCTATAGAACATTGGAAAATGATCCACAATTTATAGAGCCACCTCCTTGAGTACCCTGGGATGCAGACCATCAGGCCCTGGAGATTTATCAGCCTTCAGTCCCATCAGTCTACCCAACACTGTTTCCTTACATTGCGTAAAATGGCCCTTCGGCCTACCGAGTCTGCGCCGACCAGCAATCCCTGCACACTAATGTTATCCCACACACACTAGGGACAATTTATTTTTTATAGAATTAGCCTACCAACCTGTACACCTTTTGAGTGTGGGAGGAAACTGAAGATCTTGAAGATAACCCACGCAGTCACGGGGAGATCGTACAAACTCTGTACAGACAGTACCCATAGTCGGGATCGAACCCGGGTGTCTGGCGCTGCAAGGCAGCAACTCTACTGCTGTGCCACCGTGCCACCCTTAAAAGTGGCGAGGTCCCACCGTGATATGAACTCGGATCGCTGAATTCAAAGTCCAGAGTGCCAACTATTACACCATGGGACCCTCGTGTGCGGGATAAGATTTTTACAAAAAGTAGGGGGACCTGAAACTCGCTGCGAGAGGTGAAGGCAGATGTGAAAGTGGCATTTAAGAGGCTTTTACGTATGGAGGTGCAAGGAATGAAGGGATATGGATCATGTACGTGCAGACGAGATCAGTTTAACTTGGCATCATGTTCGGCACAAACATTGTGGGCTGAACATTGCTGTGCCGTTTTATGCCGTAGGTTCTATAAATATGTTAGCATTTCACTAGATTGGCCAAGTCTTGGTATTGATTAATAACCAAATCATTCTCTTGAGATATCATAACATTGGATCCAATTTAATGAAACATAAGGATGCGCTTACGTGCAAGTCTGAACAAATTCAATGACATTCAACACTGAACGTTTCTTAAAATATATTATCAATCAATGAAACAATAACCATTTATCCCATGGGCTTTTGTTTTGCAAACATATTCTAACAAAATGAAAAATGTGGTGCATCGTCTGTAAGATGTTATAGATTTCTGCAAAGGAAATAGTGCAGAAGTGAAAATAGTCCATTTGAAGATTCCCCCCAAATCTTAATTTTGGAAATTGTCATAACCTCTAACACTCTAAAATAAAAAATTGAATAGGTTGTTTTTAAGTGGTGGTTGCTAACCACCACTTTAAAAAAAACTATTCCAATTTTTATTTTCCAAGTACATGTCTAAGAACTTGGTATGATATTTAATTTGTGAATCCATACACTACATAAATATACAATTGGTCTGGTGCATTTCATTGAATAAACTGAGTTTGAATTGATGCTGTGATTATGGGTGTGTAACAGAATGCCAATAAATGAAAGAAATGACATTTCATGACCTGAGAATATCTCAATGCACTTTATATTCAATGAGATACTCCCATGTGAATGGGATTAAAGGTAGACCGTTCACAAGGTATGCATTGCATTTGGTCCTAAGTTCAGCTTCCAACTGTAAATCACAAGGAACTGCTGGAAATTTGGGCAAAAAGAAACACTGGGTGCTCGAGTAACTGAGCGGGTCAGGCAGTATCGCTGGAGAAGCTCATAAGTGATACGAGCAGAATTAGTCCATTTGGCCCATCAAGTCTACTCCACCATTCAATCATGACTAATCTATCTCTCCCTCCTAACCCCATTCTTTTGCCTTCTCCCCATAACCCTTGACACCCGTACTAATCAAGAATCTATCTATCTCTGCCTTAAAAAATATCCATTGATTTAGCCTCCACAACATTCTGTGGCAAATAATTTCCACAGATTAACCACCCCCTGACTAAAGAATCATGGATAGACCATGTTTTGTGTCGGGACCCTACTTCAGACTGGTAAACACTTACAAATCATGTTTGTAAAGTTCACTTAGGGTTATATATATATATATATATGAGTTGTCCTACTCTGTATCATTTCCATTACATCTCATTTTGTTGACTATTGGAATATCTATGTGCTATTGACAGTCCTCTGTATAATTATGTTGTTGTTTTTCTACCTATTCCATCTGTCATTCTGTCTGTACTTGACCAACCTTTGCTGTCGATATCCTAATTTGCACATCATCTCTGACCTCTTCATTTACTTTGGCTGCAGATTCTGATTCATGTCAATTTTGAAATCCTTTCTGGCCTTGCCTTTGCCTGTTCCAATACCTATCTGCTCTCTACCAGTCTTCAAGGTTACTGTTTAAGAAAGAACTGCAGATGCTGGAAAAATCAAAAGTAGACAAAAACGCTGGAGAAACTCAGCGGGTGAGGCAGCATCTATGGAGCGAAGGAATAGGCGACGTTTCGGGTCGAGATCCTTCTTCAGACTGATGTGGAAGTGGCGGCGGCGGGAAGAAGAAAGGAAGAGGTGGAAACAGTGGGCTGTGGGAGAGCTGGAAAGGAAGGGGAGGGAGAAAGCAAGGACTACCTGAAATTGGAGAAGCCAATGTTCATACTGCTGGGGTGTAAACTACCCAAGCGAAATATGAGGTGCTGCTCCTCCAATTTATGCTGGGCCTCACTCTGGCCATGGAGGAGGCCCAGGACAGAAAGGTCAGATTCGGAATGGGAGGGGGAGTTGCAGTGCTGAGCCACCGGGAGATCAGGTTGGTTAATGAGGACTGTGCGGAGGTGTTGGGCGAAGCGATCGCCAAGCCTGCGCTTGGTCTCACCGATGTAGAGCAGTTGACACCTAGAGCAGCGGATGCAATAGATGAGGTTGGAGGAGGTGCAGGTGAACCTCTGCCTCACCTGGAAAGACTGTTTGGGATGGAGTCAAGGGGGGGGAGGTAAAGCGACAAGTGTAGCATTTCTTGCGGTTGCAAGGGAAAGTACCAGGGGAGGGGGTGGTTTGGGTGGGAAGAGACAAATTGACCAGGGAGGGAGCGATCTCTGGAAAGCTGAAAGGGGAGGAGATGAGAAGATGTGGCCAGTGGTGGGATCCCATTGGAGGTGGCAAAGATGTCGGAGGATTATCTGTTGTGATTATCCTCCGACACTGGAACGGCGACTGTCAGAGTGGAACACACCCACACACACACCCTTCACCAGCCCGTTATGCAGGCGGGGGACAGGGCAAGCGGGGGGGGGGGGGGGGGAGCGCTGTCTGCGTGAAATTCACAGTGCAAAGCCAATGTGATACAGACACACACCGCGATGAACAGGAAGGTTGGCGCTGTAAATAAGACGGTAAAAGCACTGTGTACGGGAAGGGTCACGTAAGTCCTTTAAAAGAGAGGGGGAGAAGGAGTGGAGACAACTTTTCAGAAGCCAGAGATACACGGCTGTGAAGCATGCCGGACATTAACATTACCGGTCGGTTATCCCTGGTTCTGAAAATTACCGTTTACGGGTTTTTTTCCCAATGAGCCAATGAAATTCACCGGTCAGCACCGGCTACAACCTACGAGAACCTACGACAACCTTCGACCTCCTGGCAACCCACTAGAACCTCCTGGCGACCCACCTTGCTACTCTCCATGGCGGCTTCATCCTGGTCACCGCTAATTTTTCGACGTTGAAAAATTCGCGCCGACGATAATGAGGCCGCGACCAGTTCCCAGAATGCGGGAACTCCTCACGACCATGAAGGCGACTACCCGGCAACCACCCGCCAACATGTGGCGAACATGTGGCGACTGCATAGTCTCCTGCAGTTGCCAAAAAAGTCACCCAAGTGGGACAGGCCCATTAGAATGTTTCACTATGTTAAGAGTGTTGGGTAATTGTGAATTGCTGTTCTTACCTCCACTGTATAAGGAAATGAAATGAGAGAGCAGACATTTTGACTTGTTTCAGCTTGACCAAACTGTGGCACTGTTTGATGAATATTTTGTAACTGTCGACGCCTGTACACTCTTGTGTACTGCCTAAGTCAGGTCTGCTATACGATTTTACCAGGTTGTATGCAAAACAAAGCATTTCACTGTACCTAGGTACATGTGACAATAAAGTATAGACACAAAATGCTGGAGTAACTCAGTGGGACAGGCAGCATCTTTGGATGGAAGGAATGGGTGACGTTTTAGGTCAAGACCCTTCTTCAGATTGACTTTAATAAAAGTATAATCGAATTGAATTACTAACTTCAAATGGATCCTAACTGTCTAGTAAGCCCCTCCAATATATTTCAATATTCCTTCCCTTTCAACCTACCTTCCTAAGGCATTCTGCAGTAAAATAGGTCTTGCTTCAGTAACTCAGTTGCAGTATATCAATGCACAGGCGCTGAGAGTAATTTTTCGGCCATTATTGTTCTGAAGCATCCTGTTGCTCCTTATGTGGGACAGTTAAATTCCTGTTAGAAATAAATAGATTTTTTGACATTGGAAGTTAATGTGGTTGAGCAAAAATTGTTCATTTAATTACACTCCGTAGGAGGGACATGATGACATTTAAAGGACGCAATATATTTTTAAATCCTAAGGGAAATCGTTAATGTTCTGGTTAGATATCACTGTCAGAATCTTGTTTAAAATATGCACTGTGCAATATGCATTTGTCAAAGATATATTGTTATTACATCTAATTCTGTTCACCGTCCCAGTTGATGTAAATAATTCTTTCTGAATATCACTTAGCCTTAGTTGCTGCCGACCTATGAGTTGCCGGCAGAGTCTAGATGGGAGATATCATTAGTGCAACAATACTTTGATGTCTCAGTACCTCTGCCTGTGTGATGGAACAGTAATGAAATGGTGACCTAATTTGTATAGTCGGAATATTCACCTCGTGAATTGATTGATTCATTTACCAACATTGTGGTCTGACTGAGAAAATGAGATCTTGGTCATGGTTGATGAGGAGTAATGCCGATTTAACTAACTTTCACGTATTGCTCCTATTAGGTGGTGCTGATTGCTCCATTTTAATCTCTGATGAAAGTGCAGCCCTCTGCAGAAACTTAGCTTTGTGGATTTTAAAGCTTCTGTGAGATGCTGCAAATGTTTAATTTAGTTGAATTTGGTTTAGTTTAGAGATACAACGCGGAAATAGGACTTTCAGCCCACCGAGTCTGCACCGACTAGCGATCCCTGCACATTAACACTATCCTACACACACAACGGACAATTTACAATTTACACTTATACCAGCCAATTAACCTACAAACCTGTACATCTTTGAATTGTGGGAGGAAACCGAAGATCTTGGAGAAAACCCAGGCGTTCACGGGGAGATCATACAAGCTTCGTACAGACAGTCGGAATCGAACCTGGTTCTCGGGCGCTGCAAGCGCTGTTAAGGTCCTGTACCACTTTCCCGAGTTACTCACGAACTCTCCCGAGTTTTCTCCTTGATTCGAATTCGGAGAATTACGGTAATAGCCGTTCGTAGGTACTCGGGGCTATTTTTTAACTCGTGGACATTTTTCAACATGTTGAAAAAACGTCCCGACTTACCTGATGCCCCGAGTTCCTATGGCTGGCATTACGAGCTGCTACGAAACATCTACGGCCTCCTACGAGCTCGCTACCGACATTCCCCGAGTTCGAATTAAGGGGAAAACTCGGGAGAGTTTGTGAGCAACTCGGGAAAGTGGGACAGGGCCTTAAGGCACCAGCTTTACCGCAGTGCCACCGTGCCGCCTAGTGTTTGCAATTAAACTGGATTTCAAAACCAGCAAGCTGATCTGTCATGTCTTGCTTATCAAATTTTAATGTTCAGATTCTTATTAAAAGGTATCCTGTCCACTTCCCACGCCTTGGCTATAAACATCAAGCTATTAGTTTGCAGTGCTTCTTAAATAAGACAGCAAAGAAATACTATTGTATAAAAATATTCTCCTCGTATTTTTAGAAACCTAAATAGTCTTAGGTTTCTAAAACATTAGAAGAATCTTCTTATGATGCTAGAGATGGGCTTTATATTTGAAGACATTAGAAATGACAAAAAATATTATTTTGGTATTATATGTGGTTTAATAGACAATAGGTACAGGAGTAGGCCATTTGGCCCTTTGAGCCAGCACCGCCATTCAATGTGATCATGGCTGATCATCCCCAATATGTACCCCGTTCCTGCCTTCTCCCCATATCTCTTGAAAGCATCCAGATAACCTGCCTCCACCGCCCTCTGAGGCAGAGAATTCCACAGACTCACCACTCTCTGTGAGAAAAAGTGTTTCCTCATCTCCGTTCTAAATGGCTTACGCTTTACTCTTAAACTGTGGCCCCTGGTTCTGGACTCCCCCAACATCGGGAACATGTTTCCTGCCTCTAGTGTGTCCAAGCCCTTAACAATCTTAAAATGTTTCAATGAGATAGCCTCTCATCCTTCTAAACTCCAGAGTGTACAAGCAGTTTAATGTTTGAAATTATTATGAAAACACAAAGAACGTGCTATACACCAGGAAACCTTCGCTCAACCAAGAACACATGCCCAAAGCCAAAGTAGTATCTCAACTGCTTATACACACTTCTCCGAGGACAATAACTAACTCCAAATTCAATAATAAACCATCTACATGTTAACAAGGACATTAAAAAAAAAACTGATTGTGTAGATGCCAGTATACTATTGGGGTTATCAAGTGGGCACCTCCCTTTACTGGTGTTTCGTTGAGTTAGACCCACGACACCACAGAAAGGTTCAACAGTTAGTTCTGGCATCCCAGAATCACCCCCCTCAATATCTGCTCTCACCAGTTATGCTACCAGTATCTACAACATAAAGGAAACTACGATGATTAATTTACTCAAAGAATTGCTACTCGCATTCTACCTTACACTTATCCTAACCCATCATTAAACAATCGTAGTGCCACAAATATCAACCTTGCACATAATACACTTACACAGAATGCACTTACAAAGAAATACACATACCGCTCATTATACATTTCCTTTCTGCCCCTAAATCCACACTACAGTCTGACCTCATAGTAATGCAATAACTATGCGACTTGCACTCAGAGAACAGCTTTTCTAACCTCTGTGTGTTTGAGAATACTTTCCAGTAGATGAAGCATTTTTGAAATGTAGTAATTGTTAAGAGTTCTTAACTGTATTTAGTATTTCAAAATTTGGAAAGATAAATAATTTAATATGTTTTAATAGTCTTCTTGCGTATGGCGTGCACAGCCTAAAGTTGTATTACAACTTGTTCGATTAGATCTTCTGTTTGTGCACGCCAGGTTGATTGCATTCGTCGAAACAGGGTGGACCACGTGAAGGCAGCAATCTCTCACCCCGTTTTAATAGTGTTATTAATGGTTTCTGAATGTCACGGACATTCATCTAGGCATTTTATAAACTGGCTGAGCCAGGACCATGGCTGAGTTGGCTATCTAAAAGTTGGACCAACTGGCTGGAGTTTTGCAGACGTTTTCAACCTTTCATTTCTACAGTCCAAGATCGTCACCTACTTTAAAAGGACATCCATAATACTGGAGCCCATGAAGAGCAAGGTGACATGCCACAACCACTACCGACCAGTGGCACTCACTTCTGATGTGATGAAGTGCCTCGAGAGATTGTTATGCTGTTAGTCATCTCCTGCGTTAGTATTAATCTGGAAGCACTTCAATTCACGCTGTCACAATGAATGCGATCTGGCTGGCATTCCACTCTACACTGGACCACTTCGACAGAAGGAGCGCATGTCAGGCTGCTGTTCATTAACATGTGGGTGGCACAGACGGTGGAGCTGCTGCCTCACAGCACCAGAAACCCGGGTTCGATCCTGACCTCGGGTGCTGTCTGTGCGGAGTTTGCACGTTTTCCCTGTGTGCCACATGGGTTTCCCCCAGGGGCTCCGGTTTCCTCTCACATCTGAAAGACACGAAGGTTTGTGGATTAATTTGCCTCTTGTTTGGAGAGTGGGAAAGTGAGAGAACATAGAACTAGTATGAATGGGTGCTACACTATTGTCTATTTATCAAGCTGTAGTCACAAATACTAGCCACAACTGTGCGTTGGCACTGAACTACTATAGACTGCACTGCTAATCTAGAATAACTAATGTATGGTATATTTTATGTTATGTTGCTGCGTTAATGTTCCCGTAAAGTAAGAACGGCATTGTTCTGGTCCCGGTTCATGTGACAGTTAAACAATAGACAATAGGTGCAGGAGTAGGCCATTCGGCCCTTCGAGCCAGCACTGCCATTCAATGTGATCATGGCAGATCATCCCCAATCAGTACCCCGTTCCTGCCTTCTCCCCATATCCCCTGACTCCGCTATTTTTAAGAGACCTATCTAGCTCTCTCTTGAAAGCATCCAGAGAACCTGCCTCCACCGCCCTCTGAGGCAGAGAATTCCACAGACTCACCACTCTCTGTGAGAAAAAGTGTTTCCTCGTCTCCGTTCTAAATGGCTTACTCCTTATTCTTAAACTGTGGCCCCTGGTTCTGGACTCCCCCAACATCGGGAACATGTTTCCTGCCTCTAGTGTGTCCAAGCCCTTAACAATCTTATATGTTTCAACACTCTTGACTCTCATAACTCTCGAGTTGACTTGTAATTTGATATCAGTTATGGCCAGCAAGCCCTGCAAGGCCTCCCCAAGGATGAAAGGGAATACATTATACAGCAACATTCTCACTGCAGGTCCTCCCTGGGATATGAACACCAAACGTGTGGACACCCCGTACATACGAAGGAATGATTGAGCGGCCGGTGGGCGGATGTAGACGGGTTTGTTGGCTCCTGCACTCCTGCCTGGGGGGGGAACAGGACATTTCTGCCTGCCGTCTCTTCCCAACCCCTAGCCATCCCCTCTGTCTTTTGAGCTGTGACAATCGGTGGGGGGTTGGTGGAGGCAAGAAGAGCTGGGACCAGAGTCTATGAGGCCGGTTGCAGACACCTTTCCTGTGCTAATCACACTTGCCTATGTTGGCCTACATCCTTCCAAACATTGCCTATCCATGATGCTGCTGCCCAAGTGTCTTTAAGATGCCATTTGTACCACTTCCTCTGGCAGCTCATCCCCATATATACACCACCCTCTATGTGGGGTAAAAAGCTTGCCTCTTAAGCCTCTTTTAAATCTTACCCCTCTCACCTTAAACCTTTGCCATTTCAGTCTCCCCTGCCCAGGTGAAAAGACTGTGGCCATTCACCTTACGTATCACCCTCATGATTGTCCATACATGTTTAAGGTTTTTCCACTAGCCTCCCATGCTCCAGGGAAACAAGCCCTAGTCGATCCAACTTCTCCTTGTAACACAAACCCTCCAGTGCCGATAACATCCTCAGAAATCTTGTGTTATCCTTTCCAGTTCAATGATACTCTTTCTCTAGCAGGGCAAATAGAATGGAAGAGTAGAAGCAATCACTCTGTGAGAAGCTGTTATCTCCGAGAAATTGTCTCATTTCCCTTTCCTGCCAAAAACTCTCTAAATGGTTACAGCATTTTAACGAACCTTACCCACACTTTTAGCTGACTTGCACTTATAAAGTTTGCAACTGTATGAATAAAGGAGATTAGTTTCAGCAGCTTGGCAAATAGACCATAGTTTAGCAGACAAAATGTGTAGGAAGGAACTGGAGATGCCGGTTAACGAAGATAGACGCAAAATGCTGGAGTAAAGGGGCTGTCCCACTTAGGCGACCTAATCCGCGAGTTCTGCCGAGTTTGCCCTCGACTCATACTTGCAGTATGGTCCTAGGACGTCTTTGTAATGCCCCTGTCCCACTTAGGAAACCTGAACAGAAACCTCTGGAGACTTTGCGCCCCACCGAAGGTTTCCATGCGGTTCCCGGAGGTTTTTGTCAGTCTCCCTAATGGTCGAAAGTGGTTTCCGCTTCTATGTTCCGGCGATTTATTTCAAAAAATTCAAAACCGGCCGCGACTAAAAATAGGTTGCCGTTTTAAAAATCGGTAATTTTTTTAGTTGAAGCTGGTTGCGATGCTAGTTGAAGGTGGTTGCCGGAGGTTGCAGGTAGTGGAAGGTAAGACCTTTTTTTCACCCAGTTTTATTCCACCAGGGAGGTCTTACCTTCCACTACCTGCAACATGTTGAAAAATGCACACGAGTAAAAAAAGGTTGCCATGGAAAAAATTGATGCTTTTTTTACTCGGCATGTTAGTCATAGGTAATCGAGGGTAGTCGAAGGTAGTCTTCATCATAGTCGAAGGGAGGTCGAAGGAGATTGAAGGAGGTTGTCTTCACTCTCCACTATTCGGTGTCCAATTTTCCCGAAGTTAGTCGTAGCTAGTTGTAGTTAGTCGTAGCTAGTCAAAGCTGGTCTTCCACATGACATTTTTTCAAACTCTCCTAAATTCTTCTAAAGTCACTAATTAGGTTGCCCAAGTGGGACAGCCCCTTAACTCAGCGGGACAGGTGGCATCTCTGGAGAGAAGGAACGGGTGATGTTTCATGTCGAGACCCTTCTTCAGAATAGTTTAACACCCAGGATTGGATTAAACAGACAATGTTGGTAACAATTTATGTTGCAGCTTTCAAAGAAACAGCTGCCATCCAATTGCAGAATCTTTTTCTAAACTATGGTGAAAGGAGGTACCGATGACTGAAGTATATTTCTGATATCACTTTGATATTTTCAGACTTTAGACTTTAGAGATACAGCCTGGCTACAGGCCCTTCGGTCCATGCTGACCAGCGAACTCCCCGTACACTAGCACTATCCAGCACACCAGGGACAATTTACCGAAGGCAAATAACCTACACACCTGTACGTCTTTGGAGTGTGGGAAGAAACCGGAGCACCAGGGGGAAACCCACACGGTCACAGGGAGAATGTACAAACTCCGTATTGACAGCACCCGTAGTCAGGATCGAACCCGGGTCTCTGGTGTTGTAAGGCAGCAACTCTACCGCTACGCCACTGTGCCGCCCCATTTTCACTGCTGAGTTTTTGACCAAACCTCGGTATATGTACCATTTATCATGACCAAAAAGCAAATCGGTTTTGCTCCAATCAGTACAGCATCCCCTACTGCTTGTGAAGCCTTTTAAGTGTTGTAAATGGCAATAGCTTTTCTCTTAAATCAAATTTTGCCTAGAATACAAATGGTGCAATGTTGCAAGTGTTACAGGATTCATCCATCACACATGCGAAAATTGAAAAGAATCTTTTGGGCTTAGATTTTCTTTTCGCTGAGGTTCAGTAGCGCGAGACAGAATTAACAAAATGAAGAAAAACTGCACTGTGACTCAACTGCAGCCCTTGAATTGTATTGACACTTCATGAATAGAGATATGGTTTATAGTTGGCTAGCAAAAGTGTCCATGACCATGGCCAAACCTTTCCAGCTCTTTGCCATCTTTTAATCATGGCCCAACTGTTTACACTAAGAGAAGGTTATACTAAAGGGTGGTGAGTCTGCAGAGTTCATTGCCACAGATGGCTGAAGTAATGGATACTTTTAAGGCGCCGATTGACAGATTCTTGATTAGTACGGGTGTCGGGTTATGGGGCGAAGGCAGGAGAATGGGGTTGAGAGGAAAAGATAGATCAGCCATGATTGTATAGCGGAGTAGACTTGATGGGCCGAATGGCCTAATTCTGCTCCTAGAAGTTATGAATAGTAAGATTAAACGAGAACTTACCTAAGTTTGAAGTTTGATCTTTATTTTATGAGTTACGTAGGTGATTACGTGAAGAACCCCGCCAGTGCGCCTGCGCGTCAATCTTCGAAGCAGCTGTGTGAAATCACAAAAAACAACAAGCGAAGTAATATAGTATCATAATAAAACGAGTAATACAAGAACTTCCATCTGACCTTTATGATAGAGGGTTGGGTCGTGGTGGGCACGTAATCACCTACGTAACTCCTCATAAAATAAAGATCAAACTTCAAACTTAGGTAAGTTCTCGTTTAATCTTACTATTTTACTTCGGAGTCACGCGAGTGACTACGTGAAGATTTTAAAGCTTTGTGCTTTCATGCCGTAGATCAATCCCGGCTTCTCACTGCATTGATTGACTCGGAACGAGAATAATCAATAATGCATTAATAATAACATTTGTACCACAAATGCAGTAATTCATTTATTTGAATAAAAGAATTAATAGTATCCCCTTTAACCCAGGGAAAATTAAGCAGAACTTAATATAGTATCTAGCCCGATGGTAAAAGTGTTGAAACACCAACTTATTAGATCACCCGGCGGCTGTGAGAATATGATCGACGGGACTTCCTTCGCCCTGGTTGTCAATGTTGCTGCTAAACTGAATGGAATGTAAAACCATCAATGTTCACACGTGCAGCAACTAAAACTTGTTTTTAACCATCTTAAAATAGTCTAAACTGACACTATCTTATATGGTTTTTCGTTAATGATAAACAATCTTGTTTTCATATTTCATAAGATCTTTGTAGCCTCAATATTTTGCAATAAATATGTCTTAACATATAGACATGGATCCATAGAATATGTTAATAAAACAATCTTGAATCCTGTCACACCTGATCCTACTTCATTTGAGTAGTTCATAAAATGTAAAACATAACATAATCCTGAGGTACTTCTGTGAATCTGTAACTTTGTAATGTTACAAGTGCCATAAACATGAGTACCTTCATGCTGAACTTGGCCAAATCAGAATCGTACCAAGACTCCTTTGCTGAAGTAGCTTAAAACAATTCTATATTCCAGATTCCCTCCTAGGTTTAGAAGGTCTGGAATTAAAATTCCTTTCATTAATCTGGAAATAAAAGAATGAGACTCAACAGGATGTCTTTCCAACCTCATCAAATAAAACCGAGGAATAATATACTTCTGTGTGAATAAATCGCACTATACCTCAACCCATTAAATAGAAGTCAATCCAAGATATTTGAGAGATGTGCCGTACAACATTCCATATTCTTTTATACACAGAAATGTTTTCCCCTCATTCTTTACCTAATGGGAAAGCAGCATTTACAGAGTCACAACTCAGATTCACAAATGTACTGCTTTTGAGTACTCTTCCGCCAGACTGCTGTAAGCATGTCCACAGCATGCCCAGACAATCCTCTTTTTTTAAACCCTGCATCCATACAGGCATATGACGGATGTTACTCTCCAATTATCGAATACACCAGTAACTTCCTTCTTTTGGGAACATTTATCAGAAACTGTCATAATTTTCAATATCAAAGGGAACCATGTAGACCCGTCTGGTACCACGAATACCCCAGAGGCAGCATACTGCTTTGTTTTAAGCAGACACCGATTTATGAGACAGGATGAAGTAAAATGCATATAACAACATACCATCCTAATATAGCGAGAAACATCCATCGCTACTGTCTCCCGATGTAGTCCCATAACACATATCTCTGTAACTGGTGATTGAGTCTGGATGGAAACAAGTCATATCTGGCTTCCCAAATCTGACTATTATATCATTAAAAAATCTTAAGGTTAAACATCCATTCTTTGTTATCATGGAAATTCCACCCATACAATCAATACATGCCATTGCTGTAGTGTTGTTAATTTGAAACTGAACATGCAGATTAGTTGTATTTAACAACAAGCTTGTAGCTCATAAGCCTTCCAATAGACTTTAAAACGTCGATTCTCCATGTCTGTAAAATAATACTTCTTCCATATTCCATCTGTCCACAGATGGATACCTTTTCAGTGGCACCAATCCTAGTACACTGATATCAGTCTGTTTAAGACCATGGAAGGCTGTTCAATCCATATCTTGCTTGAACTACTGAAGACATGTTAAATCCACTACTGCAATCAGAAGCAGCATTTATTGTTTAATTGCATTGCCTATCAAAAAATGGCCATCATGCATTTTAGTGTTTTTTCTTTTTGCAGTCTGCAGCTGCTGGTAGTCCAATGGCCCATATTGTATTGCTGGAAATAACTCTAATTCTCCTAACAAACTGGCCACCTGTCTTAATTGAAGATTGTTGCTTTTACAACTGCTTAATACAATCATCAATTAGCTTTACCCTTTACCCTGGGTAAATTACTACCTTTCCAATGGAATCAAATAATCAATTGTTGTAAGTATCGTTAACTTAATTTCTCTCTGGATGAATTAAACCCAACTTTCAAAAGTGGATTGAATAATTTGAGAGAGATAACTCACGAATTCTCTTGTTCGTCCTAATTAGGACATCATCCAGTTAAGCCATCCACATCTGTCCTTGGACTCTAATTAGCCACAAAATTGGTTTTACCAATTTAGTGAATTTCTAGGGACTGAAGTCAACCTGTTAGACAGAACTTTGCATTGCCATAATTGTTCCTTTAGATAATTTTATCTTATAAATGAACAAACATTAAGTAATATACATCTTTCAGATCTATGTGCCATAAAACACCTTTTTTTAAATAAATTGTTTGGCAGTCTCAAAGTCTCTATTTTGAAGTGTCTATACTTCACAAAATTGTAAAGACTTGTCAGATCTAAAATCACCTTTTTAGGTTGAGAAATTTAAAACACAATTTGGTGGTTTTGATAAACTGACCTTTCAATTACTTATTTATAAACAAGTTTTCAATTCAGCTTGAACCTCCATCAATTATTTTTATGTGAAATTGGAGTGTTCTGCTTGGAACATGCTGGATGGCAAATCAGTATTTGAATCGAATCAATTAGAAACCTTTCTATAATACTCAGAATAATAACTGAAGTAATTTGCTTCCAATATTTGGCTGTTTTTGCCTTAATATGTTCCCATAAGAACCAGGTCCACCTACCTCCTTTGTCATCTGAGTGACCTGTGGTCCCTGGCTCCTGGCAGGCAAAACCCACGCTTTTTCATTTTCCTGCTGCAGGACATCAACTGAGTACCTGCTTCAATGGTCGATTTGCTCCTGATGTCGGTCCAGGATTTTGTATGATGTCTGAAAGGATACGTCCTCTTTGCAGACTTGACGACCATTGATGTTGTGATCAACTGCTGTTTTTGCCTCATTATCCAACTCTTTCCCACAATTCATGAGGTTTTTTCTCTGAAGAATAAGTTGAATGACTACACATTGCTGGGCTTTACAGAGTTGCTGCAACTTTGGGTTGATGGTGGACCGAATGGCATACTTCATGAAACAATTCATCTTGAAGTGGGCGCTACATAGCAACCTTAGTGCCACTTGATGCATCTCCATCCATGGCCTCCATCCATTGTTTTGCAAATTGTAGTTGTTCATCAACCGAGCAGCTTCAATATTCTCTGCAGTTTACTTTCCTTAGGCTTTCATGCCTTCGCCCATCTGACCCCTTTATCTTGGTTCACTGCTAGTACTTTCAGCAATACGCAGTTCCTTGGGATCTCGTGCTTTTTTGTCATTTTCATCCATCGTAAACTACTAGAGCTGATGGTAGACACAATAGTTGATCACAGAGACCACGTCCTTTCCAGTGGCTCTCTTGACTCTGACGGGGCAGCGAATCGTACTACCAGGAATAAAACATCTGGCAGCTGCCGTCGTCGCTTGTATCGGCCTCACCGTCAGACTCAGGGTCAGAACTCTCACAGAGCAGCAAATCGTACTGCCAGGAATAGCCCATCTGGCAGCTGCCGTCTTTGCTTATTTTGGAAACTCTGCTGACCCTGTGCACGCGCCTCATCAATGAGGGTGCTATCAAGCAGCCCTATACTAGGTGCTGCTGACCTGGCTTCTGGAGCCTGGTTCTGATATCACTCCTCCTGGAGTATGTTTCGTTGGAGCAACCTGTGTACAGGTTCTCCATTTGGAATATCCACTTCAGAAAGTGGTATCCAACCTTGGAGGTGAATCCTAAACTGACTCTTGCTCCATGACCCTGACTTGTATGGTGCCTAGCACCCAACTGACGCTGGCTCCGTTCTTTAATGCACAAGTCCACAGTTCTCCCCGCTGCCAGCCGGCGACTGTTGTAGGGTATGAGGCAGTCCTTTACCAACCGCATTCCCGCAGCTTTTTAGCGTCTTTGCCCCACTGGTGCTGACTAAACTCACTTCATCCCAAATATCCACAGTCGCTATGCTGTCGACTGTACCGTGGTCAGAGGCGGCTGGTCGCCGACCGCAATATTGCGACTTTATACCGGCTGTGCCGCTCGCCTCCTCCACTTGCCCGTTTTTTCCATGATGCCTGTGGGAAAAAAAACCCACAGACCCACAGCAAATGGACACAGAAATACTTCCAAAAAGTTTTATACTTACCTTGTAGTTGAAAACTACAATTCCACTAGAGGAGCTCTGCTCCTCGCGTCCGTTTACGCCAATGCGTCTGACGTAATGACGCGCAGGCGCACTGGCGGGGTTCTTCACGTAGTCACTCACGTGACTCCGAAGTAAAATTTATATAAATCATTGCAACAAGAACAAAAAAAGATTCACAAGCATTTCCAGGTGACCAAGAATAGTTTTCAGGCAATAATTGCAAGCACAGATCATTTTGAAGTCCTCTAAATTTCTGTGTACCCGCTGAAGATGATTCTTCAAATTGTCCATCTTATTCTCAGTAAATAACGGTCGCAATGGCAAAGTGATTTCTTCTCATCGTACACAACGGAAAATTGAATCTCCCATTGATTGTGAAATTTCCTTCAACTCGCTGTTATTCTAGACATTCTGCTGAATAGTCCACTGGCACATCAATCGGCTCCATCAAAAAAATCTATTCATTGAAACTGTTGTTGGTGCTTGTAATCTTGCAGCAATTTAAGAAAATGAATCTTTTTTCATGGGATGTGGTCACCCCACGCCCTTGCCATGTGGAACAGTAGCAATGTTACAAAATTTTGAGATTTTAAAAATAAAGTCTGCAATTTATCCCATCAGATAAAGCATAAAAAGAAGTTTAATTTGACACCTAATTCACTTTCATATCTTCAGTATTAAAGAAGTTATGGCCATTTTCATACTCGGAAATTAGCATCTTGTTCCCTATTGCTTTTCCATTGACTTAACACAAAAGCTGTGATCGAGGACAGTTAAAAGCCCATAAATTTCTTAAAAATTAAGATAACTGAAAGAAATGTTCAGTTATTATAGATTGAAACATTCTGAAACAAATATGAAACAATCTTACTTAGAAGACATGAAAGTAAAGCATATAATTAGTTAGTTACCTAATTGTAGCTAATTACAAAATTCAATTACTAGATCTAAACATCTATCAATTTCTTAAGAATAGATTAACATTTTTAAATAGCCTAAGTGTCCAAATAACATTCACACAATAATTCACAATATAACATAATTTTTAAATCTCATTTTCATGAATTTACAGGCCAAATGGAAGGAATTGAATGTTTAATACCTGTAAATTAATGGGCATTTAAAGCATCTTGTGAGTGAGGATTTCTGGAACGCGATCTTTTGGAACGTTCATTTGCGGTGAATTTAACCCCGTATTGGCATGAAAAATACTGCCGTTAGTTCGGGGAATAAAATCACCGTGTCGCATGAAAAAATGTGAATTAAAGGCTTCTTAAGAAGCACTTTTATACATTTAAAGAAACCACTTTCGTTTACCTGTCCCGTGTGTGAAATCCGTCCCCGTTATCGGCGTTGACGCTTCAAGAGCTGCTTTTAAAATTACTCTAGCGCTGACATTGACGATTTAATAAAAATAAAAAATTCACAAAACGCCGCTAGGAACGATTTGTCAGCAAACGCGTGTACTCCAACGAAATATAATTCAGGAAAAGGGAGGAGAAACCGCGTTTTAACCCCGCCCCCCCTTAAAGGCGCCAAAATCGCGCACACGGCCAGTGGCAGAATTACAGCGCGACTGAAGGTAAGTTTTGTAACATACCTAGGAACAGTGGTGCAGCTGGTAGACCTGTTGCCTCATAGCGCTAGAGACCTGGGTTCAATCCTGACCTCAGGCAGTGTCTGTGTGTAGTTTGCACGTTCTCCGGGTTCCCACATGGGTTTCCTCCAGGTGCCCTAGTTTCCTCCCACATCCCAAAGACATGCGGGTTTGTAGTTTAATTGGCCTCTGTAAATTGCCCCCTAAGATGTGGGGAGAGGGAAAAGGAACATAGAACTAGATGATAGACACAAAAAGCTGGAGTAACACAGCAGGACAGGCAGCTTCTCTGGAGAGAAGGAATGGGTGACGTTTCGGGTCGAGACCCTTCTTCAGACTTCTCGACCCGAAACGTCACCCATCCCTTCTCTCCAGAGATGCTGCCTGCCATGCTGAGTTACTCCAGCATTTTGTGTCTACCTTTGGTTTAAACCAGCATCGGCAGTTCCTTCCTACACATCATCATCATCAACGGCGGTCACTCGAAACGAGTAAGACTGTCCTCTCCTCTCCATAGGGTCGTCACTACTTGTGGGGTCTGCAGATGTCTGTAGAGGCCGATCCGCGATCCACACACCTTTGTGCAACGTGGGCAGTGGAGACTGGCGGTGGTTGGTAATCGTCGAGCCCCCTTCTCTCTCTCCTTAAGGTGCTGTCGCTTTGTCTCTGCGACACGGCGTAGTTCTGTTTCATGACGTGCAGCTCCTTCCTGCATGGATTTCCTCCAGGAACGGCCTGTCCAGTGCAATGTGCTCCCAGTTGCTCGCTGTGAGGTGGAATTTCTTCAGACTGTTCTTGATGTTGTCCTTGAAGCGTTTCTTTAGCCCGCCGGGGGGTCGCCGACCTTCCTTCAGTTGGGAGTAGAGGATTTGTTTAGGGAGACGTGTGTTGGACATGTGGATGACATGGCCAGTCCATCCAAGTTGGTGCTGCATTATTGTGGTGGTGATGCTGGTCATGTTGGCTTCCTCCAAAACGCTGATGTTGGTGCGTTTGTCCTCCCAGCTGATCCTCAGAATCTTTCGTAAGGATCTTTGATGGTATTGTTCCAGGGCTGTCAGGTGCCTGCTGTAGGTCCATGACTCGGCTCCATACAACAGGGTGGGGAGGACAACGGCTCTGTAGACCAGCAGTTTTGTTTGAGCATTTAGGTCTCAAGAGCTAGTCACAAGAGGTCACAAGGTCACATAGAGCTAGTGTGAATGATAAATCGATGGTCGGCGTGGACTCGGTGGGCCGAAGGGCCTGTGTCCATGCTGTATCTCAAAACTAAAATAACCACAATTAGATGCTCCAGCTGTATCCATGATTTACCCTGTTGGAGCTGCCCATTATTATTATTTCAGCTGCTTTCTTTTATAGGAGGGGTTTTGGGAGGCCAGAATTAGATCATGTACCGTTTCTTTGTACTTAAATGATGAGAGTCTCTACAGCTGAAATGAATGATTTTACGTGCCATCCATCATTCCAGTAGATGACCTAAGGCAGTAATCCTGGTAATAAAACACATAAAGTGACACAAGAAAACTGTGCACTTGCAGTAAATGCTAGATTTCAGTCACAAAGTTAACAGTAAAAAATGCCTCGAGCGTTGGTTTTTGGTGATAAAATTAAGAATAGTATTGTCTACAGAACAGGTGGTACAGTGGCACGGCTGGTACAGCTGCTGCCTCACTGAGCCAGAAACACAGCTTCATTCTTGACTTCGGGTGCTGCCTATGTGGAGTTTGCACGTTCTCCCTGTGACCACATGGGTTTCCTCTGTGTGCTCCAATTTCCTCCCACATCCCAAAGGCATGCGCGTTTGTAGGTTTATTGGACTTTGTAAATTGGCCCAATTCTGGGCCTCAATGTTCCTGTAAATGCGTAGCGTGTTTACAACATCGTCTGAAGAAGGGTCCTGATCCGAAACGTCACCTGTCTATGTTCTCCTGAAATGTTGCCTGACCCGTTGAGCTACTCCAACACACTGTCTCTTCTTTTGTAAACCAGCAACTGCAGTGCCCTTTTTCTCCAATGCTGTCTGTGTGGAGTTTGCAGAACTGTTTGGCTTTCCTGCAGGCTGCTTTGGTTTCCTTTCACATCCCAAAAATGTGCTAGTCGGCTAACAGGCCAATGTAGTTTGTCTCTATGGTGTTATGTGCATGGTGGAAGCATCAAGGGGAGCTGATAGGCATGTGAGCGAGAATAAATCTATAGGAATATAAATGGAGGCACTGGACATTGGGAATGGGACAGACTTGATGAGCCAAATGGCTGTGCCCTATGACAGAAACATGAATTACCGTGTGAATGAACTTGTTGGAGAATTTATCATTCTTGACCCCTTTACATCCTCCAAGTGTGGCATGGGGTGGCACAGTGGCGCAGCGGTAGAGTTGCTGCCTTGGAATCCTACTCCTGACAGATGTTGGGTCACAGATCCTGTCAATGCCCCCTCCCGTGCTTTGGCTTCAGGTGAATACCACAGATTGATCCTGCATGTTATCACCGGGCACCACTGTGCATATTTACAACATAAAGCCATAGAATCTTTTCCTAGGCCCCCTTCAGTCATGTCTGACCATGGGTGTCTCCAGGGTGCTATTCCCTATATGGAGGACGGCTGTGCATGACTTTGTTTAATGTGGGGAGACTGGTGCACAGACAGCCACCCCACGGTCCTTGACAGATCTGGGTCAGGATCCAGTGGCATGGATTCCAAGAAGACCGGAGACCCTTTTCTGCTGCAGCCTTCATCCCCCTTCCCAGCCGTTGTGACGCTCCACTAAGGTCAACCATCGCCATCCACCTGTTCCACCGTTGAGGTCTTGGTTGGATTGCTCTTTGTCAGAGACCTCCCCCTCGATCATACCGCCATGGGTGGCCCTACCAGGAGCAAAGCTCCAGACGGCATCGCTCTCAGGATCTAAGGTCCACACAAGCTTCTCCACACGACAAGGTGACAATCCACGAAGAAGTAGAATCATACAGCACAGAAATAGGCCCTTCGGCCCAACTTGCTCATTCCGACCTAAATGCCCCATCTACGCTAGTCCCAACTGCCTGAGTTTGGCTCATATCCCTCTAAAACATTTCTAGCTGCATACCTCTCCAAATGTCTTAAATGACCAGCATTCATTTTAATTCTCAAAGGCATCCTTTGGTTTAGTTTATTGTCACGTGTACCGAGGCACAGTGAAATGCATTTTTGGTTTTGTGCTGTTCACTCAGTGCAAAGACTATAATTACAATCAAGCCATCCTATTGGAAATAAAAAACAACAGGTTAATTAGAGCTAAAGTCAGGAAGGGTAGTGGAGCATTGGGGATTGGTTGACACCCATATTTTAAGCAGCCCTCTCTTGCCTACTGACCCAGCAGACCTGAAGTAATTATATATTTAACCAGGTCACCCAGCTGCTTCTCTGCTCAATACTTCCAGCAAAGCTGCGCTTGGGAGCCAACACTGTTTGTCAATGCTGATATTTACGCCAGCAAGCCTTGGAAACATGGACAGGGGCATAGCTTGAAGATGAGACGGGCAAACATTAAAGGAGGTGTGTGGGGTAGAGTATGGTGGGGTCTGGAATGTGCTGTTAGGAATGGTGATCTTAGTTTAATTTAGTTTAGTTTTGTGGTACAGCGCGGAAACAGGACCTTCGGCCCACCGGGTCCACGCTGACCAGCGATCCCCGCAAATTAACACTATCCTACACCCACTAGGGACAATTTTTACATTTACCAAGCCAATTAACCTACTAACCTGTACGTCTTTGGAGTGTGTGAGGAAACCGAAGATCTCGGAGAAAACGCACGCACGTCAAGGAGAGAACGTACAAACTCCGTACAGACAGCACCCATAGTCAGGATGGAACCTGGGTCTCCAGCACTGCATTCGCTGTAAGGCAGCAACTCTACCGCTGCGCCACCGTGACCGCTAGATTATACATTGATGTTTAAGAGGCTTATAGATAGGCACAATGATATGGAGGGAATGGAGGGATATGGATCACGTGCGGGCAGAGATGATTAGTTTATCTTGGCATCATGTTCAGCACAGATATTTTGGGGCAAAGGGCCTGTTCCTGTGCTCTACTGTTTTATGTTTTACAGTGACAGAAGTACTGAATATTACTATGTTGTAAAAAAAAATGAAACATTGAGACATTTTTATTTTAAATGAGATGTATTTTTTCAATGATCTTTTAATGTTCGGCTTCTTATCAAGCTTTACAAGACTGCTATTAAATTCCCAACATTCAGGAGTTGAGAAATTGGACGCACGAGCATATGGTTTTTATGAACATTGGTTTAGGATTAAGTGGCCAAGCCTGCGACGTTCACCTTGGTGAGGTTCAGGGTCAGTCATGTGCCTGATGATATCATCATCTGTGCAGAAGCCTAACAATAACCTTCATTTATCAGCAAAGACACTTCAATGAACTTCACAGTCATTCATCAAAAGCACATGAATTGAAGGGTCCTTATAAGGTCATAAGGAATAGGAGTGGAATTAGGCCATTCGGCCCATCAAGTCTACTCCACCATTCAATCATGGCTGATCTATCTCTCCCTCCTTACCCCATTCTCCTGCCTTCTCCCGATAACCTCTGACACCCGTACTAATCAAGAATTTATTTATCTCGGCCTTAAAAATATCCACTGACTGACTGATAGGTGATGGGTGTGAATCGTTATGAATTAGGCACAAACCCTTTCTTTTTTGTTTAGCTCTACCTTCTTTGGATTCTTACTTATTTCCTTTCTTTTCTTAAGGCCCTCTTCTCTTTGGGGCCTTTGTTGTTTTTTTGTGGGGTTTTTCCCCACACTTTCAAGCACGCAGTTTACCTAACCATCATCATTCATTTAACGCCAACTACTGCGGACTACACTCCACTACTATCCTCATTCTTCTCTTCTTTCTCTTTTCTTTTTTTCTATTTCTGGTTAAAGTTTAAAAAAAAAAAAGTTGTACAAGAAACGTATTATGTTGCATATCATGATTAAGATGTATGTACATTGCTTCTAATTAAAATATAATTTAAAAAAATTAAAAAATATATCCACTGACTTGGCTTCCACAGCATTCTGCGGCAAATAATTCCACACCCTCTGACTGAATAATTCACCACCCTCTGACTGAACTGTTGTGACATCAATGTTTAACTCTCAATTGTAACAGATCCAATTTTTTTATTTTTAGGTAATGGGAGGGAAAGATTTAATTGGAACCTGAGGGGCAACTTTTTTGTACAAAGGGTGGTAGGTATATGGAATGAGCTGCAGAGGAGGTAGTTGAGGCAATTACTATCACAAAGTTGAAGAAACATTTGGATAGGTACATGGATAGGATAGGTTTAGAAGGAGACAGGCCAAAAGCAGGCAGGTGGGATGTGTAGATTGGGCACGTTGGTCCGCGTGAGCAGGTTAGGCAGAAGGGCCTTTTTTCCATGCTGTATGATTCCATGACGACATGTATATGTATATGTATATGTGTGTATGTATGTATGCATGTGTGTGTTTATTTATATGTATATATATATATATATATATATATACTGTAAAACCGCTGAGTTACTCCAAACTTTGTATCCTTTTGTGAAGTCTGAAGGATCCAAACCAGGAATGTCACTTATCCATGTTCTCCAGAGAAGCTGCCTGACCCACTGAGTTACTTCGGCATTTTGTGTCCTTTAACGACGGTGAAAACTTTTAAAACAATTTAGTTTATTGTCTAATTTCATCAATTCTTGCAGGTCACCTATCATTAATGTTAAACAGAGAGCTAATTTCGAGCATGATACAAGGATGAAATCCAATTCCTCAGCAAATAATTTGTGCTATGCTACCCACTCATTAAGACCATATGATCACGAGACATGGGAGCAGAATTGGGCCATTCAGTCCATTGAGTCTACTCTGCCATTCAATCATGGCTGATCTATTTTTCCCTCTCAATTAATCCTAATGGTTGCTATCTTTGTGTAAAGAAGACCTAACAAAGGCTCAGTGCTCTACAGATTCATTGGACGTTGCAATAAAAATGTCAATAAGTACAAGAAATGTTCGGCAGCTGCTGGCAAAACAGTCAGAATAGAAAACTTGTATAAAGATTTTCTGTATCGTTCATCTCTTGTCAAGACATTCATTTCACAAACTTAGTGTACGACAAGGCACGAAGTATGTTTTACTTTTCAAATACAGAAGCAGGTGTTCAACATCTATAACGTTTGCGGAAGCCAACACAGAATAATCAAGTAGACTATTTAATTCTGATCACACATTTCATTCATTTTCGAGTAGACTGTGGCTAAGCAAGCACAGACCCAATGTGCTTATAAAAGCACTTTAGTTTTGAATAACAATATGAAATATTTGCATTTTAAATGACCAATTACAATGTTGTACGACAAAGTAACTTTGCATTATTACAATTCAGATCATTAGAGTTAAAAAAAACTGGAGAATCCATAATAAAACAATAAACTGCTTAATATATCCCGGTTGTGGCAGTTTTCACACGTCATGGTTCCAGCACTTTAATTGTGTTATGTGGTTTTAAGTGTCTTTTCATGCAATAACTGTGCAAATTAAAAACATTTTGTGGTCAATATTAACTTGAACCAGACAGCCATTGTGAGTACAAAATGGGAATGGGAGGAAAGATTGGGCAGAGGAAATTATAAGCAAAGCTTCTTCTGTGATGATAAGACACTTGGCTCACAATATCTTCTGCTCTGTTGTAATATTTTTAGACGTTAGACTTTAGAGATACAGCGCGGAAACAGGCCCTTTGGCCCACTGAGTCCGAGTTGACAAGCGATCATCCCGTACACTTGCACCATCCTACACACTAGGGGCAATTTACAATTTTACCAAATCCAATTAACCTACAAACCTGTATGTCTCTGGAGTGCGGAAGGAAACTGGAGCACCCGGAGAAAACCCTCACGGACATGGGGAGCACATGCAAACTCTGTACAGACAGCACCTGTAGTCAAGGTTAAACCCAGGTCAATGGCACTGTAAGACAGCAAATTTACTGCTGTGCCACTGTGCTGCCCCTTTGCTTTGCTAGGCTTTGTTCATTTGTCATCAAAAATGAGTGAGACATTCAGTACACATTGAACCATCCACAAAACACAACTGAGCATAAACCAGAGAGCGTTTTTGTGACCTATTTCAACTTATCGGCCATGGAGTTTTCAAATACGAAAAGCAGAATTTTGGTTAAAAAAAAGGACGGACTGAAAGATTATATTGACAATGTTTGACTGCATTACAATGAGGTTGTAATTAAAAGCAACGTTTACTATAACAACATTTAAAAGACATTTAGACAGGATCATGGATAGGAAAAGTTTAGAGAGATCTGGGCAGGTGAGACCATCATAGATGGAACATCTTGGTTGTAATGGGCAAGTTGGGCTGAAAGGCCTGTTTCCTTGCTGTATGACTAAAATGGACAAAGGAGAAACAAAACATGTATTTTAGCTGCATCTTTTACCCTGCGCAGGGTAGATCAAGGCAAGGAAATGAAAACTGTTGAAGGGCAAATTGTGTCAATAATACTCAACATATTCAGTTGAGTATGATCAGTCTGAAGAAGGGTCTCGACCCGAAACGTCACCTATTCCTTCGCTCCATAGATGCTGCCTTACCCGCTGAGTTTCTCCAGCATTTTTGTCTACCCTCAACATATTCTGATATGTTTGTATGTTTGAAAAGGTCCATGTATTTTGATATTTAGTTCATTTAGTTTAAAGATACAGGCCCTTCGACAACCAGCGAACCCCGCACATTATCACTATCCTACACACACTAGGGACAATTTACATTTATACCAAGCCAATTAACCTGCACGTCTTTGGAGTGTGGGAGGAAGCAGATGATCTTGGAGAAAACTCACGCGGTCACGGGGAGAACGTACAAACTCCATGCCGACAGCACCCGTAGTCGAACCCAGGTCTCCAGCACTGTAAGGCCGCAACTCTACCGCTGCGCCACCCTGCTGCCCATATGTTTGTATGTTTGAGGAGGTCCATGCATTTTGATATGTTTGAGCAGCTCTATCTGCATCGGGGCATGTGGCAGCATCCAGAATGCAGAGTGCGGTCACAGAACAGAGACTGATTTGGCATCAAATCACTCAAAAAGACAATCGACAATAGCGATACCATGATATATAGGTCTGAGATAAATTGCTAAATTATACTAAAGACTTTAATACTGATTAGTTGTAAGAGGCTCATCTAAGACTGAGAATCAACTATGTTCCTGGATTTTGTTCATTCCCTAGGGCAGTTTAATGAGCAACCTCAGTTCCTAAGCCATTTATATTCAAACCATGTTACATGTGTATCCTGCAGTGAACGGCAGATCTCATGTAGGTATGGCCATCTGTGTATCACATGTGGTTACAGGGGCTGTTCAAATTGTCTCTGTTTCAAATTTGTCCCTCTTTAGGACAATGTCTTTAATAAGATCTCGACACCCATTGTTACAAAAAACATTTGTCCCCATTTTCTTGCTATAATGCTGCATATTAAATAATAGAATAAGAACTAAAAGCACGTTCATTTGTCTCTATCTCACGATTCGCTATATTTCTCGTTTCCCTTTCCCCTGACTCTCAGTCTGAAGAAGGGTCTCGACCCGAAACATCACCTATTCCTTTTCTCCAGGGATGTTGTCTGACCCGCTGAGTTACTCCTGTTTTTTGTGTCTATCTTCGGCTTCTGATACGATACGATAGAACTTTATTTATCCCAGGAGGGAAATTGAACCAGCATCTGTAGTTCCTTCCTACACATGTTCATTTGTAAGCCAGATATAACTTGGGATTCAGTTGAATGGAACAAAGGCTATTGGAGAGAATATTTATTAATTTGTATATTTTAAGTAAATGACCTGCCAAACTGTCTTTTGGATATGTCTACATAAATATATTTTGAAAAATATCCCGGCTGCCTCACATACTAAGATACTGAGATCAGATGGTTTTAAGGTGTCAGTGTGGCTGGGGCATTGGCTGAGAATGGTACAATGACTCAATATTTACCAACCACAGTTATCATAACCTGGTGAGCATCCAAATATAATGTCAACATGAACCAAATTAGTGGGGAGTTGAAGTTGTGCTTCAAGGCTACAGCACTAGTTCAACATTCAATCTGTTCCTCATTGGTGCAGGAAAAGGATCCTGGCTTTCCTTTAGTGCCAGTGGACGGTTGAGAGGAAAGGTGGAAGAAACACAAAGGCAACCATCTTAGCCCCCTTTTCTTTTGGTAGAAATGCGGCATGAGTGGTATTAAGGTATTAAATGCAAATGGCGGTGCACGTCTTTGATCCTGCAATAACTACATAAATAATAGAAACATTAGCCTGTTTGTCTCTTTGAGTCTGTTCTGCATTTAATCCAAATGTGTAGGAAGGAACTGCAGATGTTGGTTTAAACCTAAGAGAGACACAAAACGCTGGAGTAACTCAGCGGGACAGGCAGCATCTCTGGATAGAAGAAATGGGTGACGTTTTGGGTCGAGACCCTTCTTCAGACTATGTGTTTGGTTCAACTCTATCTTCCCTCCTGAAATAGTCTGAAGAAGGGTCCCAACGTGATCCATTTTCTCTAGAGATGTTGCCTGACCTGCTGTGTTACTATAGCATTTTGTGTCTCTCTCTGGTATAAACCAGCATCTGCAGTTTTTTATTAACTCATATTCCTGAGTTCCCTTAGTGTACAACAAATCTACCAACACACGCCTTGAATCCAACCAACAACTAACCGTCACAGCCCTGTCAGGTAGAGTTCCAATAACTTACAATTGTCTGAGTAGAAATCTTCTGGTCATCACAGTTCCCAATTTTCACCCTAATTAACTTCCCTGTCGCCCACCCCCATCCCCCCACCCCACCACTGTTTTGGGACCAATAGACCCTAAATTAAATCCTATGATTCCATAAACTGAAAATATGCAGATACAAAGTGGATAGCAATTTTCTTTCTCGGATTATTATCCAGAAACGTTTTCCAGGAAGTCCCTGAATACTTGAATGAGATAATAATTAATAGAGTTAGAAGGTCAGGACAGTAGGTTTGAATTGTCAGCCTCATTGATGTTAGACTTTGTTTCAACTTGTTGCGGATTCATAACCTTTTACTGACACGCACACAAAATGTATATCTACCAAATTATTCTCTGTTGCAGGTAAAATAAATATGAGGCTGATTACTGTCATAAGTTTGAAGGACAAATTGAATGGCTTTCCAATTCACTTCTATTTCTACAGACGTTGTTAGGTGTATTAATATTAAATTAATGAGACTTACATGAATCCTGTCCAAACTAGCATAATGTTCTGCAATGAGTTCAGAAAATGAAGTTATAGTTCTGGTTGCACCCCTTAGGTAATGATATAATCCACCCACCCTCCCTTCATCCCCATATAACCATCCACCCCCTCCCCCCTCGTCCTCCACTGTGCCACTCTCCAGCCCGCCTGGACTCACACCTATTTCTCTCCTTCCCTTCCACCTACATTCCTTCCTCTTGCTTCACACTTTGCAACTCTTCAATCTTTCTGTCTCACATCCTTTTGCCTTTTTAACTCTGGCCGTTGTCCAACAAACTGCCTTTGAAAAAGCCATCTTTACCTGCATCACCTTATTACCTGCCCGGCTTTGTTCTGAAACATAGAAACATAGAAACATAGAAAATAGGTGCAGTAGTAGGCCATTCGGCCCTTCGAGCCTGCACCGCCATTCAATATGATCATGGCTGATCATCCAACTCAGTATCCTGTACCTGCCTTCTCTCCATACCCCCTGATCCCTTTAGCCACAAGGGCCACATCTAACTCCCTCTTAAATATAGCCAATGAACTGGCCTCAACTACCTTCTGTGGCAGAGAGTTCCAGAGATTCACCACTCTCTGTGTGAAAAATGTTTTTCTCATCTCGGTCCTAAAGGATTTCCCCTTAATCCTTAAACCGTGACCCCTTGTCCTGGACTTCCCCAACATCGGGAACAATCTTCCTGCATCTAGCCTGTCCAACCCCTTAAGAATTTTGTACGTTTCTATAAGATCCCCCCTCAATCTTCTAAATTCTAGCGAGTACAAGCCGAGTCTATCCAGTCTGCCCCTGCTTTCTTCTCCCCCACCCACCCCCTCTTACAATATGCCTGAGGAAGGGTCCCGACCCAAAATGTAACCTTTCCATGTTCTCCAGAGATGCTGCCTGACCAGCTGAGTTACGCCAGCACTTTGTGTTTTCCTATTGTTCTGGTTGTCACGTTTGAAGAGGATTGCTTCAAAGGAATGTGAACCCAGATACATTCCACATTGTCTACACTGTGATTGAAGTTATAATGTAAATTGTAATTGCTTTTAAGGAATTAATGTCAGCATCACTAAATAAGGAGCAAGTGCCCTAAGAATAGTTTTATGTAACTGGATTGATACGAATATGTGAACATAAGAATTAGAAACAACAGTAGGCCATTTGGCTGCTCAAATCTTTTCTACTATTACTTAGATAATGGCTGATCAGATTGTAACCTCAACTTTGTATTCCCAGTGACAATTGGTGAACTTTCATCCCTTGCTTACTAAGAATCTATCTACCTCTGCCTACTATTTCATAGACTTTGGTTCCACTGCTCTCTGATGAATTGAACCTAAGACTTGGGAGCCGAATTAGGCCATTCAGCACATCGAGTCTACAGCACCATTCAATAATGACTCATTTTTTTCCCTGTCAACCCCATTCTCATGCTTTCTCCCCATAACCTTTGACACCCAAGAATCGATCAATCTCTGCTTTAAAAATACCCAATGATTTGGCCTCAATCAAAAGAACTTACACAACACAGTTAGTAAGAACGAAAAGTTACAGCTGGTATAAGAATTAAGAGGATCGGATATATTCACATTCTGTATTACTACTTCAATAAAGGACCAATTAAACTGGAAGATTTGTTTTTTACTATCGGCGACTGCGTAAGTTCTTTCACTCTGACATTCACGAGTAGGAATGGCAATTCAAAGTTGGACATTGGAAATTTAAGAAATTGCCGTTACAATTTGTATGACTGACTTGGCAAACGAAATTCCTCGCATGTTGCAAAACATACTTGGCTAATAAAGTATTATTGTGATAAGGTAAATGCACAGAGCCCTTTGTTTTTGTCATTTTTAAGCAACTAATTCTTCTTTAACGATGTTAAGAGGTATAGATAGGGTGAATACTCAAAACGTTTTACCCCAGGACTGGGGAATCAAGAACCAAAAGACATACGTTTAAGGTGAGAAGAGAAAGAGTTAATAGTAACCTGAGGGGCAATTAGGTGGTGGATATAAGGAACAACCTGCCAGAGGAGGTAGTTGAGGCAGGTACTAGAGCAACATTTAAAAGACATTAGGACAGGTACATGGAAAGGAAAGGTTGAGAGTGTTACAGGCCAAACATTGGCAGGTAGGACTAATGTAGATGGGACATCTTGAATGGCATAGGCAAGTTGGGCTGAAGGGCCTTTTTCCATGCTGCATTACTCTATGACTATGACCTGTGGAATCCCCTGTACATCAAAAGATAAACTGTACCTGCTGGCAGTAATGGGACAAAGTTGTATGTCACATGTAGGAGAACACAAAAAGTAAATGTCTAAATGGACACATAAGAAACTACAGATGCTGGAATCTTTAGCAAAGTACTAAAGTGCTAGAGGATATCAATGGGACATAAGTGATAGGAGTAGAATTAGGCCATTCGGTCCATCAAGTCAACACCGCCATTCAATCATGGCTGATATTTCTCTCTCTCCTAACCCCGTTCTCCTGTCTTCTCCACATAACTTCTGACACCTGTACTAATCAAGAATCTATCTACATCTGCCTTAAAAGTATCCACTGACTTTGCCTCCACAGCCTTTGTGGCAAAGAATTCCACAGATTCACCACCCTCTGACTAAAGAAATTCTTCCTCATCTCCTTCCTAAAAGAACGTCCTTTAATTCTGAGGCTATGACCTCTAGTCCTAGACTCTCCCACTAGCGGAAACATCCTCTCCACGTCCACTCTATCCAAGCCTTTCACTCCTCTGTACGTTTCAATGAGGTCCGGCCTCATTCTTCTAAATTCATGGGTCAAGCAGCATTTGTGGAGTGGAATGGACACACGCCGTTTCAGGTTGGGACTCTTCCTCAGTCTGAAGAAGGGTTGTGTCCCAAAACGTTATTTGTCCATTCCCTCCACAGGTGCTGCTTTGAGTTTCTCCAGCACATTGTAAATGTTTAAAGTCGAGAATGGGTTTTTGCCTCAATATCATAATAATAAGTATTGTGGTAACCTGTTTCAAGGAGATTTGCTTATTCTGTCTTCTGGATGAAGATGAAGATTTATTTTCTCTCTCAGTATAGCCTGGGACTTTGGTGCCAAAGAATAATACCTCACCTTCCTTTGTTAGCATCAAAGAGGTGATACAGACTTGGAGAAAACTATGCCTGTGAATTGCCCAAATCTCTCACTCTGCAGTCAGTACAGGGCCTGTCCCACTTGGGCGTCATTTGCATGTCACGCAGGTGGCGCGCGAAGATTTTGTGAATCCCCAAATCCTGGGGCGCCGCGCATGACCGTGCGTCACTGCCTACGTCACCACGCACCATGTGCGCGTAATGCACACCATGTGCGCATCACGTGTGCGTCACGACGAGCATGTCGCGTGAATGACGCGCAAATGATGCCCAAGTGGGACAGGCCCTTACCATTACAACCTATAGGGGCTGAAAATGCTCAATGATGGGTGAATCTTTAATCCATAGAGACTATTTCACCCCGCAGAACTGTAGAATACTAGAAACATTCAGCACCGGAGTAGTGTGATTCAGTAGTGTGTTACAGTCCAGAACAAAAATACATTGCTGCACATTGTGCTGGAAGGTAGTCTCGTGTGATCAGATTTCTAGGTTATGTATTCACTAACTGCTCTACACCTCCAGCATTTGATTTGTGTAGGAAGGAACGGCAGATGCTGGTTTAAACCGAAGAAAGACACAAAAAACTAGTGTAACTCAGATGAACAGGTAGCATCTCTGGAGAGAAGGAATGGATAACGTCCTGAAAAGTCACCCATTCCTTCTCCCCAGAGATGTTGGCTGTCCCGCTGAGTTACTCCAGCTTTATGTGTTTATCTCCAGCATTTGATTTGATTGAATTCAATGGAACTGAATCTTGGGTGGGAAGTATAATGGGTGGCCAATGTTCTCACACTAGTCAACAGTAAAAGTTGGTCAGATATTCACCCCAAGTCTCTTCCCTTTGGGGAAATAAATTGTAAGTGAAAGTTTGGCTTTTGGGCATAGAACCTGGTTTAGAAGAGGTGCAGAAGGAGAAAGTTGAACAATAGAGTTTTCTGATGGGGGTTTAGCCCTTGCTGGCTCCTGAAGCATTCTGGAGGGGACAGGGTGGTGTGAAGGGAAAGCATTTGCCTTTTCTCAGTAAAGCTGGCAAACTCCAGGCTACATTAGAAACCTCATCAATTCTGTATGTTAGCCCTACTATTAAACTTGATTCAAGATAGACTGTTTAGATTTGCAGTTCACAAACAAGAAGACAATGGGCAAGCAATGTCGATCCATTGTATCTCTGTTCAGAATGGCTTGCAGTTCCCCTCCCTGCCCCTGTTTCACTGTCAAGTTTCCTCACTGGAGCCTTGTAGTGTTGATAGGGTAACATCCCAGAAACACCTTGCTATTGGGGTACAGTCGCCTCCTTTATATCATTTCCTCTTTTGAATTTGGAATTATTATCAGTGTGATGCCAGATTAACAGTGTGAGCCACCCTCTCATGCCTCTGCATTGTGCTCACCTGCTGGAATTCGATTGTTTTGGTTCTACATTTCAGTTTGATAATGTAAAATGTTCAGATTATAGGGATGGATTTCACATAAATCTCACCTCAAAATGTCAACCCAGAAAAGATCAGCAATGACAGGTTGCAATAGGTTCATTTGAGGCTCCTTGTTGGTTATTGATTTGTGCCATTATATTCAGCTCTTCTGACACTAAAGTCTTGCATTTTGTGATTGAGTGATCAAGTTAAGAATAGCTTCAGATCAAGCCCAGAAACTCATCACCAACTGGTATATTCTGTTAAATGCACACCGGGCGGCACAGTGGTACAGCGGTAGAGTTGCTGCCTTACAGCGCCAGAGACCCGAGTTTGATCCTGACTACAGGTGCTGTCTGTATGGAATTTCGGAGTACGTACAAATTCCCTGTGACCTGTGTGGGGTTTTTCTGGGAGTTCCGGTTTCCTCCCACACTCCAAAGATGTACAGATTTGTAGGTTATTTGGCTTGATAAAATTGTTAAACATTATCCATGGTGTGTATAGGATAGTGTTAGTGTGCAGGGTTCGCTGGTCGGCACGGACTCGGTGGGTTGGAGGGCATGTTTCTGCCCTGTATCTCTAAACTAAACCAAACTGTGACCTTACATAACAGTTTTAGGCTTAATTTTCAACAGCTAAGTGGTAATGTATTTTGATTTCTCATTGTTCGAGCTCATGCTGTTAATTACACCACATACTTACATGATGAGGAATAATCATATTATGTGTAAAAGTGGTCTTCTTTGGTAAACCCATTAGAAGAGTACTCTGTACTCATCAGTATGAATTGTTCATTCGCTCGTGTGTCAGACGACGCATAGCTTGCTGTTGGCCTCCATTGTCGTCCAACATGTTGACAGAATTGGTCGCCCAACGTATCAGTGAGTGCATCGTGTCGTCATTTCCGGGGATCGCCACGAGGAGGCTTCTGTCATGATCCCCAGTATGAATTGTTAAAATATATGTTAGAGTTGCATCATACAATCAAAAAAATTCTATAACATGTCATTGGAATGAGATCTATGCCACGTTTGTCTTTTCTTCATTCGAGGACTAATTTGGATTGTGTAGGATTGTCCGAAACATGTTGAAAGATGCAGCTTGGTTTACCCAAGGCAGCATCTCTGGAGAACATCGATAGGTGACATTTCAGGTTGAGACCCTTATTCAGGTGTCACCTGTCCATGTTCTCCAGACATGTTCCCTGACCCACTGAGTTACTCCAGCATTTTGTGTCTTTTTTTGTAAACCAGCATCTGCAGTTCCTTGTTTCTAGTTTGTTTTTCTCTTCTGGCTGAGAAGTTACGTGAATAGTTATAAGCACAACACCCTATTGCACCCAGGTCCAGTGGTATCTGTAATTCTCACCTGAGACAGAACTACCCTGTGCCAGAAAGTATCTAGGGTGGTTTTGTAAGTCTAATTCCCTCAGGCCATTTACTGGTTCAGTCTACAACATAGCTTTTGTGGAATTTTCCCCGCAGTTTTCATAATAGTGGAATTAGTCCAAGAACTACAAACTCTTCATTTTCCCTTGCAAACAGATATTGTCCAGAGAGTTCTGTCAAACTTGGCTAGGTAGCTTCTGTTGGCTTTGCCATGTGGATCCATATGAGGAAGGATGATTGATGATTGCATCTTAACCTCAAATATTTAGTGCATTTCCTCGTGTAATTAAATAATGACAAAGATAAATTAGGTTTACAAACAGCCTTGAGTAGGACCTCCTCAAGATAGAAAACGTTACCTCTATTGGCAATGTTTCTACCCTCCAGCATGGTGGTGGTGGTGGCAGGAAAAGCATGAAGATAGACATTAAAAATTGCACATGGACGTAGTACTTACACTCTTATATGTATATTCATGGCACATAGTCTCATGTCTATTCATCAAAGCTGTGGATACTTTGGCCTGGGTAGAGTGGATGTGGAGAGAATGTTTCTAGTAGTGGGGGAGTGTAGGACCAGAGGGCACAGCCTCAGAATAAAAGGACACACCTAGAGAATAGAGATGGAGCAAAAGGGCAATTGTGTTGGTCTGATCCCCAACTTTAGCACACGGAAGTGTGATCAGCACGGACTGCAACTTAACCTGCTGTTCCTGCCAGAATTGCCAGATTGTATAAAGCAGCCCAGTGCAGTAATCAATATAAACTAAAACATCATGCATTCTGCATATGTGGCACCTAGGAAAGGAATCCGCTACTTGGATTTTAACGTTTTCTATTATTGAGAAGTCTCTATTTCCTCCTCTCCTGCTTACATTTGAATTCTTGTTCACCGCAGGTTTTCGAAGCATGTCCTCATAATGTTAATGAAGTTTTAAAATGGAAGAAGCTACCTTACTTCAAGAGAGAGTTAGATTTAGCTCATGGGGCTGACGGAATCAAGGGATATGGGGGGAAAGCAGGAACGGGGTACTGATTTTGGATGATCAGCCATGATCATGTTGAATGGCGGTGCTGGCTCGAAGGGCCGAATGGCCTACTCCTGTTACTGATTTCTATGTTTCATGAACTGCAGAACATTCCTCCATTGCTGGCATTCGCTGAGTAGACTGACATTTAAATTTCCAGTGGTGGAATATGTCAGTACCTAGTTAGGTTTTCAGCACCTAGTTAGGTACCTAGTTACCATAGTTAGGTTTATGGAACTTCACTGTGTGAAATTCCTCATAGTAAATGGGTGTGAAAGTGTTGGTCTCTATCTGTACTCAGTTTGCAGTGATCTGTTCTGCTGGATTCAATGGAACTGAATGACAAGGGTGACTATGTTTGATACCATTTTACCCAGTTATTATATGTGATCATCAAACATGTTCTCTCCCTATCTTCTAGTTAGTTATACTTAAATTATTTTACTACCATTTCCAGTTAACTGCATCTAACAGCAGTAGGTTAGATGTTCTGTACATAATTAATTTAAGTATCACACTTAGTGTCATGATTTTCATTTTTGCAATTTAATGTTTGTATTTTATTGAGCTGTGCGTTTCTAAGCTAGGTGGTGCTGTTGTCTTGATCAAACAGACCCCTAATTTGCTGCTCGGATCATGAAATCAAGTTTAATCGTGGTCAGTCAAGTTCTTTTCTACCGGGATTCTCAACCTTATTCTAAACATTTGATTGAGCACCAGCACCAAAACCAGTGGCTTTCATCTATATAGCACCTTGTATACCAACCACCGGACTAAGGAACAGCTTCTTCCCCTCCGTATCAGACCTCTGATTGATCCTTCCATTAGCTAGGGTGTAGTCCCGACCCTCCAACCTACCTCATTGCAGGCATTGAACTTTCTCTCTGGAACTGTTCATGCTACAATGCTGAGAAACTATATTCTGCACTGGTATGTTTTCTCTTAGCTCTCTCTATTGTACCTATGTTTGGTTAGATTGTACTAATATATAGTATTATTATTGTATACATAATGTATACTTTTGTATTACTAGATCGGATGGCATGCAGACATCGGTGTCTAGGTACAGATGACAATAATAAACCTAAACCTCAACCTTCCATGGAGTAAAACATCTCAAACAGTTCATGGGGGCATCATGAAACAAGTTTTACTCCATCTGGATGTAAATTAGGAGAGGAGTGTAGATCACTGTTAGATCTACAAGGAGTGCACGTGACCAAAAACTTGGTCTAAGAAATAGGTTTGAGGATTGCCTTCATGAATGAGAAGCAAATGGGAGGAGTGAAGGTTTAGGAAGGAACTCCAAAATTTAGAGCAACCCAAGGCATTGGTTGACCGATTAAAATTGGTGCCTGCACGAGCCCAGAACATAGATATTTTAGATAGACACGAAAAGCTGGAGTAACTCAGTGGGACAGGCAGCATCTCTGGAGAGAAGGAATGGGTGATGTTTTGGGCCAAGACCCTTCTTCAGACTGGTTAGGGATAAGAGAAACGAGAGATATAGACCGTGATGTGAAGAGATAAAGAACAATGAATGAAAGATATGCAAAATAAATAACGATGATAAAGGAAACAGACCGTTGTAAGCTGTTTGTAGGGTGTAAATGTGAATCTAGTGCGACTTGGGTGGGGGAGGGATAGAGAAAGGGAGAATGCCGGAGCGACCTGAAGTGAGAGAAATTAATATTCATACCACTGGGCTGTAAGCTGCCCGAGCGAAATATGAGATGCTGTTCTTCCAATTTGCCTTTAGCCTCAAGGGCCTGTCCCACTTGCCGATTTTTTCGGCGACTGCCGGCATCATCGACTGACGTATCAGGTCACCGAAATATTCGCGGTGTGACGCGGCGTGATGACGTATGACGAGCGGTGTTTTTGCAAGTGTCGCAACATTTTTTTGCCGCTGGATTTTGAAATGTTCAAAATCTTTTGGCGAAACTGGCATGACGCTGGCAGTCGCCGAAAAGACGCCAAGTGGGACAGTCCCTTCACTCTGACAATGGAGGAGACCAAGAACAGAAAGGTCTGTGTAGGAGTGAGAAGGAGAACTTCGTAAGGTTTGGTGCAGGAGGATGTACAGGGAATAGGACTCCAATTAAATTTGTTTTGTTGTTTTACAAGTAGTTTTTTTAAATTCCTGGCAGCCTGCTGAGATCCATTCTTTGCATTTACGTTTCTTTTATGATGCACCCAATTCCCTGCCATGTGTGTTCTTTTGCTGCAGGCTGTTGTGTTTCTTTTCAACTTCCTGAGCCTGCTGTTTTCTTTCACTTTCTTTTAGCCCTACTGTTTGGCCCACTGCCCAACACTGGTTCATTTTAATCCTGCTCCTGCAAACTTTCTCCTTCCTCAAAGCTTCAATCAGTGTTCCTTCTTGTCCTGCGAAAAGCCAGCAACTGCAAATGCGCTCCCCTGACCTCACTGCAGAGCCAGAGAGAGAAAATGGGAGCTAAAACTAAAGGTAAATATAGAACAGTACAGCACAGGAACAGGCCCTTCAGCCCACAATGTCAGTGCTGAACATAATGCCAAGATAAACTCATCTCATCTGCCTACACATAATCCATATTCCTCCTTCCATGCATATTCAGATGCGTATGGCAGCACGGTGGCGCAGCGGTATAGTTGTTACCTTACAATGCTTGCAGTGCAGGAGACCCAGGTTCGATCCCGACTACGATGTCTATACGGAGTTTGTACATTCTCCCTGTGTCTGCATGGGTTTTCTCCGTGATCTTTGGTTTCCTCCCACACTACAAAAACGTTTATAGGTTCGAAGATAGATACAAAAAGCTGGAGTAGGGTCGGGTCTCGACCCGAAACATCACCCATTCCTTCTATCCAGAGATGCTGCCAGTCCCACTGAGTTACTCCAGCTTTTTGTGTCTATCTTCGGTTTAAACCAGCATCCGCAGTTCCTTCTTACATAGGTTTGTAGGTTAATTGACTTGGGTTTGTATACTTGGTATAAGTATAAAATTGACCCCAGTTTGTATAGGCTTGTGTTAATGTGGGGGGATCGGTGGTCGGTGCAGACCCGATGGTCCCAAAGGGCCAGTTTCCGCGCTTTATCTCTGGACTAAACTAAACCAAGCCTATCTAAAAGCCACTTAAATGCCACTAACGTACCTGCCTCAACTATCTCCTCTGGCAACACGTTCAATATACCTATCACCCTTTGTGTAAAAAAGTTACCCCTCAGGTTCCTATTAAATCTTTCTCCCCTCACCTTAAACCTATATCCTTTAGCTATTTGGTTTAAAGAGTCATGGAATTATACATCATGCAAAAAGTCCCTTCGGCCCATCGAGACTGCGCTGACTACCAAGCACCCATTTACGTTGATCCTACACTAATCCCATTTCATTCTTCACACAATCCCATCAATACCTCCAGTTTGTATCATTCACGTCCACACTCGAGGCAGGGAATAGGCAATCAGACGTCAATGGGCCTTTGTCTAGTTGGCAAGTCAAAAATGTGGTTTGCCAGAAGGACTGGTGTAAAGGCCTCCGTTTTTCACAATTAATTTTAATGACATAATGAAGGGACCAAAGGTATAGTTGTTAAATTTATTGTTGGCTCAAAGAGAGATAGTAAAGTAAGTTGTGAAGAGTCCATAAACGAGGCTCCAGAGTTCATGGGTCTGGCATTAGAGTGGAAAATATGAACATGTCCATTTAGGGAAGATGAAAAATAAATATTTTAAAATAATTTCATCGAAGTGACGGGAGATTGCTGAGTCCTGAGATGCAGAGGGATCTGGATACCTTAGTTCACATCATAGATTCATTGAAACAAGACCTTGGGCCCAACTTGCCCACGCCGACCAAGACCTCCCATTGAAAATAGTCACAACTACCTGCATTTGTCCCATATCCCTCTAAATCATTTTAGGTCCTATCCATGTACCTGTCTTTTAAATGTTGTTTAAGTACCTGGCTCAATGACCTCCTCTAGCAACTTATTCCATATGCCCACCACCTTCTGTGTGAAAAAGTTGCCCCGCGGGTTTCCATTAAATATTCCACCCTTTACCTTAAACCTTTTGTCTTCTAGATCTTGGTCCCCCTAATGTGGGTAAAAGACTGTGCATCTGCCCTATCTATTCCACTTATGATCTTATCACCCATCATTTTCCTGCACTCCAAGTAATAAAGCCCAAGCCTGCCCAACCACTCCCTTTAGCTCAGGCCCTGAAGTCCTGGCAATATCCTCATAAATCTCTGCACCCTTTCCAGCTTAAGATCATCTTTCCTATACCGGGAATACCAAAACTGAACACAATACTCCAAATGTTGCCTCACCACATCAGGTTAAACAGCAGTTTGGCATACAATTTAAAAAAAGCATTAGAATGATATTGTTTACTGCTAAATAAACTGAATGCAAAGTCAGGAATGTTATGCTTCAGTTATATTGCTCGATGTTGAGGGTGTACAGTAATGGTCTCCTTATGTGATCAAGATTCCAGAATTAAATGTTATTTGTCTTAGTTTAGATTAAAGATACAGTGTGTAATCAGGCACGATGGCCTACCGAGTCCATGCTGACCAACGATCACTTGCATACTAGTTCTATCCTACCCTACACACTAGGAGTAGCAATGTTACAACATTTTGAGATTTAAAAAATCAAGTCTGCAATTTATCCCATCAGATAAAGCACAAAAATAAGTTTAATTTGACACCTAATTCACTTTCATATCTTCAGTATTAAAACATTATGGCCATGTTCATACTTGGAAATTAGCATCTTGTTCCCTATTGCTTTTCCATTGACTTAACACAAAAGCTGTGATCGAGGACAGTCAAAAGCCCATAACTTTTGTAAAAATTAAGAGAACTGAATGAAATTTTCAGTTATTATAGATTGAAGCATTCTGAAACAAATATAAGCATATAAAGCATATAATTAGTTAGTTACCTAATTGTAGCTAATTACAAACTTGACCGTTGTGACGGAAATAGTAATAAACACCCAGACTGCCTTGAAAATTCAAGAATGTGATATTCTCAAGATTAGAACTTTAATATTATTGTATTATATGCTGTAAGTCCGTAACAGGTAGGTAAATGAATTACAATTTCTAGCAATAGACCAAGTCTTTATGGAGAAGATCAGTTGCTAGCTGGTACATTGGCATATCATAATCAGTAGCATCATCATACCCCTCAGATTGCAACCAATAAGCAACTCTGTACACCTTGTTTTTCCTCAACTTTTCAATTTTGGCATTGTAAACTACAAGTTTTTGCTCTTCAAACCACGCATGACATGCCTTTCTGCCCACTACTTTCCCATTAAGAATGTCCTGTAGATCATCACATTTGGAGTAGTCCAAATTCGGATCATCTCTGCGAATGCTGTCTAAATCAGTCTCTTTTGCTGGGCATTTGGATTGACAATTTTGCATTTCTTCTTCGGAGACATCTGTTTAACATGTAAAAGAAAAAAACCCACTGAACAGCATTAACAGAAACAAGTTATTATTTGCAGTTTTAGAAAAAAGGTAGAAATTATAAAGTTAAACGCTAAAACAAATAGTAAATACCTAACAAAAAATTCATATTCATCAGTTTCATCAATTCAATTCATCTAATCAATTAAATTCATCTAAATTCAATTACTAGATCTAAACATCTATCCATTTCTTAAGAAAAGGCTTTAAAAAAAAAGCCTGTATCCAAATAACAAACTAATCCCATTCCCCCAAGAATTCACAATATAACATGATTTTTAATTCTCACTGTCATGAATTTATATGCCAGATGGAAGGAATTTAATGTTTAATTCCCATGAATTAATCTAGAAACATACACTCTCAATATAATTAAAATTATTATTTTTGGCACAATACATTGTGGATATTTATATAAAAATATTAATTATGGATAGACAATAACACAAAACATAGACGATTTAGATGCTCTTATGACATGATTGTCCAAAAAATATGAGGATTTAAATCATCTTGCGAGTGGGTGTTTCTGGAATGCGATCGATTGGAACGTTGCATTTGCCGTAAATCTTAACCTCATATCGGCAGGAAAGACACTGCCGAATCGTAAGGGGCCAAATAACATTTTCGCAACTTAAAATTAGATTAAAGCCACCCCAAGAAGCAAGATTATGTGAAATAAACGACTTACCCTTTGTTTTGTCCTGTTTTTGCGATCCGTCGCGTTGTTGGCGTTGAGGGCGTTAGAAGTCGCATTTTACTTTAATCCAACTATTAAATTGTCCAGCGATTTAAAAAAAGAAAAGAAAACCGGGAACGGAAGTCCGATCGATTTTTCTTCATCGACTCGCAGCCCGAGGAAATCCCTCTCCAACAAGCGATACAAACCTGCATTTTAATCCCGCCCTCCCCCCCCTCCCTCAAAGGCGCCAAAGTCGCGCACACAGCCAGTGACAGATCTGCAGCGCCGCTGAAGGTAGGTTTTGTAACGTCGCTACTAGGAGCATTTTTTCAGAGGCCAATTAACCCATACACCTCCACGTCTTTGGAATGTGGAGGAGACTGGAGCTCCCTGAGAAAACCCACGCGGTCACAGGGAGAACGTACAAATTCTACAAAGACAGCACCCATGGTGAGGATCAAATCCTGGTGTCTGGAGCTGTAAGGCAGCAACTCTACCCCTGTATCAGTGTACCAGCCCCTATGTAATTTGGTATTACTTCACATCTATATCACACCAAGCTTCTTTGCCAGTGCCTAATTTTCACAAGCCTTCAGTCATTCTAATTACACCTACCTATCCAGCTCATATTCCTCTGATTCCCTTCCCGTCACCTACTCACCTGCGTTCCTTTAAATGTATCAAATCTATATTCGTCCCTCAATTCTTCTGTTCTAAAGAAAATAACTCTGGTGTATATGTCATTCTTCGGCACTAACATTTTGCAGTCCCAGTCTGCAAGATTCTTTTCTAATAATTGCTACCTGTGAATTTTGGAAATTTGAAATTAAAATCTTTTTTCAATTTGCTTTCTGCAACGTGGAATCCTGAAACGCAGTTGTACTTCAAGTGTGATCTGTAAAATTAATGTTAATTTGCTGCTTGCATGTTCTTGTTCATCAATTTAGAGTTCCACATTTAGTAGTGTCAAATTTAAAAAAACTAATTAAATATATATTTAAAGAGATTGAACAAGTAAATACATTTTAGTTCTCAGGGTCATATTTTTCTTCTTGCGTTTGAGGCAGCAGAAGTCTGCAGCAGGGTGATGCCATCCGGTTCGACATCCGTAGGTGCCCGCCCTAAAAAGGGCACATGCTCCGGATTGGCGCCAAGCTGCGGCGACTGAGGTTGCATTTCTGCTGCTGTCTCTGTTTGTTGTCGTTCGCCTGACTGAGGTCAGCGCTCACCACGGGGAGGTCGACAACATGAGCCCCAGGGTCATATTGAAGAATGTATAGTCAACAGATCGTCAGAATACATTGAATTGGTTCATCAGGTCACAGGTGATAGGAGCAGAATTAGGCCATTCGGCCCATCAAGTCTATGCCAATCAATCATGGCTAATCTATCTCTCCCTCCTAACCCCATTCGCCTGCCTTCTCCCCATAACCCTTGACATTCAATTAGATGAAATACACAGAGGCATTAAACTTAATCCCATGAAGTTAAATTCTTTAAAAAACTGAATGTCAAATTAAACCTGAACACATAATATGTGAAAGTACACTAATTGCAGATCAATTACAATTAAATTTATTTTTCAGGCTACAAACTGCAATGCCTGATATACATGAATCAGTAACAGAAGCAGACCACTCGGCCCTCAACTCTATTCTGTCATTCAACAAGATCTGACTGATTTAATTGGTATTCGTTTATTATTGTCATATGTACCAAGATACAGCGAATAGTTTTTGTTTGCGAGTTGTCCAGTTAAATCAAGTCATACTATACATGAGTACAATCAGCCTGTAAATAAGTACAACAGGTAATGCAAAGAGAAAAATAGCTGAGCACAGAATATGGCATTACAGTTCCAGAAAAAAAGTACAAGGTCTGCCTCGAGGTAGGTTGGAAGATTGGGGCTACAACCTAGCTGATGGGAGGACCATTCAGTAGTCTGATAACAGTGGGGAAGAAGCTGTTCCTGAATAATGTGGTACATGCTTTCAAGTTGTTGTACCTTCTGCCCAATGGTAGAGGGCGAAGATGAGATGACTGCCATGCAAAAGGTCCTTGATTATGTTGGCTGATTTTCAGAGGCAACGTGAAGTATAGATGAAATGGATGGTGGGGAGTGGGCTACATCCACAACTCTGCAATTCCTTGTGGTCTTGGGCAGAGCTGTTTCCAAACCAAGTTGTGGTGCAACCTAATAGTCTGCTTTCTGAAGTGCATCTGTAGTGGTTGGTAAGAGTCTTTAGAGACATGCTGAACTTCCTTGTTTAAGAAGGAACTGCATATGTTGGAAAATAAAAGGTAGACAAAAATGCTGGAGAAACTCAGCGAGGCAGCATCTATGGAGCGAAGGAAATAGGCGACGTTTCGGGTCGAGACCCTTCTTCAGACCCGTCTGAAGAAGGGTCTCCACCCGAAACATCGCCTATTTCCTTCGCTCCATAGATGCTGCCTCACCCGCTGAGTTTCTCCAGCATTTTTTTCTACCTGCTGAACTTCCTTAGTCTCCTGAGGAAATAGAGGCATTGGTGTGCTATTTTGGTCAGCTAGCTGCCCCTGGATCCCATGTGATCGAACTTCCCAGAGCTGCTTGCATGCAGAACCGTATCAAATGCCTTGCTGAAGTATTTCGCTTTGCCCTCATCAATCTTTTTAGTTCCTTCCCCAAAAAAGGAAATTAGATTCATAAGGCACAATCTCCCACACACAAAACTGTGCTGACTATCCCTAATCTGCCCCTGTCTATCCAAAGGCATATAAATCCTATCCCCCAGAATACTCCCCAGTAACTTGCCTACCACAGATGTTAGGCTCACTGGTCTATATTTCCCAAGCTTTCCTTGCAACTAATTCACCTAATTAATATTGATGCTCACCCAAAATGCTAATCTTCTCCTGTGAAAGCTCAAATCTCATTTGATTTTATATTGAAAATATAAGATCTCTAAGATTTACTGCATCGTTCAAAGTATTATTATCAGTCAACACTTTAGCCTCCTTTAGTTTTGAAGACTGGGCATATTCATAAGACTCTCCATCTTAATTATTTTACAGATTTTAACGTTTTTTTCTTTCAAAACAAACAGGTGGGTTTTCCTGCCCAGATTAAAGCTTTCTCTCTGCATCAGCTGGGGGGCTATTCTCATACATCGTCATGTTGTTTTTAAAATGAATCCAGCAAAAAGCCTGCCAACCCCCGTCCCCCAGTGACAGATTGAGCAGGCTTTGGAGAGCTCTAATGATAAGCATTTGTGACAGGCAGCGTCTCAATCCAAAACTTTTCAATCAGACAGCCGTTGGAAACACTGACTGCAACTTCATCACTTCCTTCTGTATTTACGAGTTGTAAACATTGGGGAGCACTGTGCATTGATTATTCTGGTCTTGTTACAGTCCATTCTTGGTGCACTGTCATGGATCAAGGTTCTCACCCTTCATCCTGAAAGTAATTTGGAGGAATTTGCAGTGTATCCCCCTGGATAAAGCCGGTTGCTAATGGTGTAGAGGGAGCCTTGCTGTGATATCTCCTCTAGGACTTGTCTGGCCCGAGCACAGCAAAAATGCAATGTTAAAGATGAGTTCAACAACTTGACATCATTAGTTAGCAACAGATCCACCAATTTCTGTTTAGTTTAGTTTAGAGATACGGAGCGCGGAAACAGGCCCTTCGCGCCCACCAGCCATCCCCGCGCATTAACATTATCCTACACACACACACTAGGGACAATTTACAATTACAACCTACAAACCTGTACTTCTTTGGAGTGTGGGAGGAACCCGAAGGTCTCGGATAACACCCATGGAGGTCACAGGGAGAGCGTACAAAAACCGCTGCGCCACTGTGCCGCCCTTGTGTGGGATCTTCTGTGTACTTCTGTTTTCCACAGTGGCCATGGCACTACCAATGGAAGCAAATAAATTGCAGTCTTGCTATGAACTGCCCCAATGAAGGTCATTATGTGTCACATAATTAGCAGATTTACTCCCCTGATGTGAATTAATCCCTCTGCAGCCATATAGTGCTATTAATTTGTGTCCTAATAATGCTATTAATGATGTGACATAGTGTCGTCACGACTTGCAACTTACACGGGGAGGATTGAAACTGCGAGCTTTCACATCTGCAGATAGCAAATTGTATTTTAGTTTGAGATATTTAAAAAACCACATCTGACCTGGTGGCATTTCAGTATTACTTTCAGCAGTCGTATCTCTATTGAAATTTCAGGGTAAAACTTCTTAGGAAGACGAGCAGTTTTACAAACTGGAATCATAAACTAGTCAGAATTAGGGAAGAGTCCAATCTATGGGCGGAGAAAGATGACTATGGATTTCGTTCCCAAAATTCAACATCGGGCTAAGTTTTCTTCACTCCATTCCTGGGGTCTGCTGCAGATTGATGTCACCATTGACAAATAGCTAACACAGCAAAATTAAGGAATAGTAAAACTTGACCAAAATATGTTGTCAAAACCAAAATATACTGTAAATTATTTATGGCAATATGTGAAATAGACGGACAGTCTTTTTATTCATGTTTAGTTTAGTTTAGAGATACAGCATGGAAACAAGTCCTTCAGTCCACTGAGTTCATGCCGACCATCGATCACCCATTCACACTAGTTTCTCCCACTTTTTGCGTCCACTCCCTACACATTAGGGGCAATTTACAGTCGCCGATTAACCTCCCAACAGGCACATGTTGGAATGTGGGAAGAAACCGGAGCACCTGGAGAAAACCACACAGTCACAGAGAGTACGTGCAAACTCCACACAGACGGCACCCAAAGCCAGGATCGAACCGAGTCTCTGGCGCTATGGGGTAGCACCTCTACCAGGACTGCCTCTGTGCTACCCATATTTCACTTCCTATTTTCTAATGCTAAAAACAAAGAGCAGAAGGAACCCCAGGCCAGTCTGCATCTGTGGAGGGAAATGGACAAATGGCGTTTCAGGTCAGACCCTTCTGAAGAAGAGTTCTGACCTGAGATGTCAGCTGTTAGTTTCCCTCCACAGATGCTACCTGATCCACTGAGTTTCTCCAACTCTGTCTTTTGGTTAAGATTCCAGTATCCGCAATATCTGAAAACAGTGTCTTCTGTTTTCTGTTGTTTCTAATCACATTGGTTAACTATATCAAAAGCAGGCTAGCGCAGATAGTTTATTGAATATTGCACATGGAATCATAGTCATAGAGTCATACAGCATGGAAATTGGCCATTTGGCCCACGCCGACCAAGATGTCTCAGCAACACTAGTCCCACCAGGCTGTGATTCCCCATATCCTATCCATGCACTTGTCTAAATGTTGTTTTAAATGTTGTGATAGGACCTGCTTCAACTACCTCCTCTGTTAGCCTGTTCCTTATACCCACCTTATACCCTTTGTGTGAAAAAGTTGCCCCTCAGGTTCCTATTATATCTTTCCCCTCTCACCTTAAACCTATGTCCCCTGGTTCTTGATTCCCCATACTCTGGGTAAAAGACTCTGGGCATTCACCCCATCTATTCCCCTCATCATCTTAAACATATTCACTTGTACTGGAAGTAATTATCCATCCTAAGATACATTCCTTTTAGTTACATTAAAATGTTTTCACCAAGTCAGTAGACCATATGCAAGGTACCAAATTGTGTTTAAAAACTGATTCAGAAACACAGTGAATGGACTTCCTCGCATTATATCTCATTCATCTTTTTATCCACCAGTTGTCTACTTCAGTGTGGCTTTGATGGTGCGTTGCTCCTGCCATCATGCGATGAAATAAGCTTCCATTTTGTATCCAGTTTCAAACAGTGTTTGCGCTGCTTTCATTTTATATCTGACTTGTGAGAAAGTGTGGAGATGATTTGGCTCCAGATTAGTCCATTAACACAGTGTTTTGTTGCTATAGTTTAGTTTTAGGAGATCCACTGACCTCTAGACCACCTGTACTTTCTTCCCATTGGTAGTGTGGTCAGGGTGGTCTGGGTCTCTGATTATGCTGGCTGCCTTTTTGAGGCAGTGATTCCAGTAAACCCCATCGATGGTGGGGTGGTCAGAACCCGTGATGGACTAGCCAGTGTTCACAACTCAAGACAAGAGACAAGAGACATTTATTTCTCACATGTACCAATGGGTACAGTGAAATGTGTGGTCACCATACAGCCATACGAATAAAAAAGAGCACAGAACACGATAGTCTTTAACATAGGCATCCCCACACAGCAGAATCAAAGTTTCCCACTGTGAGGGAAGGCACCAAAGTTCAGTCCTCCTCCTCTGTTGTCCTCTGTTGTTCACCCGTGGTCAGGGGCTCCCGAACCCGTCGCTGTTGCCGCTACGGGCGGCCCGATGTTCAGGCCCTCTCGCCGGGATGCTGGAACTCCAACGTCGGAACGGGAGAACAACCTCAGCGGCTTGGACATCCGAATCGGCCACTTCCTACCGGAGTCCGCGGCTCACGAAGTCCACAGGCCACGCTGGGCGGAGATTCACGCTGGCGGCCCTCGGCAAAAGGTCCCAGCACTCCGCAATGTTGAAGTCAGCGCCGCCCGCGCTGGAAGCTCTACAAACCACAACTCCGCGATGTTGAAGCAGCAGGCCCAGCACTCCAGAGCTTCAAACAGCGATCCAGGTAAGGCATCTTTTTGCAGTCTTCTTTGCTCCTGGTCATTCAAGTTGCCGAACCAGGCCATGATGCAACCAGTCAGCATGCACTCTACTGTACACCTCTAGAAGTTCAAGAGAATCCTCTCTGACACAACGTATCTCCGTAATCTTGTCAGGAAATAGAGGCATTGATGAGCTTGCTTTATAATTGCATCAATGTGCTGAGTCCAGGAAAGATCTTCAGAAATATGCACGCCCAGAAATTTGAAGCTTATGACTCTCTCCACCATCGTCCCGTCGATCTAGACAGGTTTATGGGTCATCATCCTTCCTCTTCCAAAGTCCACAATCAGTTCCTTGGTCTTACTGACATTGAGAGCCAGGTTGTTGTGCTGGCACCATTTGGTCAGTCGATCGATCTCACTTCTAGAGTCCAGAGTTCCAGAGGCAAGTCTGAATCTTTGGAAAATGAAGAGTTGAAATGTGTACCTCAGTTTTTAAGTTCTGTAGATCTTGGTATTATATTAAAACATCAGTCGTTTTAGAAAAAGAATGTCAAGTTCATAAGGATCGGTTCATAACATTGGAAAATGTAATTTAATATAGAGACTTGGAAATTAAATTTCCATTTGTCGTTGATACCAATATTATGCAATTTTGATAATGAATAAAAAAGGAAAGCGACCATTCTGAGTCGTTTGACTTTAGTTCAGCACAGTTTCAGTTTAGTTTACTGCACATGTACCGAGGTACAGTGAAAAGCTTTTTGTTGCGTGTTAAGAGACTTTAGAAATACTGCGTGGAAACAGGGCCTTCCGCCCACTGAGTCCTCGCCAACCAGCGATCACACTAGCATTATCCTACACACACTAGGGACAGTTTACAATTTTTCCAGAAGCCCATTAACCTACAAACCTGTGCGGCTTTGGAGTGTGGGAGGAAACCGGAGCTCCCAGAGAAAACCTACGCAGTCTCAGGGAGAACGTGTAAACTCCACGCAGACAGCACCTGTAGTCAGGATCGAACCCGGATCTCTAGCGCTGTAAGGCAGCAACTCTACTGCTGCGTCACTGTGCCGCCCCTGTTTTATTGATGCTTAATAATGTTTTATTTATCTTTATTTATATTTTACCTGGAACCAAGACTGGGCACCTCCTGATCAACTTTTGCACCCCGCTCTCTGTAAAGAGTGTATAACGAGGCATCGTTACTTTACTATCTTTATTCATACTGGAGCATTACACATTGCACTAGCTGTACGTGTTCTGTCACAGGAACTAGAGAGCGATCTGTGGGTGGGGAGGTTGTAGATATACTTGTGATATGGGGAGTGGTTAGTAGGTATGAGGTCACTATGTTAAAGGCACATGCATATCTCATCTACATCTTTCCTCTTCGAAACGACAGGCAAATACAATGGTGACATGGCGACCACGGCTCATGCGCTAGGATAGTTAAACAAAATCGCCATAGCGGTCAGGCGGTTTGACAAGACGTCCCGCCCGGGTTCGTGTCTCGCCATCCACCCTTCCTGCAGGAGCAAGAGGCACCGGCGGGGACAGACGAACCTGAAAGGGAGAAACGGGAGGAGACGGAGGAGACCGCGGCACCGAACCCGGAGGGGATGCGAGATCGGGACCGGGAAGAGCGCGGGCAGGCGAGCGAGGACTAGTCGGAGTGGGGTGGAACGGAAGGGGCTGAGGAGGAGCAGAACGTTGCATGTCAGGAAGGACGGGCAGAGCAACGCCCTGACGCGAAACAGGCAGTGGGGGAGCAAAGGGATCCGCGGCAGGAGGACGCGGCTCGTTGACGAGCCGAAGGTGCTGGCGGGACCGTCGGTAAATGGCACCAGCGTGGTCGACGAGATAGGACCTGGGCGACCCCGCAGAGCCGACGACAGTAGCGAGCTTGGAGTGACCGGGAGCGGTCTGCATACGGACAACTTGACCGGGGAAGAGGCGCGGCAGCGGGTGGCAGGACCTGTCATGGGAACGCTGTTGGACGTCGTGCCTGAAGGCAATGCGTTTCTGAACCGCCGCAGGTGGGAGGATGGAGGGTATGAGGGAGCGCTGGGCCACAGGGAGCGGGAGTCTTGTAGCGCGAGACATGAGCCGCCGAGCAGGTGAACCCATGGCAGAGTCGCGGGAAATGTTCCGAAGGTTGAGGAGGGCCAGATGGAAGTCGGAGTTAATGCCACCACACTGTTCCAACAGGTGCTTCGCGCTGCGGACTGCGCGCTCGGCCAAACCGTTGCTTTGCGGGTACTCCGGGCTGCTGGTGAAATGGCGGAAGTTCCATCTGGAAGCGAACGCTTTAAACTCGGAGCTCGTGAACTGGCTGCCATTGTCCGACTGCAGGCTTGCCGGGGGGCCGAAAGTGCCAAAATGAGGGTACAACCTATCGATGACGGCCGAAGAGGTCACGGAATGCAGCCGGTCGACCACAAACCAGCTGGAGTAGGAGTCAACGAGAACCAGGAAATGTTTGCCCCGCCACTCGAAAATGTCAGCGGCAAGCGCCATCCAGGGCAGTTCGGGCACGGGCTGCTGTAGAAGCGGCTGACGCTGCTGGTGGGGGGCGAGGCTGTTGCAGGTGGAACACGAGGAGACCCTCTCCCGGATGTATTTGGCCATATCCGGCCAATAGAACTGGCTCCTGGCGAGAGACACGGTGGCTTCAGCCCCAGGATGACCGCGGTGAGCGACTTGAAAATAGTGGTCGTGCAGCGCCGCGGGCACGACCACCTTGTGACCCTTCACCACCACGCCGTCGTGCAGTACAAGCTCATCCCGGACCAGGAAGTAGGGCACGGCATCAGCCGGCAGTGCCGAACGACGGTCAGGCCAGCCCTGCCGGATGACGGCAGACAGCTGTTGCAGGGCAGGGTCATTGGTAGTGTGTTCAACCAGGGACTTCATCTGCTGTGAAGGGACGATGTTCAATCGTAGCACCAATAGCTCAGACATTTCATATTGGTGGCGAGCGGTGGACGTCAGCGGGGCGCGAGACAACGTGTCGGCCACGAACATGTCCTTGCCCTTACGATAAACCACCGTGAACGTGAAGCGCTGGAGCTGCAGCATCATGCGCTGCAGGCGTGATGAGGCCACATGGATCGACTTGTTGAGGATGGTGACAAGTGGCTGATGGTCAGTTTCAACGGTGAAAGTGTTGCCCACGATGTAGTCCTGGAATTTAGAGCAAGCAAACACCACGGCCAGTAGCTCCTTCTCAATCTGCGCGTAGTGCTGTTCGGTGGCGGTCATGGTGCGGGACGCGAAGGAGACAGGCAGCTGCAGGCCGTCATGGACCTGGAGACAGGCGGCACCGAGTCCGAACTGAGAGGCGTCGCAGGTGAGGACAATGGGACGCTGCAGGTCAAAGAACTTGAGCGTGGGGGTGCTGATCAGCTTAGACTTAAGAATGTCAAATGCCTTCTGATGGTTGGGTAACCAAAGCCAGGACGTGTCCTTTTTGATGAGATCCCTCAGGGGAGCGCTGAGCTCGCTGAGGTCGGGGATGAACTTCCCCAGGTAGTTTACCAAGCCTAGGAAGCGTTGCAGGCCTGCCACATTGGTAGGAGGGGGCATCCCTGAGATGGCAGCCGTTTTCTGCGGGTCTGGCTTTAATCCCTCAGCGGTGAATACATGTCCAACATAGGTGACCTCCGAGACGCGGAATCGGCACTTCTTGGGGTTCAGTTTCAAGTTGATTTGCCGGGCCCGGTCCAGGACCTGGCGGAGGTTGACATCGTGTTCGGCAACGTCCTTACCGTAAACGAGGATGTCGTCAACAATTATGGCGCAAGGTAGACCTAAAAACAACTGCTCCATTGTCCGCTGAAATACCTCGCTGGCAGAGTTGATCCCGAATGGCATTCGGAGGAACCGAAACCTTCCGTAGGGGGTGGCGAAAGTTGTCAAAATGGACGACCGCTCGTCCAGTGGTATCTGCCAGAAGGAGCTTTTGGCATCGAGGACAGAAAAAAACGTTGCTGGACCAACCTGTGCAGCGACGTCTTCCACCGTTCTCATAGGGTAGTGAGGGCATCTAATGGCCAGGTTGAGGTCTTTGGGGTTGATGCAGATGCGTATCTCGCTCATGTCCTTTTTAGCAGCAACAACCATGGAAGAGACCCAGCTGGTGGGCTCGACGACCGCCTTTAGGATGCCCATTTGTACCATACTGTGTAGGGTCGCCTCCACTCTGTCCCTCATGGCGAAGGAGACACGGTGAGGAGCATGGACCACAGGAACGATCTTATGGTCCACTACAATCTTGTAGCTGCAGGGTAGTTTGCCTAGCTTATCATCAAAACGGTCGGGATAATCGGCCAGCGGGTCCATAAGAGTCTGCACCTGGTGGATGTCATGGTGGAAGTACACCAGTCCCATTTCCTGGCATGCCTGGATCCCCAGCAGGGGAATGCATTTTCGATTGAGGAGATAGAAGGTGAGGGGCCGAGAGGTCTCTAGTATCTTACAGCGTAGCGTGGCCTTGCCCACAGGAGTAAGAATCTCCCCACCGTAGGCATGCAAGGTTGAGCTCTGGGAAAATATCTGCTCATTAGTTCTTATCTGGTTGAAAAGAGATGTTGACATTACGTTGGTCACAGCCCCCGTGTCGATCTTAGCAGTGAAGGTCGAGTTGTTCACAGTGACTAGCACAGAAGGGTCCGTTATCATAGCAGGTGCGTCCAACACGGTAAACAAGTTGGTCTCCCCCTGAGAGGAGTCAGATGCAGAAACAGACTGTTCATCGGAATAGCACTGGGAGCTGAGCTCACTGTCAGCTTGTAGAAGGTTGTTTAAATTTCCCCTTCGAGCAGCGACAGGCTTCCCACGGGAACGACAAGCCGCAGCAAAATGGTTCAATTTTTTGCAGACATTACACGTTTTCCCCAAAGCAGGGCACACATTGAATTGATGAGTCGTGAAGTTGCAATTAGGGCACCTTTGCCGGGTACCTCCCCCTGTAGCAGCACCGAACCCCGGGGCGCGTCCCCCTCGAGCAGCGAGCGACCCCGGGGGTCGCGACTGGGGTGTGTTCATGAGATGACTGGGAGTGCTGGCAAAGTTGATCGCCTGCTCAGCTGGCGACGCCGCCGAGGAAACAGCTTCAGCTAAACGAGTAGCGTGCATAGCATCGGCTAAAGTCAGATCCGGCTTGCGCAGAAGTTCGGCCCTGAGCTTCTCATCACGGAGACCGTAAACCAGAAGGTCCCTGAGAATCTCATCGGGGTTCCACGCGTGGAGGCGGCAGCGCCTGCCGAGGTGCCGCAGCGCAATGACATAGTTCTCAGCAGATTCCCCGGGGAGCTGACGCCGCGCGAACAGTTTAAAACGTTCTAAGATGCAATTTGTCGGAATGTCACAAATAGCGTCAAACTTAGCCAACAGACATACCGGGTCCCGGGCTGATTCTCCCGCAGCGTAGACGAAGAAGTCGGAGCGAGTCAGGGCCTCGGGACCAGCCAAGTTGAGAAGCAGAGAGGCTTTGAGAGCGGCGGTGGCGTCAGGATGAGCGATCGTGAAATAGTGTTCAAAGTCGCGTTTGAATACGTCCCATCGAAGGGCGATGTCTAAATCGAAAACGAGCACATCGGGCTTACGGGCAGAAGAGGCCATGACAAAGAAATAGGAGGGCGGGGGAAACAAAAAACTGGGACAAACTTAAATGATAAACCGATAAACAGGAGGCGCAAGGTAGTTATTTGACACCATGTAAAGAGTGTATAACGAGGCATCGTTACTTTACTATCTTTATTCATACTGGAGCATTACACATTGCACTAGCTGTACGTGGTCTGTCACAGGAACTAGAGAGCGATCTGTGGGTGGGGAGGTTGTAGATATACTTGTGATATGGGGAGTGGTTAGTAGGTATGAGGTCACTATGTTAAAGGCACATGCATATCTCATCTACACTCTCCCCCCCCCCCCCCACACACACACACACACACATGATTACTGCATCAGGGCACATGTGACTGTCCAGGCAGCCGAGGGTTGTGTCCAGTTCTACTGCCTGCCCTCTTCCTGGCCTGTGTCCATGCCTGCATGTCTGGATGTGTGGAGAGTTCACAGGGACTTTGCCTTCCATGAACACTGATCATCACTGGGACTCGAGTGCATTATGGATACAGCCATCAACGTTGTAATCTGATGATCGATGTTTGCAAACTGCATGAACAGCAGTTTTGATTAATGGAGGACTTTATAAACTGTGAAGTTTAAATAAAAGCTCCTTGTTAAAGAAATAAAAGGGGCACATGTGATGACGTCATTGCTTTCTGGAGAATTACAGGGGGATGTGGATCTCACTATGATCAGATTCTCCTGCCTCTTCTCCAACTCCTGGCCGCTAATCACTCTCTCCCATAACTCTGTCCCTTTGTGGCAAATGTAGATATTGAACTTACAGCATAGAACAGTACTGCACAAGAAGAGGCCCTTCGGCTCACAATGTCTGTGCCAAACATGATGCCAATAATATTTTTCTACCTGCACTTAACCCATATCCCTCCATTCCCTGCATACCCATGTGCCTATCCAAAAGTCTTTTAAATCCCACTAATGTATCTGCTTCAACCACCATCCCCAGCAGCGCGTTCCAGGCACTCATAACCCTCTGTGTAAAAAAAATGGTCCCACACATCTCCTCTAAACTTTGCCCCTCCTACTTTAAAGCTATGCCCTTCAGTTTTTGATTTTTCCATACTCCGGGAAAAGATTCTGATTGTCTCCCCATCTAAGCAACTTGTGGCTGCCTAGCACAAAAGGCAAGGCTCTGAAGTCCTTTTCCCCAGCCATAGGCTGAATCGAACCCTCGAGTCCTGCCTCAGGAGAGGAGAACCTGACAGCATGATCCTGCTCTTGGCTGCTGTCTGTGTGGAGTTTGCACATTCTCTATGTGACCACGTGGGTTTTCTCCAGGTGCTCCAGTTTCCTTCCACATCCCAAAGACGTGCAGGTTTGTAGGTTAATTGGCCTCTGTAAATTGCCCCTAGTGTGCAGGCAGTGGATGAGAAAGTGGGATAACATAGAACTAATGGTCGGCGTGGACACAGTGGGCCAGAGTTTCCATGCTTCACCTCTAAAGTAAACTAAACTAAACATGTCTGCCTCCATTCCAGCACATTCTAGAATGTTCATATAGCAATGCCGGCAAGTCTGAGCTGTCGATTAGTGGTGGCAATCCTGGCTCTGCATCTGAAGACTGTGTCCATGTATTGTAATCTGCTATCAAAATGGGTTCCATTAACTTTAGGTGGACATTAGAGATGTCATAGCATGAGGTAAAGAAACGCAGGGAAGGCTCTTAACAAGTGAACTGGTTTTCAGCTACAACTATAATTACAATCTAAGTCTACAAGGGTGGCACGGTGGCCTAGCGGTAGGGTTGCTGCCTTACAGCGGCCGAGACCCGGGTTCGATCCTCACTATGGGTGCTTGTCTGGACAGAGTTTTACGTTCTCCCCGTGAGCTGCGTGGGTTTTCTCCGAGATCTTTGGTTTCCTCCCACACTCGAAAGACGTACAGGTTTGGAGGTTAACTGGCTTGGTGTAAATGTAAAATTGTCCCTAGTGTGTGTCAGGTAGTGTTAATGTGTGGGGATCGCTGGTCGACGCGGAGTCGGTGGGCCGCAGGGCCTGTTTCCGCGCTGTATCTCTGAACTAAACTTTAAAAAAAACTAAGGCTTATCTCCCAAGACATAGAACAGTTTATCTGTTTCTTTATCTCACCACATTCAAATAGGAGAGTGCGGAGAGCTTGCTGTGCATAAATGGGCAGCTTTGTTCCTTGCATTATAAATGCAACTGCACTTTGTGAGTACTTCAATGCTTGAAAGCACTTTGGAATATCATGAGGTGTTATGTAAATCTCAGTCTCTTTAAGTTGTACAGCTTCAGGTAAAAAATAGCCTCACTAGCACAGTGGGGTTTTGAGATGCCATGCTTTTACATCGAACAAGAAAACCTTACATTAAAGTGACAACCAGTAAGCTTGCATAAAGGAGGTCTCTCGAAAAATCTGTCTCCAGTCAGAGAAACAGTACTTCGTTAAGGAAGTGGCAAGGAAAATGCCATTTGAAGATAAACACCAACATAATGGTGACAGCTGGAACGCTATTTAATCATTTATGTCCTTTTTCACCTCAAAGGCTTCACCATTGAGTGAAGGTTCCACAGTAAGTGGTGGGTGCATGGAACGAGCTGCCGGAGGAGGTAGTTGAGGCAGGCACTATAATAGCATTGAAAACACCTTTGGACAGGTACATGGATAGGAGAAGATTAGTGGGATATGGGCCAAATGCAGGCAGGTGGGATTTCTGTAGATGGGGCATCTTGGTCGGAGTGGGCTGAAGGGCCTGTTTCCGGCGTTGCATGTCTCTATGACTGTGATTTTGTAAAGTTTTGAAACTTATATTTTTCTTGCACCTTTCATGGGCTCAGAATGTTCCTGAGTGCTTTGCAATCAATTAAATTCTTGTTGCCATTGTCAAAATGTAAGACATGCACAGTAGGATTTCGGAAAGAACAACACGATAATGAGCAACAATCTTTTTTATTTTAGCTTTGTTGGATGGAAAGGTAAATATTAGCAAGACACTGGGACTCGAAGTAGGGTCAGTATCTTTTCCATCAAGCTGAGGGAGTCTCAGATCATAACACATCCAAAAAATATCGACTTTCAACAGAGCAACTGTCTCAGTATGGCAGTGGATTGGCACCAGAAGTTTGTTTTTACTGTTATTCTCTGGAATGGATCTGGGATAAATGTACAGCTGACTATTCTCCACATACACACCCAAGTCAGTAGATGGTGTGCAAGACGGGTTCCGACCTGAAATGTCACCTGTTCTTTTACTCAAGGGATGCTGCCTGACCCGCCAAGTTACTCCAGCATTTTGTGTCTATCTTCAGTAGATGACGTACCGTGCCTGAGTAACCGTATTGTTCCGGCAGTTTATCATGGTCCTGTTTTAAAAGCTGGGCAGACACGGCTCCTCAGACAACACATAATGCTGTTGGTGCAGGATTTAAAAGCACGATATTATAGACTGCAGACAGAAGCATTAAAAAAATAAAGCAACTATTTGCAGTGATGCATTTTGCTTGCCATGTACTGTGATAAATATCTGTGATGAATTACTTAAAAATGCTTTTAGCCATGTTGTTTCTAACTAATCTTGATAAGATTGAATTACTGAATGCTCTTGTATGCTTTTCCCTTCAGTGTAGTTAAAATCATAAAAACATTGACCATTTTTGACACAGATGGAAGGTATTGTATTTTGTGTTGTGCATTGCGTTGTGTTTTTCCCATTTGATGAAGAACTACTCCGTCTAATCCCCCTCCCTGTGTGAAGTCTGTTTTTTCAATATGACAAAAGCTAAGCCTGACCTTTTCAGGCAAGAGACACGAAATGCTGGACTAACTCAGCGGGACAGGCAGCACCTCTGGATAGAAGGTGACGTTTTGAGTCGAGGCTCTTCTGCAGACTGGGAGTCTGAGGAGAGGGAGATACAGAGATATGGAAGGGTGAGGTGTGAAAATGAGACATTAAAGGGGATGTAGATCGAGGAAAATGTAGAATAGATCATTGTTAGCTAGGGGAAGGTGGCAACGAAGCATACAGAGATAAAAAATTAAATCAGGAGGACAGTCAGACTGGTCGGAGAACCAGCATCTGCGGTTCCTTCCTACACATGTTTTCAGGCAGGCAGTTCCAGACACGACCTATCCCCTTGGATAAAGGATATATTTCTAATTTCCGCTTAAGCTACTTTAAATTTGAGTACCCCAGTTTTCCCACTACTAAGCGGATTAGATCCTTCCTATTTACTCTACCTAAGTTACTCATAATGTTTCTGTCAAATTTAATATATAACAGCCTCTGTTCAATAGAAAATAATTCTGGCACAGTGGCACAGCGATAGAGTTGCTGCCTTATAGCACCAAAGTCCCGTCTTCGATCCTGACTATGAGTGCTGTCTGTATAGAGTTTGTACGTTCTCCCAGTGACCGCGTGGGTATTCTTCGGGTGCTCCGGTTTCCCCCCAAGCTCCAAAGACGTACAGGTTTGTAGGTTAATTGGGCTTTGGTTAAACAATAATAATTGTACCTAGTATGTATGATAGTGCTAATGTACAGGGTGATCACTGGTCGGCGCGGATTCGGTAGGCCACAGGGCCTGTTTCCGCACTCTATCTCTAAACTAAACTTAAATTAAACTAAACTAAAAATAAACATTTAATCTTTATCCATCATTGGCTTAGCATGGCTCCCCATTAGATGGCTCCCCATTAGATAGTGTTCACCTGCCCACCCAACAAGCAACATCTAAAACCCCTTCATGTCCACCCTCATCCAGCTATTCTCCCTACCCTACTAAGCCCATACCCCTCTCTTACTCCTCCCTCCACTATCCATGACCACTGATCAGCGACCCAACTCACCACTATAATCCCTGGCAGCTGACACTCACTTCCACAAACCTGCCATCACAATCCCTCTATCAACCTGCTACTTCATCCCACCACGCACTGCATCCACATTGTTTAATGTAACTCGATAGGAGCCCTGGCATTTCTACATTATTCTAACGTACTGTACATCTATTCATTGATAATAAGCTATATGTTGTCAAGCTAAAAACATACATAAACTTTTCAATTTAACTCTATACTTTAATTATATATATTTGCTGATTTCATACGGTCATATGTTCTAGGAGCAGAATTGGGCCATTCGGCGCATCAAGTCTACTCCGCCATTCAATCATGGCTGATCCCTCTTTCCTTCTCTACTCCATAACCCCTGAATCTTTTACTAATCAAGAATCTGTCAATCTCCACCATAAAAATATCCAATGACTTGTCCTCCACAGCCGTCTGTGGCAACAAACACCACAGATTCACCACCCTCTGACTAAAGATATGAATGTATATTTCAGATCTAGATTGCTATTACTTAGCCAAATCTTGAACATCTTCCAAATTCTAACTGTGGATAGATCCTTGAATTATTCACTGCAATTGCATTCAGTGTTACTGCACATCATGTCTGCTTTGGTGAAGTTAACATCAAAATCAGAGTCAAAAAGTGTAATAATTTGCCAATGTTCAGATACTGCAATTAGGTGCACAGAAATGAATTCCAAGTCTCCAAACTGAGTCTGAAGAAGGGTCCTAACCCGAAACGTCACCTATCCATGTTCTCCAGAGAAGCTGGCTGACCCCCCCGAGTTACTCCAGCACTCTGTGAAACGTCACCTATCCATGTTCTCCAGAGAAGTTGGCTGACCCCCTGAGTTACTCCAGCACTCTGTGAAACGTCACCTATCCATGTTCTCCAGAGAAGCTGGCTGACCCCCTGAGTTACTCCAGCACACTGTGAAACGTCACCTATCCATGTTCTCCAGAGAAGCTGGCTGACCCCCTGAGTTACTCCAGCACACTATGAAACGTCACCTATCCATGTTCTCCAGAGAAGCTGGCTGACCCCCTGAGTTACTCCAGCACACTGTGAAACGTCACCTATCCATGTTCTCCAGAGAAGCTGGCTGACCCCCTGAGTTACTCCAGCACACTGTGAAACGTCACCTATCCATGTTCTCCAGAGAAGCTGGCTGACCCCCCTGAGTTACTCCAGCACTTTTGTGTCTATCCAAGTTTCCAAATCGAGCCTGTCTGCTGCAACAATGTGCCTCAAATTTAGTGACATGGCCGAACTTTCAATGGGCATACATGATATCTATCATTTTATTCATTATTAAACATTTATTCAGGCTTCTTTAGTACCGGAACAAGGGGTGGCACAGCGGAGTAGCGCTAGAATTGCTGACATACAGCACCAGAGACCCGGGTTTGATCTTGGCTATGGATGCTGTCTGTATGCTTGTACGATTTTCCTGTGGGTTTTCTCCGGGTGCTCCGGTTTCCTTCCACATTCCAAAGATGTGTAGGTTTGTAGGTTAATTGGCTTCTGTAAATTGCCCATAGTGTGTAGGATGCAAAATAGGGATAATATAGGCACAGTGGCGCAGCGGTAGAGTTGCTGCTTTACAGCTCCAGAGACCCAGGTTCGATCTTAACTACGGGTCTGTACGGGTTTTCCCCACGTGCTCCGATTTCCTCACACACTCCAAAGACGTACAGGTTTGTACATTAATTGGCTTTGGTAAAGAATGTAAATTGTCCTTAGTGTGTAGGATAGTGTTAGTGTACTGGTTAGCGCGGACTCGGCGGGTCAAAGGGCATGTTTCCCCTCTGTATCTCCAAATGAAACAAAAAACTAGTGTGAACAGGTAATCGTTGGTAGGTACAGACTGAGTGGGCCGAAGGGCCTGTATCTCCAAACCTAATTATTTAAATCTCTTTATTTTTATTTTGTCTACCTGCTGGCTGGGTTCCCAGTCCTGTTCCTATTATTTGCCTGTTTCAATCTCTTTGGATCATTTTAGTTCTAGTTCTGCACTGGCCTGTTTTTTCTCTCAGCCCATTGCCTTCCATCGAGCTAACGTTGTTATGGAGCTTGCTACAGACTGTGTGCAGCAGTGGCGACTAGGAGTGAATCGTTGCAAGAAGTGTACAGTATGACAGACTAGGAGACATAACCCACGGACACATGAAACTCATCAGCAAAAGACTTTTCAGACCATGCATGAATTCCCACAATTATACAAGGACGGCTATTCACGAGGTCTCAGTCAACCTCATTAATGTAATAATTTCCATTTGCAAGGTTATTATTTTCTAAACCCAATTTACGCTAAGCCTGCAGTGAAATAGATTTCTGCTTCCAGTGGAATGTATCTGCTCAGATCAATTCAGATTGTTTAGTGCCTTGGGCCCTGGATTAGTTTGATGTATTAAAGACAGCTCATTGCCCTTGGCTTCAGTTCGTTCTTTTGTTAAGTATCCAGGATACTGGATTGACTAAAATATTAGTAAATCTTGCTTTGATGGCATGGACTGTTCAGTGTCGTGGGCCCTGGTTTGCTCTGATCTATTAGATATGTTTACTTTAAATTAATGCACAAACCAATATTTAACCTTGTGGTGCATTTTAATGCTTTCCCTGTGAAACTGGAGCGCTTATTTCTTCTCAAAATGAGGTAATCTTTAATGTTCATGGGAATAAAGCAGCACACCATCAACTCACTCAAAATTCATTTCTCTCACAGTAATAGAGAGTAAACGTACATCGTCAAAATGATAATGTAGAATAAAAGCAATTATGTAAGCATTTGGGTTTCATTTCATTCATGTGAAGAATTACAACAAACATTGCCCTGATAAACAGTCTTCACATATTTAACATGATTCCCATTATCATGTATCTGTGCACTGTGATCCATATCCATATCCCTCTTTATCCTTTCCTGCACATTTAGTGTCTTGAATGAGGCCACCTGTCTCAACCCTCAGCAAATCATTCCATATACCCACCACCCTCTGTGTGAAAAGTTGCTCCCAGGTTCCTATTACATTTTCTGCCTCTCACCTTGAACCTGAACTTTGTCAGCACCTTTTATGGGCAACTGTTTGCATACCTTATGTTAGCAAGGGAAGAATTTCACGGTGACTTGTCACATGTGACAATAAAGTATTCCTTCGTTCACTGTGGATGTCAAGTCACATTTATTTATATAGCACATTTAAAAAACAACTCTCGTTGGCCAAAGTGCTTTACATTTGTTATAAGAATAATATAAACAAACAAACTACATACATATATACATATAGCCCTCGCTCAGAGGACGTCAGGAAAGGCTTGGGAGTATAGATACGTTTTTAGTCTTGACTTAAAGGAGTCGATGGAGGAGGCAGTTCTGATGGGAAGGAGGATGCTATTCCACAGTCTAGGAGCTGCAACCGCAAAGGCGCGGTCGCCCCTGAGCTTATGCCTAGACCGCGGGATATTCAGCAACCCCAAGTCGGTCAATCTGAGGGACCTGGAGGTGGAGTGGTGGGTGAGAAGACTTTTAATGTAGGTGGGGGCAAGCACATTGAGGGCTTTGTAGACATAGAGGAGGATCTTGAAATGTATACGGAACCGCACAGGGAGCCAGTGGAGAGAGGCCAGGATCGGGGTGATGTGGTCCCTTTTTCGGGTGCCCGTCAGTTGCAGGCGGGACAGGGAAGATTGGCTGATGCCAGTGTAAAGGGAGTTGCAGTAATCTAGGCGGGAGGACATAAATGTGTGGATGATCTTTTCGAGGTCATCAACGTGGAGGAATTGTTTTATTTTAGCTATCGTCCGAAGCTGAAAGAAGCTTTGTCTTGATTGTAATCATGTATTGTCTGTCTGCTGACTGGTTAGCACGCAACAAAAAGCTTTTCACTGCACCTCAGTACGCGTGACAATGAACTAAATGATTTGTTCACTTCAGTTCCAGATCGATAATATCTTAATGCATCTGAGGTGAATATCAGAAGATTTAGTACTGTACTTGTGTCTATCTGCAAAGAAACTTTAGTAAATATCACACAGTTATTGAGTCATGGAGTCAGACAGCATGGAAACAAACTAGCTGGAAGAGATTTTCAGACTGACGACCTGAAAGGGTGGTATATTCTAGAGATACGCTGCGGGAGAATTGTATGGTTGCTATATGATTACTGACATTTTATAGAGTATCTGCAGGAGCAGTGGTTTAGTCTTTTCCCCCGACTCAGAAGATTGTGAATTCAAACAACTGCTCTGGATATTTGAGCTCAACAATCTCAGCTCACATTTCACGCATTCTTCCCTTTCTCCTTCATCCCCACCCCCCTTCCACCCACACTCCTTCCTCTGGCTTCACAATTCGAGACGTGTCCTATCTCCTTATCGCACACTTTTTGTCTTTTTATTTCTGGCCAATGTCCAACCATCTTCTAGTCAAACCCCCTCCTCTCCTGTATCCACCTATCACTTGCCAGGCTTTGTCCCGCCCCCACCTCTCTTCCACCTCCCCCCCCCCATCACCACATCAGTCTAAAGAAGGAACCCAACCCAAAATGTCACCTATCATTATTCTCGATGAGTCCTTTTACATCCCATTGTTGGTTCAATCACCTTGTAGGACAACACCTCCCATAGTACAGCTCTCCCATTGCAACTCTGAGTGCTGGCCGTCTGGTTGATGTGCTATTTAGGAAAGTGGCTTAGTGATACAGCGCGGAAACAGGCCCTATGTCTAGCAATGTTACAAAATTTTGAGATTTTAAAAATCAAGTCTGTAATTTATCCCATCAGATAAAGCATAAAAAGACGTTTAATTTGACACCTAATTCATTTTCATATCTTCAGTATTAAAAAGGTTATGGCCATTTTCATACTCGGAAATTAGCATCTTGTACCCTATTGCTTGTCCATTGACTTAACACAAAAGCTGTGATCGAGGACAGTCAAAAGCCCATAACTTTCTTAAAAATTAAGAGAACTGAAAGAAATTTTCAGTTATTATAGATTGAAGCATTCTGAAACAAATATGAAACAATCTTACTTAGATGACATGAAATTAAAGCATATAATTAGTTAGTTACCTAATTGTAGCTAATTACAAAATTCAATTACTAGATCTAAACATCTATCAATTTCTTAAGAATAGATTAACATTTTTAAATAGCTTAAGTGTCCAAATAACATTCACACAAGAATTCACAATATAACATAATTTTCAAATCTCATTGTCATGGATTTATAGGCCAAATTGAAGGAATTTAATGTTTAATACCTGTAAATTAATGGCCATTTAAATCATCTTGCGAGTGGGTTTTTCTGGAACGCGATCATTTGGAACGTTGCGGTTGTGGTGAATTTAAACCCGTATCAGCATGAAAAATACTGCCGGTTCGTTCGGGGGAAAAAATAGTAAGATTAAATGAGAACTTACCAGTTTGAAGTTTGATCTTTATTTTATGAGGAGTAACGTTGAGGGATTACATGAAGAAGACACCGTCCAGCCGCACACGCGTCAATCTTCAAAGCAGCGGAGTGAAAATCACAGACGATAATTACTGAAGTATGATAGTAAGATGCATAAAGACTTAGAACTACCAGCTTGATCCTTTTATGAGGGTGGGAGCGGAGGGCACGTAATCCCTCAACGTTACTCCTCATAAAATGCAGATCAAACTTCAAACTGGTAAGTTCTCGTTTAATCTTACTATTTTACTTCGGAGTCACGTGAGTGACTACGTGAAGATTTCAAAGCTCTGTGATTTCACACCGTGGATTAAAATCCAGGTGCTCACTGCACTGATTGACTCTATTGAGTAAGCACAATCAACAATGCATAACCACAACATTAAATGTAATCAGTTAATGGTTTTATTTATTTTAACAAAATTAACCCATTTATCATAATGGGGGATTTAATACTGAACCCAGCACTGCATCACCAACCACCCCGGGATCTTTAATCTCCTTATGGTAATACTTGTGAAACATCTGTTCACTTGCCCATCCTGCGGCCGCGAGGATAAGGTCTATTGGAACGTCTGAATCCCTGGCCGATGTTGATGCCGCCCTGGTGGAATGAGATTTTAATTTATCAGTATCAATACCTGAATAAATCAACATCTGTTTCTCTTGAAATTGTCTGTGTTGACACTTTCTTATGAGGACTTTTATGACTAATAAAAAATGCTAATTCTGTGCCTCTTAAGATTCTGTTTGTTTCCATGTAACATCTTACATATATTACTACACATAGCCATGGATCCATAGGATATGCTGAAAACTCCAACTTACATCCCGTGAACCCAGGTCTACTTTGCTTCAGTAAATCATAGACATAGAATGTAACGGCATCTGCCCCTACTTTCATTCTGTCAATTTAATTTCTGTAATGTTTGAACTCTCTGAGCTGAAACTAATGCCGTCAGCATAACCAATTTCATGGTGAGTTCGGCTAATGACAGAGTTTCAATAGGATTCCAATCCCTCAGCAGCATCAGTACATCTTTTACATTCCAGATTTCTGTATACCTAGGTCTAGGAGGATTGGATTTGAAAATTCCCTTCATAAACCTACAGACCCAAGGATGTGATCCTATAGGATTTTGTTCTGATTCACTGCTTAATATGCAGAGAGTGCACTTCGTGCAGTATTGTTTGCACTATAACTTAATTTTTAATTCGTTGTAAAGAGTTGAAAGAAACTCTAATACATCTGAAATTTCTGCTGTGTTATATGCAATATTCTTTCCTGAACAAAACACCTCCTATTTCTTTATATAAGAAATGTACTGCTTCTGGGTACTATTCCTTCAGGCTGCTGCTATAACATCCACCGTACGGTCTGATAATCCTCTTCCAAGATATGGCCTTTTCAGAATCTGCAAATCAACAAACCAATACGATCATGTAAAGGATGTGGTTCATTAGTTACAGGGTTTACAAGCAGTTTCACCTGCTTTGGAATAACCATAAGGGGTTCTTTGATTATGTTTAACACCAGTGGATACCATAGCTGTGTAGGCCAATCTGGTACCACCAAAATCCCCGAGGCTGAGTCCTGTTTAATTTTCTGTATGCATCTATTGATTTAAACAAAATGGAGGAAATGCATACAGAAACATACCACCCCAATGTAGCGAGAAAGCATCTACCGCTACTGCACCACGATCAGGTTCCCATGACACATACTTAGGCAATTGGTGGTTTAGTCTTGATGCAAACAAATCAATCTTTGGCATTCCAAATCATGTTACAATTTGCTTAAATATTTGCTGATGTAACATCCATTCTGTATTATCATTAAATTTACGTGATCTTTTGTCTGCAATTGTGTTAAATTTTCCTGGTAAATATATTGCTGACAGCCAGATTTTCCTGACAATACACCAGGTCCAAATTTCATTTGCCAATCTATCACATGATTCTGATTTGATACCACCCATGTGATTTAGGTATGCTACAGCTGTAGTATTGTCAAACTGTACCTGAACATGCACATTTCCCATATTAGCGCAATAAGCTTTAAGACCATGAAATGCTCCTAACAGCTCTAGGTAATTTATTCCTTAATTTTCCAGCAAAGGTACTTCATTGACACTCCACCTACCTCCACAGCTGGAAATCATGTTAGTTGCACCCATCCAAGAGCACTTACATCAGTCTGTAGAATGACAGAAGGTGTTTCTACCAGAACTTTTCTGGAAGCATTAGAGACATTGTTAATCCACCATTCTATTTCTGTAATGGATCCAATTGTTAATTTCACAGGCCTGTCAAAATGCCCTGTATTCATTTTTAATGCTTGTACCTTAGCTCTCTGTAAACATTGATAATGCAATGGTCCAAACCTGACAGCTGGAAACCCAGCAATTAATTTGCCCAGCAAGCTTGCCACTTCTCTAATTGAAGGCTTGTCCTCGTTTATGAGTTTAGTGCAATCTTCAATTAACTGCAGCCTTCTCCTTTGGCAAGGTGATTACCATGTGTTCAGAGTTAATTGTGAACCCTAGCTAATCAATTATTCTTGCTTGGTAACAATTTTGATTTTTGTAGGTGAATAATGAAACCCATTTTTTCAAAATGTATTTGACTCTAGATACTGACAATTTTGCAGTAGCCAAAGTGTCCCGCACAATCAGAATATCATCTAAATAAACCATTAATACATGGCCCTCAGCTCTTAGCAGAGCTAAAATTGGTTTGAGTAATTTAGTGAATAATCTTGGTGCTGAAGTCAGGCCATTGGGCAATGCTTTATATTGCCATAACTGACTCATCCATCTAAATTTCAAATATCTTTGATCATTACCATGCATTGCCACAGAATAATATGCATTTTGCAGATCTGTGCTTGTCATGTAGCAATTCTTTGTGGCCAGCTGAAAGGCATTAGTAAATGTTTCCATTTTAAAATGTTTCTATTGTACATAAATGTTAAGATTTGTCAGATCCGAAATGATTCTACATCCACCATCCTTTTTTGTTCTGGGAAATATTTGACACAAACTGATGGTGTTGTTCTACTGACTTTTCTATTACCCCTTTTCCGCATAAAATTTTCAATTCTCCCTTGATCAACTTATTCTCTTCCTTTGAGAAAATCTGTGACCAGTTTGAATTATGCTGAATTGGAGGATCCAAACGTGGAGAGAACTCAATTTTGAATCCTACAATGCTACATAGAATAAATGAATCATTTGTTATTGATTGCCTTTCTTTTAGGAAGAATCGTAACCTTCCCCTTATTTGTGAGTGTGAAACATTTGTTGTGTTTCTTACCAGACCAAGCCCCCCTACCTCGGGGTTTGCCACCGGCAATTGTTGTCCCCTTCTAGTAGGCACATTGTAACCTCCACGTATCCTCGGTGCAGCACGTCAACGTGTATACGAGAATGATAGGCTTGTTCCTTCTCCTGCACCAGCATTTCGCCTGTAGGGATACTGCCTTCGCACCGCTCTGCTCAGCATAGGTGATCCTTTAGCTTCTTTGCTAGATTTTCGCCAAAAAGCAGATTTAGGCATTTGTATATTGGATGGTTTGCAGAGCCTGCATACTTAGGATGAATATTTGGTCTTATTGCATTTTTACGAATACAATTTATTTCAAAGTGTGCACTGCACATGAGTGCTAAGGCATTTTGTTGTGAATCCGATATAAAATCTTCATCCAAAACCACTGGCAACGCCGTAATGCCTGACCCCAGAAATTTCAGCACGTTGTAATTTCACTTCTTGTGAGCGTAAACCACTGCTCAAATAACCCATATCCAGTTATCCACTGCTGGAACTGCTAGCAATTCACAATTTTCCGGGGTCTCATACTTTTTGATAGTCTCATCCATAGTTAATTCCTGGGGCTGATGGGAGAGTAGATAATTTATAGTCATAGCTATTTCCTCTCTCAAAGGTTCCCCTGTTACTCTGGGAACAGCAAACTTTTGTCCCAGCCTTGGAACATTTAGCTCTGATAATGGGCTCTGGTCCTCATATAAATCATCATCTGAATCTAGATATTCATCTTTATGTTGGGTAATTTCTGGCTCCCCTGTTTCAGGTAAGTCTCTGCCAGATTCCCCCTGCACGGGCTCTCTTGTAGGCCCACGGATAGGCAGCCCTGTTTCAGGTGCTGCTGACGCTGGCTCAATTCTAGGCCAACGCTTCATTATTTTTCCTCTTTATATTGTCGGTGCTTGCACGTTTGTGCTGCCTTTTGTTCAGGCATTTCTAGTACTGGCTCTCCAATAGGCCAACACATATATTGCCTTTTTTTCTGGCATTTTTGGGCACTGGTTCTCCTGTAGGCCAACCACTGTAATGTTTCTGCACAGGCATTTCTGATGGCTCTCCTGTAGGCCACCCTTGTGCCTGTCCCATCCAAGGCACCACCTGTGCTGTATCCTCCATTGGCCAACACCAACTTAAATCCTCCTGTGGGGGTTCATTATAAATCATCTGCCCCATCAGGAGTTCTAAAGTTTTGACCCTTGCAGTGCAATATTCTCTCCTGCCTGAGGAGGGTATACCTCCGGGTCTGACTCATCCGAGTCTACAGGTCGGGCCGACTTTTGTCCAGCTTTGCGCCCCGCCGCCGGCGGTTTAACGGCACACTCGACCGCAACGGGAGTTAATGGCTTCGCTGCCACTGACTCCACTGACTGACGCCCGCTACCCTTAGGATCTGGGGTTTTACTACGGTGCGTCCCTGGCCGCCTCTCCTTCCCCTTTCTCCATAATAAACTTGTGTGGAGCTCCACCAACAAGTCTGCACGGGAAGGAAACGCTCCTGTAAGTGAAAGTAACCCACTTACCTTCCGACTTTTGCTTTACTTTTGCTTTACTCACCGGTCGGAGGAGCTCCTGCTCCTCCACACACGGTCATGAACGCTATGCGTCTGATCGATATGACGCGTGTGCGGCAGGACGGGGTCTTCTTCACGTAGTCACTCACGTGACTCCGAGGTAAAATCACCGTTTCGCAACTTAAAATGTGAATTAAAAGCATCTTAAGGAGCACTTTTATACATAAAATAAACGGCTTTCGTTCACCTGTCCCGTGCGTGAAATCCGTTCTCGTTGTCGGCGTTGACGGCTTTAGAAGCTGATTTTAAAATAACTCCAGCGCTAAAATTTTCGGGCGATTAAAAAAAAAAAATACACAGAACGCCCGTCGGAACGATTCTTCAGCAAAAGCTTGCACTCCAACAAAATATAATCCAGGACAAGGTAGGAGAAACCCGCATTTTAACCCCGCCCCACCCCCCTCAAAGGCGCCAAAATCGCGTACATGGCCAGTGGCAGAATTGCAGCGCCGCTGAAGGTAAGTATTGTAACATACCTATTATTCTGTCCCACTGGCTCCGTGCTGACTAACGATCACCCATACACTAGTTCTATCCTACACACTAGGGACAGTTTACAGAACCCAATTAACCTACAAACCTGCACATCTTTGGATGGTGGGAGAAAACCAGAGCACCAGGAGAAAACCCACGCGGTCACAGGGAGAAAATACAAATTCCATACAGGCAACACCCGTAGTCAGGATTACACCTGGGTCTCAGGCACTGTAGGGTAGCAACTCTACCGCTGCGCTGCGCCACTGTGCTGCCCTCTACTGATATTTCAGTGTAGTTTTGAGGGTGTGAGCATCTTTGGTGGTGATGAATTGGTCTGCCCTCCAAAGTAAATGTAAAAATTCCCACCTTGCAACTTTGAGTTAGGGGAAATAGTCGCAGCATCTTGGCCAGTAGTTATTTCTCAATCAGTGACAGCACTTTCAAAGTACTTAACCCATTTTATGACAACCTTGGGCCATGAAATATAACTGTGTCTTCCTTTTCTTTAGGCAGCATTCAGTTTACCACTACACATGCAGATCCCATTTGTCATTTTCAGGACGTTCTCTCCGACAGTATTTAACTTACTGATAATAGCTCTCCCACACAATGGCACCCATGTTCATAATAAATGCCTCAAAAATAGACACAAAATGCTACAAAGGTCAACTAGCAGCTTTCTAAAACATTGGTTCGATCACATTTGGAGTATTCTGTGCAGTTCTCGTTACCCCAAAAAAAGGATGTGGAGGCTTTGGAGAGAGTGCAGAAGAGGTGTATCAGGATTCTGCCTAGATTAGAGAATATAACTCAAAGAGAGAATAGATCAACTCTGAGGATAGACACAAAATGCTGGAGTAACTCAGCGGGTCATGCAGCATCTCTGGAGAAAAAAATTAGGTGATGTTTCGGGTCGAGACCCTTCTTCAGAATGGCCCATTGTTGGTTGGGGAAGATGTGTTAATGACAGGGATACTGGATGCAAACTGCGGAACAATGGGCCATTTGGGCTCCACCCTTCCTGAGGTCATCTGTTGCCGACCCTATTTTGTTCTGGCCTTCTCTATCTTTCAGTCTGAAGAAGGGTTCTGAATCAAAATGTCACCTATTTCTTTTGACATTCTGCCTGACCTGCCAAGTTACTTGGATTCTATCTTCGTTGTAAACCAGCTTCTGCAGTTCCTCCCTACACATTTCATAAATGCCTCAATTGACCTGCTGAGGTGTCATTATTACAGACAGTCAGTGGCGGACTGGCCAGGGTGTCAGCTTGCACGATGGCAAGTGGGCCCCTGATGAAGTGGGCCCCCTATATCAAGTGGGCCCCTGATGAAGTGGGCCCCCTTTGTCTCCTGGCAACCAATATTTTTAGACCCAGTCCGCCACGGCAGACAGTACAGTGCAGTATAGTGGTGCAGCTTGTAAAGCTACTGCCTCATGGCACCAGAGACCCAGGTTCAATCCTGATCTCAGGTGCTGTCTGCATGGGCTTTGTATGTTTAGGTATAAGTTAAGGTTTGGGTTCATTATTTTTGTAATGTGTACAAGGTACAGTGAAAAGATTTGTTTTGCATGCTCTCCTAACAGATCAGAAATGCCATACAAAGTCGAGTACAACAGGTGGAGCAAAGGGGAACATAGAGAGTGCACGATATAGTTCTCAGCATTGTAGTGCATCACTCCATTGATGTTCCCCCTGTAAACAAGTGGGGTTCCTCTGGGGGGAATTGATGACAATATTAAGAGAATACAATTTGATTAGGTTAGAGTAGGCTTCGTGGGTGGGTGATGGTCAGTGTGGACTTGGTGGGCAATGGGCCTGTTTCCATGCTGTAATCTAATAGCTCACAATCCACTTATGAGCAACAGCATTTGACATTAATTGGCCTATAACTAAAATTGTAAAGTCAAGTGCTGTAATCCTGTATGATTTGGTGAATCATTCTGACCATTATCCAGCTTCGTGACAGTGAGTCAAATTACCACTTCTGTAAAGAAAACCTTTTGTAATTTAATCAGTAGGATCAAAGTGTCCATTTGATCCTTGCCCTGCCACTCAACAAGATTGTGTGATCTGATCTTGTCTGATCAGTTGGACGTCTCGTCTTCTACCTCAAAGCTATTTTGCCCAATCCCCACGTCTATCGGTTCCTCTCACGTCCAAAATTCCAATCTCAGTATTGACCTAAAGCAATGATAGAGCTTTCCAAGTAGAGATCTCCAAAGTAGAGATTTGCAAAGATTTACTAGCCTCTGAGTGGAGAAATCTTACCTGATTTCAGACCTAACTGACCTACCCTTTGATGTGAGACAGTGAGTGACTGAGTGTATATATCGCCCTAGGGTGTACGCATTCTCTAAGTGCCTGGATAAGAAAGGTGATGCAGATCACTTGGAAACGAAACAACCTAACTTACTATACACTTCATTTAATGTGAAGAGAATTGCACATGCATTTGTTTCCTCTTGATATTGTGGAACAGAAGATTGTATAAGGCTAAACACAAAACACTGTTATAGAGTTATAGAGTCTTACTGCGGGGAAACAGGCCCTTCGGCCCAAATTGCCCATACCGGCCAATATGTCCCATCCACACTGGTCCCACCTGCCTGCATTTGGCCCATAATCCCTCTAAAACTGTCCTATCCATGTACCTGTATAAATGTTTCTTAAACGTTGCAGTAGTCCCTGCCTCAACTACCTCCTCTTGCAGCTCGTTCCATATACCTACCAACTTTTGCGTGAAAAATGTACCCCTCAGGTTCCTATTAAATCTTTCCCCCTTCACCTTATGTCCTCTGGTTCTCGAACCCCCTCCTCTGGGCAAGAGACTCTGTGCGTCTCTCCAATCTATTCCCCTCATGATTTAGTACATCTCTATAAGATCACCCCTCATCCTCCTGCACTCCAAGGAATAGAGTCCGAGTCTGCTCAACCTCTCCCTATAGCTCACACCCTCTAGTCCTGGCAACATCCTCAAAATCTTCTCTGAACCCTTTCAAGCTTGACAATATCTTTCCTATAACATGGTGCCCAGAACTGAACACAATACTCTAAATGTGGTCTCACCAACGTCTTATACAACTGCAACATGGCCTTCCAACTTTATACTCTATGCTCTGACTGATGAAGGACAATGTGCCATAAACATTTTTGACCACCCTATTTACCCGTGATGCCACTTTCAATGAACTATATCCCTGTACTCCTTGATCCCTCTGCTCTACGACACCAGAGCTCTACCGTTCACTGTGTAGGTCCTGCCCATGTTGTAATCTCTCTGGTTCAGAGAAGAGTCCTGATCCTAAATGTCACAAATCTATGTTCTCCAGAGATGCTGCCTGATCTGCTGTGTTACTCCAGCGCTTTGTGTCTTTTTTTTTGTATTAATCAGCATCTGCAGCTCTTTGTTTCGACAAATTGACTATTTGGTTTCAACAGCATTTACGTCGTCAAGGCTATTCCAACATCAACCCAGCTTCCTTTGTCAAGGATCCAGCTGAATAGTTAAAATCTGTCACGGTGTACAGGGATGGTTACAATAATGAGACTTTGCTAGTAAAAGCAATTGGTCGTATAACGATAAAATAAAATCTGAGGTCTAGCAAGAAAATGTAATTCCCCATTGTTCTCCTTGGTAACCACAAGAAAACGCAAAAGGAATGGATGAAATATTAAAATATTAAACCCAAATGCTGTTTTTTCCATGATATACTCATCTTCTAACATAAAATTGTCTACTTTCGGTCCAAGTGATAAATAATTGAAGTTATTTCCATTAAATATAGTGGTAAATGGGAAGATGTTTTTATATTTATGTAATGTCAGCAGTGTACTCTGAAACAATATGGGAAGCTCGTGATGCATTGTGTGCAAGTGCAAAGAGAGCACATTTATTTTGCATGCATTAAAACAAAATCCCGATCATTTCTGTTTTTCACATCGTAGACTGTGCTGCTGACTCAGGGTTGAAATGAAAAAGTATCTCATCTTGGCTGGAGATACGGTGCATTTAGCCATGGTGACGTAGATACAGATGGCAAACAACAGAGGTGATGGTTACAAATACATTTTGAATGTAATGAATTGAGTCCAAAAGGTACAGAGCCGGTGCAGTGGGGCAGCGGTCGGCACGGTTCGTCATGGAGCGGCACGGTGGTGCAGCGGTCGAGTTGCTGCCTTACAGCGCCAGAGACCCAGGTTCGATCCTGACTACGGGTGCTGACTACGGAGTTTGTACGTTCTCCCCGTGACCACGTGAGTTTTCTCCGGGTGCTCCGGTTTACCACCCACGCTCCAAAAACGTACAGGTTTGTAGGTTAATTGGCTTTGGGAAGTAATAAAATGTTCCTTAGTGTGTGTAGGTTAGTGTAGGGGATGATCACTGGTCAGCGCGGACCCGGTGGGCTGATGCGCCTGTTTCCACGCTTGATCTCTAAAGTCTAAAGCCGAACTACAGAGGAAATGGCCTCAAGCCAAGTCCTCAAAATTCGTCTCCACGACAAGTTAACATATGATGAGCATTTGATGGCACTGGGCCTGTACTGGCTGGTGTTTAGAAGAACATGGGGGGACCACTTTGAAACGTAAAGAATAGCGAAAGGCTTCGATAGAGTGGATGTGGAGAGTCTAGGACTAGAGGTCATCAACCTCAGAATTAAAGGACTTTCTTTTAGAAAGGAGATGAGGAGGAATTTCTTTAGTCAGAGGCTAGTGAATCTGTGGAATTCTTTGCTACAGAAGGCTGTGGAGGCCAAGTCAGTGAATTTATTTAAGGCAGAGATAGATGGATTCTTGATTAGTACGGGTGTCAGAGATTATGGGGAGAAAGCAGGAGAATGGGGTTAGGAGGGAGAGATAGATCAGCCATGATTGATTGACGGAGTAAACTTGATGGGCCGAATGGCCTAATTCTACTCCTATCACATGATCAAATAGAAATTCAGAAGTGGAATTGATTGCTCACATGTTAGTACATATTTATCACCGGCAACCAAAGACACATTTCAACTTCCTGGAATTAGCAGCACAAAAACACCCCTCCCTCCACTGTGCCTGTACCATTTACATGGAAGATCATAAGACATGGGGGCAGAACCAGGACTATCGGCCCATCGAGTCTGCTCCGCCATTCAATCATGGCTGATCAGTTTATCTCTCTGAACCCCATTCTCCCTGAAAGCTTTGGTGATCAAGAACCTATAAATTTCTGTTTTAAAAATACCCAATAACTTGGCCTCCACCACCATTTGTGACAATGAATTCCACAGATTCACCACCCTCTGACTAGATAAATTCATCCTCATCTCTATTCTAAAGGTCATCCTTTTATTCTGACGCCGTGCCCTCTGGTCCTAGGCTCTTCCACTACTGGAAACATCCCCTCCACATCCAGAACAGCATAGAACATAGGACACAGAACCGTACCGCACAGGATCAGGCCATTTGGCCCATGATATCTGATGCCAAGATAAATTAATCTCAGGTACACAAAAATGCTGGAGAAACTCAGCGGGTGCAGCAGCATCTATGGAGCGAAGGAGATAGGCAACGGTTCGGGCCGAAACTCTTCTTCAGACAGGTGGGGGGAGGCGGGGAGAAGAAAGGAAAAAGAAGGAGGAGGAGCCCGAGGGCTGAGGGAGAGGTAGGAAGGGGAGGAGACAGCAAGGGTTAACGGAATTGTGAGAATTCAATGTTCATGCCACCAGGATGCAGACTCCCCAAGCGGGATATGAGGTGCTGTTCCTCAAATTTCCAGTGTTGCTCACTCTGGCCGTGGAGGAGATAGCCAGTCGGTACCGAGAGTCTGGCTTGGGTCCGAACTGGGAGGTAGGGAACTGGAGCTGGAAGCCATGAGGTATGAGATGGAGGCGCAGGCATGCCCCGAGGAAGCAAATGTGGCTGTGGTATCGAGTCTGGGTAAGGATGTGGTCATAGAGTTGGAGGGAATTAATCTCATCTGTCTGCATGTGTTCCACAACCCTCCATTCCTCCTTGCAATCCGTGTGCCCGTCTAAATTCTTTCTTTGAAAGAGCAATCCAATGAATTCCACATTCCCCATATCCTTGCAAATTTTTTTTCCCATGTATAGGCTTAGAGACAGGCAGGTAGAGAAGGCCATTATGACTGTGCCCAAATCTTTTGTAGCTATCTAGTTAATTTGCTTGTGTAGGAAAGAACTGTAGATAAACACAAAAAGCTGGAGTAACAGCGGGACAGGCAGCATCTCTGGAGAGAAGGAATGGATGACGTTTCAGGTCGAGACCCTTCCTCAGTTTGGTCTGAAAAGTTTGAAGTAGGTCTCGACCCGAATCATCAGCCATTCCTTCTCTCCAGAGATGCAGCCTGTCCTTCTGAGTTACTCCAGCGTTTTGTGTCTATCTTTGGTTTAAACCAGCATCTGCAGTTCCTTCATACACAAGGCTGGTTTAAACCGAAGACAGACACAAAAAGCTAGAGTAACTCAGAAGGACAGGCAGCTTCTCTGGAGAGAAGAAATGGGTGACGTTTCAGGTCGAGAGCCTTCTTCAGACCTCAGTCTCGACCCGAAACGTCACCTACTCCTTTTTTCCAGAGATGCTGTCTGACCCGCTGAGTTACTCCAGCTTTTAGTGTCTATCTTAGTTAATTTGCTTTCCCCATTTGCCCTTCGAAAGTGAACAGAGTGAAGCTGTTTCCATCGATCATTTAGGTATTCCAAACAACACTAACTTATCATGTTACAAAAACTGATTCCTCCTATTGTCTCTCATTCTATTACTGATCACTTTAAATTGGTCGTCACTGGTTCCCGACTGTTCTTTCACTGAAAGTGATTTCTCCTTATTTATTCTGTCATTACAGTTCATAATATCAAACAAAATGCAATCTAATGTTCTTGTTGCCTTCGCAGCTCTGAGGATAACAACACCCTCATAATCACCAGTTCATTCACGGCCGAGGATATTCATTAACAATACCATTCCGATAAATTTGTCTCCATACTCTGCTGATGTGCAGTGTCCAGAATTGGCCACAATATTTCAGCTGAAGCCCAGCAGATTCAGATGGCTTTATTGCCATGTACACCAGGGTTCAATGCAATTCCTTGTTTGCAAGAAGCTCATAGTGTACACAGCACGCATGATAATGACAGCATGACAGCATGTTTTATGAAACCGGCATTTTCTAAAGGTTTGGAGTAAATTCTTTACCTTTGTCCTATTCCTTTGAAAATCAACCAGGAATCTCACGGAGAGTCATAGTCAAACAGTGTAGAAACACACCCTTCTGCCCAACTAGCCCCATTTATACTAGTCCCACCTGCCTGTATTTGGCCCATGCCCTAAACATATCCTATCCATGTACCTGTTCAAATGTTTCTTAAACGTTGTGATACTACCTGCCTCAACTACCTCCTCCAGCAGCTTGTTCCATATACCTACCAACCCTTATGTAAAAAGGTAACCCCTCAAGTTCCTGTTAAATCTATCCCCTCTCACCTTAAACCTATATCCTCTGGCTATTTGGTTTAAAGACTCTTGCAGCATGCAAAAAGGCCCTTTGGCCCATCAGGTCAGGGCGGGGGGAGTCCCCCTCGCCACGGGTACCATGTAATCTGCTCCATGGTCGGATAGTCGGCAACAAAACCGTCTCCCCCACCTGGTTCGCCAGGTGGGGAGGGGGCTATGGACCCGCAGCAGAACCAAAAACGAGACCTGTCAAAGGGAGGATGAGCTCGTAGCGAGCCAACGGCCATCCACACTTGCGATCACTGTTGTGCATAGCATTGTAAGGCACCGTGCCCGTTGATGTTTTCAACGATGATGATGATGATGATGATGCCCATCGACACCATATGCCTACCATAAAATATTTCAGTTGATAAAAATGTTCCAAAAAAAGTGGCATTCAACTTAGAACTAGTTTCTGGGCTGTGCAAGGAACGTCAATAAGAGAAGCTTCTTGTCACGAGTTCCATTGGTTGTGTAGGTGACAGATTCAATCTCTGCATCGTTGGTGCTCTGCAGCTGTTTCTAAAACCACTGCAGACACCTACGCTTTATTAAAAGCTTTGTTAACCAGCCTCCTTGACTTCTTTATGTCTTTCCATTTATCAACGATCTGATCGTTTAGGGATAATAATAAGTGAAGCAGATTTGATGAGGGTTACATTATCTTTACAATCATAGACATACAGTTAAGAGTTTATTTAAACACACCTCGAGCCAAATATGGAGCCATTGCCTCACAGCACCAGAGACCCGGGTTCGATACTGACCTCGGGTGCTGTCTATGTGGAGTTTGCACATTCTCCTTGTGACCGCGTGGGTTTCCTTTGGATGCTCTGGTTTCCTCTCACTAACCAAAGATGTGTGGGTTTGTGGGTTAATTAGCCTCTGTACATCACCCCTAGTGTGTAGGTAGTGGATGCGAAATTGGCTAAACAGAACTACTGTGGATAGGATGATCGGCGTAGACACAGTGGGCTGAAGGGCCTGTTTCCATGCTGCATCTTTCAGTCAATTCAATCATTGAACTTTACCATTGACCTGTACGCAATAGACAATTCACAATGACCAGTTAACCTACCAACCCACACACCCTTGGGATGTGGGAGAAAACTGGAGCATGTCGAGGAAACCCACCTGTGGTGATTTCCTAGATCCTGTCACCCTTGTAAGCCTGCAATCACTATCAGGCTGTCAATGACAACAGTTTCCAGTAACGAGGCATCTTTAACTTGACAAAATATCCCATGGGGATTAACAAACAGATCAGGGCAGCTAACCAAGCTTGGGGTGGCGCAGCGGTAGAGATGCTGCCTTACAGCGCCAGTGACCCGGGTTCGATCCTTACTATGGGTGCTGTCTGTATGGAGATTGTACGTTCTCCCCATGACCGTGTGGGTTTTCTCCCGGTACTCCAGTTTCCTCCCACATTCCTAAGACGTGCAGGCTTGGAGGTTAATTGACTTCTATAAATTGTCCAAGAAGGAACTGCAGATGCTGGAAAATCGAAGGTAGACAAAAATGCTGAAGAAACTCAGCGGGTGAGGCAGCATCTATGGAGCGAAGGAAATAGGCGACGTTTCGGGTCGAGACCCTTCTTCAAAGGAACTGCAGATGCTGGAAAGTGAGACCAAGCGTAGGCTTGGCGATCGCTTCGCCCAACACCTCCGCTTGGTTCGCAATAACCAACCTGATCTCCCGGTGGCTCAGCACTTCAACTCCCCCTCCCATTTTGAATCTGACCTTTCTGTCCTGGGCCTCCTCCATGGCCAGAGTGAGTCCCACCGTAAATTGGAGGAGCAGCATCGCTTGGGTAATTTACACCCTAGCGGTATGAACATTGACTTCTCCAATTTCAGGTAGTCCCTGCTTTCTTCTTCTTTCCCCTCCCATTCCCAGCTCTCCCACAGCCCACTCTCTACCTCTTCCTTTCTTCTTCCTGCCCCCCCCCCCACCTGCACATCAGTCTGAAGAAGGGTCTCAACCTGAAACGTCGCCTATTTCCTTCGCTCCATAGATGCTGCCTCACCCGCTGAGTTTCTCCAGCATTTTTATCTACCTTCTATAAATTGCCCCTTGTGTAGGATAGAACTAGTGTATGGGTGATCATTGTTTGGCATGTACCCGCTGGGCGAAAGGACTGTTTCCACACCGCTTCTCTAAACTAAACTAAATAAAAGCTTGCATCTCCTCTATAGGAATTACAAATGCTGCTTTCTATCTCTTCCCTTCCAACCAAGCATGGGCCCTAACAGTTATTTTGCACTTCTTTCTACTACCTGCATGTGGTGCTCTCAATGTGGTCTCCTCTTTAATGGAGGTATTAAATACAGATTGGTGTAACTGTTATTTTCTTATGTCCCCATATTCCCAACATACCACTGCACAGAGCGCCCGTGTTAAGCCTGCAGGGGTGAACATAAGCTTTTGGAAGACCTTCACTTTAATAATTCGACTGTTATCATTGCACCCTTTCTGTCTGCATCATCCTAAATAGTTTTGTCAAGGCCTAATATAGATTTGTGCAACAGCACCTCATCTTTCATCTGGACACATACAAACCTTCTGGATTCAATAATACATTCAACAATTTATAACATAGAACAGTACATCACAGCACAGAAAACGGCCCTTCAGCTCACAATGTCAGTGCCAAACATGATGGCATGGTAAACTAATCTCCTCTGCCTGCACATGATCTATGTCCCTCCAATCACTGCATATCCATGTGCCTAACTAAAAGCCTCTTAAATGCCACTACTGTATCTGCTTCCACCACCTCCCCTGGCAGCGTGCTCCAGGCATCAAATACCCTCTGCATTAAACAACTTGCCCCATACATCTCCTTTACACTTTGACCGTCTCTAACCCTTCAAACTATGCCCTCTAGTCTTTGACATTTCCACACTGGGAAAAAAGGTCTGATGGTCAGCTCCATCTATGGCATCTCATTATATCCTTCTATCATGTCTCGTCTCAGCTTCCGACACATCAGAGAAAATAATCCAAGATTGTCCAGCCTCTCCTTGCAGCCAATACTCCCTAATCCAGGCACATTCTGGTAAAGCTCTCTGAAGTAACTTGTTTTCCCTGTTGGTATTAAAACTGGCCAGTCCTGCTGTGGGTTTTCTATCTGTAATATTAAGCCAGTTTTTCTCACTCCTGACTCTGATTGTTTTGACACTTCCAACAGCTTTGACATTTTACAGCCTATTCTGGTCACTGTTGTTTTCTCTCGCTGACTGCCCTTAGTAATCCGTCACCAGGATCTTCATCAGCAGCTCGTCATGGTAACACTAGTTTTAACCCATCAGGGAGATCCCCCTTGTCTTATCCATCTCTCCCCCACCTTTACTGCAACTTAAACCTAACTGGTCTTCATTAAAGGACACAAAGTGCTGGAATAACTCAGCGGGGCAGGCAGCATCTCTGGAGAACATGGAGAGGTGACATTTCGGGTCAACACAGTTCTTTACAGTTAACGCTTCTTTACAGACGGTGAGTCAGAGGAGAGGGAAGCTAGAGGTATGAAAAGGTTCAGAACAAATCAGAGCTGGCACCGATGAAAGGTGGAGCCCACAATGGTCCATTGTTGGCTGTGGAAGAGGTGATAACCCTGTGGAAGGGATATTTGGATGCGAACAGTGGAACTGGCACTGGAACTGGAACTGATCTGCTTGGTAATAGAGATTGACTTTAAGGGCTTAAAAAAAAGTGGCCTAGTGGGGCAGCATTGTGGCGCGGCGGCAGAGTTGCTGCCTTACAGCGCCAGAGACCCGGGTTCGATCCTGACTATGGGTGCTGTCTGTATGCTGTTTGTACGTTCTCCCCGTGGCCTGCGTTGGTTTGCTCCGGTTTCCACCCACATTCCAAAGGTGTTCGCTTAGTATGAATGTAAAATTGTCCCTCATGTGTGTCGGATAGTGTACGTGTGGGGGGATCGCTGGTTGGCGCAGACTCGGTGGGCCAAAGGGCCTGTTTCCGCACCGAATCTCTTAACTAAACTAAACTATGCTAAACTAATGACTGGTCCAGAGAGAGAGAGAGAAATCCAGAGCTTACTGAAAGCAAAGCCACCAATGACAGAATGATTATGTTGGGGTTTACAGGAGTGATGGTATGTGTCAGTCGTTAGCATTAAATGTTAGCTGGAAAATGTTATTATTCATATATAACCCTGTCCTTTGTCTTTGCACAGTTTAAGAAGCGAGAGTTTAATAAACAGTTTGCACCATTGACTATTATTAAGCTGAAATGCCATTTCCTTTCAAGCTTTCCTGCTGCAATGCCATGAAAAACCTGTGCATTACATTTATTACTGAGAACTCAGATTCACAGCAACACACACAGTTTTCATCGACTCGGTTGAAATGTTTTGCTACCAATATTTAATAAGTTGACTTCAATGGAACAGTTGCAATCTTTGGTGTGAGTGAATTATTACAACAATAGACACAAGTCAATTTTTAAAAAGTGCCTTTGGTAGAATGGTGAAATATTAAATATTAATGCAATTTAATTTCAATGCATTTTGATTTTTCATGTAGCTATATTTAATTGGAATTATACAGTGATAGAGCCAGGAGATAGTCCTATTGGGCCAAATCGTCCATGCCGAGTAGGAAGTCTATCTACACTAGCCCCACCTGCCTGCGTTTGGCCCATACCCCTTGTAGACATTTCTGATCCATGTACCTGTCCAAATGTCTTTTAAATGCTGTTAATTGTACTTGTCTCAACCATTTTGTCTGGCAGCTCTTTCCACATATGCATCACTCTGTGTGACAAAGTTGCCCTTCAGATTCCTTTAAAACTTTTGCCCTCTCATCTTAAACCGATACTCTTTAGTTTTTGATTCCCCAATCCTGGGAAAAAGATTGTGCGTTCATCCTGTCTATGCCCCTCATAAATTTATATACCTCTATAAGGTCTCCCCTCAGTCTCCTCCGCTCTCGGGAATGAACTCCTAGTCTGCCCAACCTCTCCCTATAACTCAGGCCATTGAGCCCTGCCAATATTTTCAAAACAATTATTTACACTCCTTTCTGTTTAATGATATTGTCCAGGAATAGAGAAACCTAAACTGTAAACAATACTCCTGTAAGGCCTCATCACCATCTTGAATAACTGCAACATATCGGCCCAATTCCTTACTTAGTTCCCTGACGGATGAAGGTCAGTGTTCCAAAGACTTCTTCGTCACCGTGACTAGCTGTATTGCCACAGTGCAAGACCTTGTACTCCCAGGTCGCTCTGTTCTACAACACTTTCCAGGGTCCTAGCATTCACTGTGAAAGTCCTATCCTGGATTGATTATTCAAAATGCAACACCTTGCACTTTCTTGCATTGAAAGCCATTTGCCATTCCTTGGCACTCTTAGTGAGCTGGTCATGATCCCACTTGATTCGTGATAATTCTTGATAACCTTCCTCACTGTCTACAATATCACCTATTTTAGTGTAATCTGCAAACTTACTGACCATAGACACAAAAATCTGAAGTAACTCAGCGGGACTGGCAGTGTTTCGGGTCGAGAGACTTCTTCAGTCTCCACCCATTCCTTCTCTCCAGTGATGCTGCCTGTCCCGCTGAGTTACTCCAGCTTTTTGAGTCTTATCTTCGGTTTAAATCGCCATCTGCAGTTCCTTACTGATCATGCCTTGTACACTCTCATCCATATTGTTGATATGAGTGAGGAACAGCAATGGGCCCAGCTCTGAACCCTGAGGCACACGCTCGTCACAGGCCTCCACTCCGAGAAGCAACCTTCCACCATCACCCTCAGCTTCTTACCAATAATCCAATTATGCATCTGATCAGCCACCTCTCCCTGGACCCCATGCAAACTATCCTTCCAGACTACCTGATTTACATATAAAGCAATATGCTGGAGCTTATTTTATTTTCTGAAGTCAGATAAAACACAATTTTATTTACCTTTGCTTATTATATTCACTATCTCATAAATAGTTTACTTAATCAAAATAACTTAAAAGAGACGCAATGTGTAGGTTAAAAAAAATGTGAATTTAAAATGTGGTGACAATTTATCGAAACAAGGAACTGCAGATGCTGGTTTATACCAAAGGTAGACACAAAGTGCTGGAGTAACATAGTGGGGCTGAAAAAGGTTCACTTCTTAATAAGCAGACAACTCACAAAATGGTTAGGTAGACCAATTCAAGCTTTACTGATTATCGGCCGATGGAAGTGGTGAGGATACCAGCCAAGTAAACAACACAGACACTTGACTTTCCTCGTGTCACCACTTCCATGAACAAAGAATTACATGGTATTTTATACTGTTTTTTTGTCACCTAAGTGTAAAGTGTTTATAACGAGGCATCGTTACTTTACTATCTTTATTCATACTGGAGCATTACATATTGCACTAGCTGTACGTGGTCTGTCACACGAACTAGAGAGCGATCTGTGGGTGGCGAGGTTGTAGTTATACTTGTGATATGGGGAGTGGTTAGTAGGTATGAGGTCACTATATTAAAGGCACATGCATATATCATCCACATCCTTCCCCTTCGAAACGACAGGCAAATACAATGGTGACAGGGCGACCACGGCTCATGCGCTAGGACAGTTAAACAAAATCGCCATAGCGGACAGGCGGTTTGACAAGACGTCCCGACCGGGTTCGCATCTCGCCATCCTCCCTTCCGGCAGGAAGAAGAGGCACCGATGGGGGCAGACGAACCTGAAAGGGGGAAACGGGAGGAGACGGAGGAGACCGCGGCACCAAAAGCGGAGGTGATGCGGGATCAGGAGCGGGCAGAGCGCGGGCAGGCGAGCGAGGACTAGTCGGAGCAGGGTGGGATGGAAGGAGTTGAGGTGGTGTAGACCGTTGCATGTTAGGAAGGATGGGCAGATGAATGCCCGGACGCGAAGTCGGCAGTGGGGGAGCAAAGGGATCCGCGGCAGGAGGACGCGGCTCGTTGACGAGCCGAAGGTGCTGGCGGGACCGTCGGTAAATGGCTCCCGCATGGTCGACGAGATAGGACCTGGGCGACCCCGCAGAGCCGACGACAGTAGCGAGCTTGGAGTGACCGGAAGGGGTCTGCATACGGACAACTTGACCGGGGAAGTGGCGCGGCAGCGGGTGGCAGGACCTGTCATGGGAACGCTTTTGGACGTCGTGCCTGAAGGCAATGCGTTTCTGAACCGCCGCAGGCGGGAGGACGGAGGGTATGAGGGAGCGCTGGGCCACCGCTGATCTCAAAGCCTCTCTGCTTCTCAACTTGGCTGGTCCCGAGGCCCTGACTCGCTCTGACTTCTTCGTCTACGCTGATGGAGAATCAGCTCGGGACCCGGTATGTCTGGTGGCTAAGTTCAATGCTATTTGTGATATTCCAACAAACTGCATCTTAGAACGTTTTAAACTGTTCGCGCGGCGTCAGCTCCCTGGGGAATCTGCTGAGAACTATGTCTCCATGCTGCGACACCTGGCCAGGCGCTGCCGCCTCCACACGTGGACCCCCGATGAGATTATCAGGGACCTTCTGGTTTACGGTCTCCGCGATGATAAGCTCAGGGCCGAACTTCTGCGCAAGCCCGATCTGACATTCAACGATGCGATGCACGCCACCCGCTTAGCTGAAGCTGTCACCTCGGCGGTGTCACCGGCTGAACAGGCGATTAACTTTGCCAGCACTTCCAGTCGTCTGATGAACACGCCCCGGTCGCGGCCCCCGGGGTCGCTCGCTGCTCAAGGGGGACGTGCCCCAGGGTTCAGTACTGCTCCCGGGGGAGGTGCCCGGCAAAGGTGCCCTAATTGCAACTTCACCACTCATCAATACAATGTGTGCCCTGCCTTGGGTAAAACGTGCAATGTCTGCAAGAAATTGAACCATTTCGCTGCGGCCTGTCGCTCCCGTGGGAAGCCTGTCGCTGCTCCGAGGGGCAATTTAAACAACCTTTTACAAACTGATAGTGAGCTCAGCTCCCAGTGCTATTTCGACGAACAGTCTGTTTCTGAATCCGACTCCTCTCAGGGGGAGAACAGCTTGTATACTGTGTTGGGCGCACCTGCTATGATAACGGACCCTTCTGTGCGAGTCACTGTGAACAACTCGACCTTCACTGCTAAGATTGACACGGGGGCAGTTGCGAACGTTATGTCAACATCACTCTTCAAACAGATAAGGACTAATGAGCAGATTTTTTCTCAGAACTCAACCTTGCATGGCCTTGCCCACAGGATTCTTACTCCTGTGGGCAAGGCCATGCTAAGCTGTAAGATACTACAGACCTCTCGGCCCCTCACCTTCTATCTCCTCGATCAAAAATGCATTCCCCTGCTGGGTATCCGGGCATGCCAGGAAATGGGCCTGGTATCCTTCCACCGTGACATCCACCAGGTGCAGGCCCTCATGGACCCGCTGGCCAAATATCCCACTTCTGACACCATGTAAAGTGTTTATAACGAGGCATCGTTACTTTACTATCTTTATTCATACTGGAGCATTACATATTGCACTAGCTGTACGTGGTCTGTCACAGGAACTAGAGAGCGATCTGTGGGTGGGGAGGTTGTAGTTATACTTGTGATATGGGGAGTGGTTAGTAGGTATGAGGTCACTATGTTAAAGGCACATGCATATATCATCTACACTAAGCACATTCCAAAGATGTTAGTCATGGTCAGAGGTACAATCATTTAGCCTTATCAGGTCAGGCAGCATCTCTGGAGAAAAAGGATGGGTGCCATTTCGGGTCTGGTCATGTTGGAAAGAAGGGTCCCGACCCGAAATATCACCCATCGTTTTTCTCCAGAAATGCTGCCTAACTGCTGAGTTACTCCAGCACTTTGTGTCTATCTCTGGGCCACAATTTGTTATTTATCATGCAATGTATTTATTTTAATCATTATGAATGCCTGCAGCACTATTTGACGTTGTAACATTGGAAGAGTTTTTACCAGCATTTAAAAGTTTGTTAAATATATCTCAGATTTATTTTGTACTTTATACACATCATTAGCAGAGGATGCCTCACAAACTTTCTGCAACAGACTAATTTATCAAAGGAACTCAATGCTGCAAATTGTTTCCCAGGCTCATGCTTCTGTTCTATGTGAGTGTAAATGCACAGGACATGATCACATCAATAATAAAACATACTTTGCAGTGCAGAGAATTTAGCACCAAGTAGGGATTTAAACAACCCCAATCTGGTTCAATATAGAATTTAATCCTGCCATTGTAATCTGTTCCACAAGATAACTTAAATTCTAGGATCCCTTTGACATTAAGCATGAGCTATAAATTCTTTACATTTTCTGCTCACGATTTAGAGATTCTAAACAGTGATGAAATACAGTATGAGGAAAGAGATTAATTGACGATTGTTTTTTATTAAGGTTCCCAAAGAACAAATGCTGACATTTTTGCAGTCTGTGAGGGCATCCTCAGAAATTGTTTTATTTAGCCCTATGTTAACTGAGATTCTGGCCACTGATATTTTGATAGTAAGTTTCATTGTGGAACTCCACCAGTGAGTCAAGAGTCAAGAGCAAGACTGTGTTTTATTATCATCTGTCTCGAAACGGAACAATGAAGAGTGAAGAGTGTTTGATTATCATATATCCTGAAATGGAGTGATGAAATTCTGGTCTGAGTGTGGGTTTAGTTTAGTTTAGTGTCACTTGTACTGAGGTACAGGGAACAACTTTACTGTTGTGTGCTATCCAGTCAGCAAAAAGACTATACTGTATATGATTATAAATAAGCCGTCCACAGTTTGCAGATACAGCATAAAGTAAATAACAGCAATATCGTTCAGTGCAAGGTGAAGTCCAGTAAAGACCGATTAACGGTAGTCTGAAGGTCTCCAATGAGGTAGATGGTAGGTCAGGACTGCTCTCTAGTTGTTGATAGAATGGTTCAGTTGCCTGATAACAGCTGGGAAGAAACTGTTCCTGAATCTAGTGGTGTGCGTTTTCAAACATCTATACCTTTTGCCTGATGGGAGAGGGGAGAAGAGGGAGTGAGACTCATCCTTGATTATGCTGCTGGCCTTGCCGAGGCAGCATGAGGTGTAGATGGAGTCAATGGAAGGGAGGTTCATTTGCATAATGGTCTGGGCCACGTCCACAACTCTCTGCAATAATGTTTTCCTGCAGCTGGCTTCAGAACTCTCCATGTTTTGGGGATGCACTCAGCCATCTTCTAATGCTACTGGACACAAATTACTTTCCAGCAAAAAAAACCATCATTTAAACCCTAATGTCACGACTGCAAGTCAAGTGAACACTGCTCTGAAGCAAGCTACTCTAATATATTCCTCTGGATATTGCACAAATGTAATGCAGAAGTGGAAGGCTTTTTGCACATTTCTCATGGAGTTACTCTCCTCTCCATAAGCATTAGCCCAGGGACAACCACCTTTGAGACATTATAAAGTGATTTACAGGGAAGCAGGCAGCCTGGTGCATGCACTATGGATGGACAAGACGAGAAAGTAAGCTCTGACTGAATGGTTCAGAGGCTTCAGTCCCAAATGACTGAGGGATACAGAACTTGTGGGTCACAGAGTCCTTATTGCAACTTAAAAATAAGCATTTGAAAAACACCAAAAGTGAAACCACTTCATGACGGCCTTCGGGAAATATGAGCAGAAATCATGTTAATTTGGCTGAAAACCTCACACATTTGTGAGACTAGGATGTTCCATAGTCTCCTAGTTTGCAGTTAGGCTGCTGTTTCTATTTAGATATTTCAAAAAATGTTCTTATACTGTTAATAATAGTTTTGTATCTTGCCATATTCGACAAATTCCTTCACTGTTCAGAGTAATAGAATGCTGTAAATAGATCAAGGGGATTTGTTTGGTATTTTTATAATGTTTCAAAAAATGATGAGTTGGTGAAAGAAAGTGAGATAAGAGGATGATTTTAAGAGAGACAAATCACATTTAAAAGAGAAACAACCTTCCATGAAATTGCAAAATCAATATCTACCCGGATGCTTGAAGTCCAATAATATGAAGCCAATATGAATTTGAAAGTGATTAATTGAAATGAAAAGCTTTGATTCTTTCCAGTCTTTGTAGATGTAGGTATCAGCACCACCAGCTAATATTCATTTAAAAATCACACTCAGCAAATTGAAAGAGATGAGCAATGATGCTGGTAAATTGTTTGAAAGATTCAGCATGGAAACAGGCCCTTCAGCCCATTTGGGTAACATGGTGGTGCAGCGGTAGAGTTGTTACCTTACAGTGCCAGAGACCTGGGTTTGATCCTGACTACTGGTCCTCTCTGTATGGAGTTTATACTTTCTCCCCGTGATCTGCGTGGCTTTTCTCCGGGTCTTCCAGTTTCCTCCCATACTCCAAAGACGTACAGATTTGTTGGTTAATTGGCTTGGTAAAATTGCCCCTAGTGAGTGTAGGATAATGTTAGTGTGCGGGGATCGCTGATTGGCGCGGACTCAGTTTTCGCGCTGCATCTCCAAACTAAACTAAGACTCCACACTGACTATCAATCCTCAGATCACACCAGTTCTATGATATCCCACCTTCTCATCCACTCCCCCACATACTTAGGGCAATATACAGAGGTCACTGAGCCTACAGATACATACGTCTTTAGGATGTGGGAAGAAACTGGAGCACCCGGAGGACACCCACGTGGTCACAGGGAGAACGTGCAAACTCCACCCAGACAGCAATTGTAAGGAGGATCAAATCCAGTTCTCTGGCACTGTGAAGCAGCAGCTGTGCCACTACGATCCCCTTAAATGAGAATGGAAATGTTGGGAGTGTAAAGAAAAATGAAAGAAGGGAAGTTGATACAATATAAAAAATTGGTAAACAACAAACGTTCCATTAAATTTAAGGTCCTGCGAAAAAGTATAGGTGATGGAGAGAATTTAATGGATAGAATTTAGTTCTGAGCGGGTGTAAGGAATTTCAGACACGTTATCATGTAAGTTTGAGAAAGCTGGAAGTAGAATATTGGAGAAATAGTTATTAAAAAGCATGAATCCGGTTGGATTTTGATGTTGGGTTTGAGGGACAGGTGGAACATCGAATTTGAAACTCAGGTCATGATCAAACGATATAGCAACATTGCACACAGTGAATATTAGCGTGAGTGAGCATCGTTGGAAGTAAAATCAAAGACAAAGGTACAGAAGATTGGATGAGAATCAATCATTCATCTAGTAAGAGACGAGGAGAGAATAAAGAAGCCCTGTGCAACTGCAGTAATTATTTTGATGGAGGAGAGATACGATGACAGAGCCCATAGAAGCTGCTGTCAGTCTTCTCACTAATGTAAGGAAATTGAGAGCTCCAGGTATATTCGCAACGTGAATTGAAAACCCATTGAAGAACTGATCATTAAATTGGATAAGAACATTGGATAAGAACATTCATGTTGGGAAGATTCTTCTTGGACGTGGCATGATGTCCCTACAGTAATTAAAGGAAATATTTGATCCCTCTTTGCTGGATACATTCATTCACCTTCAGATAGACTACTACTTCAGCGTTAATAAGAACCATCTACGTGACTGTGTAAAGTTATTCTGTGCGGAATTTCTTCAACGATATTATTCATCACCTCTGTCCAGTCATCTTTGCCCTTGTGGACAGACGTTCTACAATAGGTTAGTATCTGACACAATTGGTGTAATTAAGTGTCTGTTTCTCTTGCGTTACTCATTTAATGAGAATAGCTGCCTTTCCAACCTCAACACCGTGGGTATATGAAGCGAGCTGCCTGAAGAAGTATTTGAGGCAGGTACAATAATAACATTCGAAAGAAAATTGTACAGGTACATGGATAGGAAAGGTTTAGAGGGATATGGACCAAATGCAGGCGAATGGGACCAGCTTAGATGGGGCAGCTTAGTCGGCAGGGACCAGTTGGGGTGAAGTGCCTGTTTTCTTGCTGTTTGACTCTAATGGATATTAACAGTGTTCCTCGCTCCCAGCTTGTAAATGCAATCTTTAGCCTGTTTTACCTCCTATTCCACAGTGACAGAACCTCACACCATTTTGTAGGATTGTAAGATCAATACCTGGGTTACCAAATAGCAATGGGAAATTTCCTTCTGAAATCCCAAAAGAAAATTGCTCATTGGAATGAAAATGAAATCTTGCAGGTAAATCGCAGAGGTTAAGAGACAGAGGGAGGAAGTACAGCAGCAGAGACAAGGTGCACTGAGGTGAAGGTATTTGTTTAACCTCAGCATACTCAAAGCATGGTATTCAATGAAATTCTTCATTAGTCCAATACCGAAGGAATCATCTTGTGTAAAGGGACCTTATTTTATGTAATTTAATAAACATTCGGATTATAATGCAGGTCATTGGAGTGCACATCACATTATACAAGGCATCTTTAAACTGTAGAAGCCTAAGAGCCTGGTTGTACTGAATTTCAATGATGTAAAAATGAAAGCTTAGCAACATAGGTAAACATGACCTTGTGAATGCATTTGAAGTGATTAAGTTCTGCAATTTTACAGCACCTTTCAGATCCTGGAACAACCTGATACCTTTGTTAGCCAATGAGGTTTAAATAAAAATTGTACTCATGGTTGTTTTATGGGAAGCGGAGCAGTGAATTTGATCGTTAGTATGTCCCTGAATGGGCACTAAGATAAAGAATCTGTAAATATATTTCAGGGAATGTAGACAGAGCGATGTCTCAGCTAGAACTCCAGGAAGACTTATTTGCTTTTTGTCAAGTAATAGAGACACTGTTACCTTCACAAGAACAGACAGATGGAGTCTCAGTGTAACGATTTATCCGGATGACAGCAGGAAGGAAATTCAATCGTGCAGCAATCCTACCTCAACCTGTCCAAAGACCAATGTGTCTGGAGGCAAGGTTTTCAAAGCAGTTGGTTACTAAGATCTGACACCTCTCGCAGTTTGGATTCCAGACGAAAATCTGAAGCAGAACCTTCAGATAGTTGGCAGTGAAGGTCACAGTCATCTTAAACCTCTCAATCTCTCTCATCGCTGTCACTTCCCAAATATGCAGTGAGTCTGGTACCACGGCAAATAAAAGTTCCTTATGGCTGACCTATTGAGGCAGAAGCCTCCTCTATTCATTCATTCCGTGACGTTCCCCTCAGCCCATTATTTATTTAATCTGTCATGATGAACTGACAGATATATCTGTGGCTGCAGGCTATTTCCTGTGCCCACAGTTCCTTATCACTGCTTGGACTCATGGAAGTGCTGGGAAATGAAGTTGCAATCAGACACCACAAACATTTTGATGAATGCAGGCCGAGATTCCTTTTCCTGGACTGTTGAGGTTTAGTTTAGTTTAGTTTATTATTGGCACGTGAACCGAGGTTTTTTGTTGCGTGCTATCCAGTCAGCGAAAATTACAATCAAGCCGTCCACATTGTACAGATACAGGATGAAGGCTATAATGTTTAAGCCCAGTGAAGTCCGATTAAAGATCATTCGAAGGTCTCCAATGGAGCAGATGGGAGGTTAGTTGCCTGATCACAGCTGGGAAGACAATATCCCTGAATCTGGAGGTTTACGTTTTCACACTTCTGTGCCTCTTGCCTGATGGGAGTCGGGAGAAGAGGGAGTGACCGTGGTGAAAGGGGGTGCGAGGGTGATGACAGAGACATTCTCCAGGGCACTTGATAGAGGCTCTCATACTTTGCCTTTTCCAGTACACCCTGAACAACAATCCAACAATGAGGGCACAGTTCTTACCAACTGTCCCAGAGCCAGAAGAGGAGGCAAGTTCGCAAGTTATAGGAGTAGAATTAGGTCATTCAGCACATCGAGTCTACTCCACCATTCAATCATGGCTGATCTCTACCTCCTAATCCCAGTTTCCTGCCTGCTCCCCATAACCCCTGACACCCGTTCTAATCAAGAATGTGTCTATCTCTGCCTTAAAAATATCCACTGATGGCCTCCACAGCCATCTGTGGCAATAAATTCCACAGATTAACTACCCTCTGACTAAAGAGGTTAAGGTATTTGATGACAATGGAAGATCTCTGCATGCACGTGATCTATCTCTCCCCTTAGACGGAGAGGCAGTCTGTATCTCAACCTGCCATGACCTCAGCGATGAAGTGTCAGATGATGCCTGTCAATGTCCACACCTGCAAGAACACGACTTGTCCTTTCCTTTCCCATTCAACGGCATTAACATAGTTCTTTCCTCAACGATCGACTTCCTCTGGAATCACCATTGACCAGAAAGTGACCTGAACCAGGCCGATGATTGAGGCTGTAAGAACAAATACGATACAGTATTCCCCAGATACTGAGGGAATAGGTCAACTCAACCCCTGCCTTCACAAGGTATGGCAGGGTTCCAAAGGATGTTATATACTTGCCTGATATGTTTGTACCTAGTAGAAATTAATTTAGAATAAAGATCGCCCTTGAATGCCAACTCCATTTACTACCAACTACAATTGTTGCTGTCTATCATTACAATGGCGAGTGTGTAGAAGAAATTTATCAGGATCTGCCTGGAATGGAGAGTTATGGTTATTAGGAAAGAATGGATAGATTGTGTTTATTCTCACTGGAATACAGAAGGCTGAGGGGTGACCTTATGGGGCTTTATAAAATGATGGAGAACATAGATAGTAGAGATAGTCATGATCTTTTCCCCAGGGTAGAGGAGTCTAGAACTAGAGGCCATAGGTTCAAGATAAGCAGGGAGAAATTTAGCAAAGATCTAAGGGGTAGATTTATTTCACATGGAACAAGTTGCCAGTATAAGTGTTGGAGGCAGACACCGTTGTAATATTTAAAATACATTTGGACAAGTTCTTGAAGAGGAAAGCAGAAGAGAGATGCTGGCCAAATGGTGTCAAGCGGGATTATTGTAGCTAAGCTTCAGGATTGCCATGGATGAGTTGGGCAAAAGGACCTGTGCTGTGCTGTGCTGCTCTCTGACTATGATGTTCTGGTTTGTGCTCAAGCAGACTTTGATCTGACCAGGGCATGGGATGATGGCATTTTGGGAACTGTGTCACAATGGCATTCTCTTATCTGTAATGTGCAGCCTCCCCCTTGAGGAGCAGAGTCGCAAGCTTGGCTGTCCTCCCCTGATGTCAAACCACCTCCGTCCGCCAACTCAGCAAGTGTAGATCCTCCATCCCCACCCTCCACAGCATCGGAGTGAGCGTGCTGGAGCCCGCAGTGACTCTGGATACCAGCTGCAGTTCCAGCAAAGTACAGATACTGGAATTTTTTAGCTGCTTGAAGGGAGTTAACTTCAAAGATTTTTGGTTTTAGTTTTATCGATACAGCATGGAAACAGGCCCTTCGGCCCATCGAGTCTGCACCGACCAGCGATCCCCGCACACTAACATTACTCTACACACAGTAGGGGCAATTTACACTTAAGCCAAGCCAATAAACCCACAAACCTCTACGTCCTTGGAGTGTGTGAGGGAACCGAAGTTCTTGGAGAAAACCCATGCGGTCACGGCGAGAACGTACAAACTCCGTGCAGACAGCATCCATAGTCGGAATTGAGCCTGGGTCTCTGGCGCTGTAAGGTAGCAACTCTACCGCTGTGCCACCCTGGAATGGTGATGATGACCTGCATGTTTATCCATCTGAAGCGATAGATGAAGAATGAAGAGTAGAAACGGTATTGAACAGAGGGAAGATTCAGATTCAGATTCAGATTCAGAAAACTTTATTGTCTGTCGTAACAGAAAATCTTCTTTGGCGTGGCTCAACATACAAACAGGACAATGTACTGATAAGCAGTCATACAACACAGATTTCTGCGAGCACACACCGTGTGTATAGATCTTAAAAGCAAGTATAAGGATTAAGAGATGTGGCTATTTTGTTTGATCTCCACAGGCTATTATTTCCAATCCCATGATCAGTGGCTCCCACTCAAGTATAGCTTGTGGATCTGACTGACTCACACCCTGCCACCCACTGACAACAGGCAACTGTCTGTACGGAGTTTGTAGATTCTCCCTGTGACCGTGTAGGATTCCTCTGTTTGCTCCGGATTCCTCCCACAATCCACAGATGTACAGGTTTTAGGTTCATTCCCTTGGTAAAATTTTAAATTGTCCCTAGTGTGTAGGGTAGTGTCAGCGTACAGGAATCGCTGGTCGGCATGGAATCGGTGAGCCAAAGGGCTTGTTTCTGTGCAGTATCTCCGAACTAAACTAAAAAAGTGTCCAACAGTGTTTTAAAGCAGTGAGTCCCTCCCTTAAGAGAAGCTTCAATCAACATGGGTAACATTCAGCTGGTGCTTGGGACTCATCAAGCTGGAAAGAGTGCAGAGAAGATTTACGAGGATGTTGCCAGGAATCGAGGGCTTGAGCCATCGGGAGAGGTTGGGCAGACTAGGACTTTATTTATTGAAGTGCAGGAGGCTGAGGAGTCATCTGAGAGAGGTGTATAAAATCATGATGGGAATAGATAGGGTGAATGTATACCTGATCTTTACCCAGGGGTGGGGGAATCACGAACCCGAGGACGTGGGTTTAAAGTGAGAGAGGAAAGATTTAATAGGAACCAGAGGGGTAACTTCTATCACACAGAGTGCAGTGGGTATATGCAATGAGCTGCCAGAGGAGGTAGCTGAAGCAGGTACCATACTATAACAGTATTTACAAAAAAATTGACAGGTACATAGATAGGAAAGGTTTAGAGGGATATGGGCCAAATGTGGGCAAATGATTGTGGGCTTAGATGAGGCATCTTGGTCAGCATTGATGTGTTTGTTGTGTTAAAGGGCCTGTTTCTGTGCTGCATCACTCTATGACTCTAATGACTCCCTTTAATACATGCCATTGCATATATCAGACTGGTGATTTCCTTACACATACAGATTCGTGCTTGAGGTATGTGTGCACAAATTTCATATGTAAGCAACGCTGGGCCAAAGTGGAATGAGTTCCCCATACCTTGCATTTCAGCGCATAATTTCCTGCTTTAATGAATTTCTAAGTTAATATCCCAAACAACAGTATTTCAATGCTGTGTCAGCCGAGGATAGGCATGTGCTGAAGCTCTGGAGAGGGATTGAACCTGTGACTGTCTGACTCAAAAGCAAGAGATTGGCATTAGGCTTTCATCAAACATGACAGCTAGAGCAGCTCTTCCCTTCTGGAGAGTTTGGATATAAAGGCAGAAAGTAGTAAACAGTTCTTTGACTGACAATGAATGATTTGATGAATGAATGGGGCAGTGGTAGCTGCAATGAGCTGGACCAGAGTTCCAGATTTGAATTTACCTGAAGGATCGTTTGCCTCAAGTAGCAAGGATGACTTGTGACTGGGTTTCACAATTTACTTGAATGATTATCTCAATTCAGTAGTACTTTTGGAATAAGTGAAGAGGCCAGTGCAGATTCATTAAAGTCCAGTTCAAAGCTCTCGGCAATTAAGGTCTAAACTCCCCTCATTCACAGGAGTTGATCCATTTGTTATCATTTTTATGCAGCGATCAATGAAAATACTTCTAAGTGTCTACATTGCCATTGTTGACAATCCCCATCGATCGCCTTGTAGACCTTTGTGGAAGCTTCTGTCACCACTGATGTCTATTTTCACTGCAATCTGTAATCATGCCTGAGTCTCAGCCTTTTGCAAATAACAAAAAGAGGACAAAAGTGCCTCTTGCCAGGGATTCATGGTTCAGAATGATTCAAATAAATGCATCACATGATAAATAACAAATTTGTGTCCCAAAGATAGACACAAAGTGCTGGAGATTCTTGGCGGCTCAAGCACCATCGGAGGAGAAAATGGATGGATGACGTTTCGGGTCGGGACCCTTCTTCAGACTCATGACTCTTTCCATGTTGGGGCAAAAAGGAAACTAATAGGAAGCTTGACCGGGGAGACTACTGCTAAGTATCAGGAAATAAGGAAAGAGACACTATAGAGAAAGTGTGGAGGGGAAGAATATGAACACTGGTAAACTCAGCAGGCTGAGCTCAGCAGCCAGAAGTGCTCTTATCAATCTCTCCCTGGTAATTCATGTTTTGTTCTTGAATAATGAGTAGTACTGGTCTAAAATTGGATATTATTTTTCAGTTCAACTAATCCTAATGAATTACTTTAAAATTGATTCTGGAAGTGTGTTGGAGTACTTATACTTGATTACAATTGTCCCAAGTATGCGTAGAATAGTGTTAATGTGTGGGGATTTGCTGGTCGGTGTGGACTCGGTGGCCACAGGGCCTGTTGCCATGCTGTCTCTCAAAACTAAACTCAACTAAACTGAATGAAACCATGGGAGGAAGAAGTGTAGCCTGACAACCCCAACAACATAGTGACAACATTCAACAATCCTTCTTCCTGCAGTAACATTTCTAGTCATAAGATGTTACCTGCCATATTTCTTTTAGGAAAGCACCTGGGCACAGAACTCAATAGATTAAAACTCCAATAATCTGCGATCTAATTATTCGGGCTTGAAGAAGGGTCTTGACCCAAAGCGTCACCGAATCCTTTTCTCCAGAGATGCTGCCTGACCTGCTGAGTTACTCCAGCATTTTGTGTCTATCAACAGAGGTAGTTCATTGACACTCATGAATCAAATGGAATAAGGCTGATCAGCACTTTAATTCTACTCACCCACCTGAGTTCCACGTTGCTTCAAGTCCCTAGCCGATAAAACATCTTTCAGTTTGGTAAGCTCCAATCTTTTGGGCATCTTCATTTATTTGAAGAAGGAGCTTCAGATTTCCCTAAGGTTGACACTGTGTGATTTCTATTTGTAAGTGGTTTGGCTCCAAGTTAAAAAATGTTCTCATCAGAACAAACAGATTATATGTTCTGTATTCGATAATGAATCCCTTTCACATTGTAACCACCTCAATCAGCTCACCCTCAATAACCCACACTTGAGGAATTGCAGGCACTGTTTATGCATCTTGTGGTCAAATTGAATGTAGTGCTTCAGACTGAGGAGCTGAAAAGGTTCAGCTTAACCCAAGCACATTGCTTTCTCTTTGTCATACCAGCCTTGTTGAGATAAAGGCTAGTATTGCATTCGTTTTCTTTTATTACTATTATCTACAAATGATTTGGACACTTCGACTCCATAAACCTTTGACTTTGTAGTTTCCATTTATTCAATAGCAAAACACTTTGAGATTCCAAAATGTATCAAGTACAGGAATTAAGGATTGATCCACTAATATACTGTATCTTTCTACCAGCACTCTGTGTCCAGATTAACCAGATAGTACAAAAGAACAATATGCGGTTGGAACGCAGATATTTTCTAACATGCCAAGATGAAAATTGAAGAACCGAAGATTATCAAATTACTAAAGTCAGGATAACTCCAGCACTTTTGTCTACCCACAATTGACAAATCCTTGGAACATATTTTCAGAGGGTGGCACAGTTGGTAGAGCTGCTGCCTCACAGCGCCAGAGACTTGGGGTCGATCCTGACCTCGAGTGCTATCTAGCTGAAGTTTGCACATTCTCCCTGTGACCACATGGGTTTCCTCCCGGTGCTCCTGTTTCCTTTCACATCCCAAAGACGTGCAGGTTTGTAGCTTAATTAGCCGCAGTGTGTTTAAAAAACGTGCCCCAAATTTGTATGGGGTGGGCAAGGAAGTGGGATAATATAGAACTGGTGTGAACGAGTGATCGTTGGTCGAAGTGGACTTGGTGGGTTGGGCCATAGAGCCTGTTTCCATGCTGTATCTCTAAACTAAACTGAATGAGACTAAACTAAACTAACTAAACTAAGCTAAACTAAGCTGTTAGAAATACAAAGCAGGGCAGGACATTTGTCAGGTTTCCAGCATCTGCAATATTTTGCTTTGGCTGCCAGTTTGCCAGGGCTGTGCTGCATGCTCTGCCAATTGTACAGCTTGCCAACCATATCATGTCCTTATCCCTATTGATAAAATGGTGCAAAATGACATGGAACACTGTGGGAGACAGCAAGAAATAGATAAATAGGATGAGTAAATCACTTTGAATCAGGCCCTGCTAAATTTGTGAGCTATCCAGGGAATTTGTGAAAGCTGTTTTTGCTTTGGAAGTGAGATTAAGGTCAGTCATGAAGATTAGGTGATTTCTATTTAATGAGCTGACATACTGAGATAGACTCTGCTATAATCAAGATTATAATTTTGCTCTAAGATTGAGCTCTGAGGGCTAAAGGAATCAAGGGATATGGAGAAAAAGCAGGAACAGGGTACTGATTTTGGATGATCATATTGAATGGCGGTGCTGGCTCAAAGGGCCAAATGACCTACTCCTGCACCTATTTTCTATGTTTATATGTTTCTATTACACAGATGGACACCAAGTGCTGGAGTAACTCAGCGGGTCAGGCAGCATCTCTGGAGAAAAAGGATGGGTGACGTTTTGGGTCGGGACACTTCTTTAGACTGGGCCTGGAAACTGGAAGGTATTAAAGAGTTAAAGGATGTGTGAGGAGTCTTGGATGTAGGTGAGAAGGGAATGGACAAGGAGGGGGATAGGAGAGAATCATGATTTGAGGAAGGATATTCTTGCTATTGAGGGAGTGCAGCGTAGGTTCATGAGGTTAATTCCCGGGATGGCAGAACTGTCATATGATAAAAGAATGGAGCGACTGGGCTTGTATTCACTGGAATTTAGGATAAGAGGGGATCTTATAGAAATATATAAAATTATTAAGGGATTGGACACGTTGGATGCAGGAAACATGTTCCAGATGTTGGGGGAGTCCAGAACCAGGGGCCACAGTTGAAGAATAAGGGGTCGGCCATTTAGAACTGAGATGAGGAAAAACTTTTTCACACAGAGAGTTGTGAATTTGTGGACTTCTCTGCCTCGGAAGGGAATGGAGGCCGACTCACTGGATGCATTCAAAAGAGAGTTAGATAGAGCTCTTAGGGCTAGCGGAATGAAGGGGTATGGGGCACGAACGGGGTACTGATTATGGTTGTTCAGCCATGATCACATTGAATGGCGGTGCTGGCTCGAAGGGCCGAATGGCCTACTCCTGCATCTATTGTCTGTATCTATGTATCTATATGTGAAGATAGGTTCAGTGGGGCAGGAGCAGGCAGTTGCAATGAGTCTGCCGGGGCAGTTCTGTTCGTGGAACCTGCTAACTGAAAGTTAATATAGAGTTGAAGGGCATGTGAGGTGTCTTGGACATAGGTGGGAAGGGAATGGAAAAGAGAGGGCGTAGCAGAGAATTAAGTTCAGTGGGGCAGGAGCAGGCTGATGCAATGGGTCTGCCAGGGAACCTGGAAACTAAAAGTTGATATAATCACTCCTGAGTTCTGATCAATGCTTGTAATAGATATCGGTCCACTTCTTCTGTTACCCAAAATCTTACCCAAAGGTCTGTACTGGTAGATCCATCATTTCAGCATCTTCTTGAATTGGATCGTAGGGTGAAGGGAGAAGGTAGCAGACACTGGACACAAGGCCTGGTAAGAAGAACCCGGGGGGGGGTGGGGGGTGTGTGGCAGGGGGGGCGGAAATATTTCACTATCAGCACCCTCAAGATCAGCTGTGAGAGACACGTCCCGGGGAACAAGGGCTGAAGAGGGCGGTGAAAGGAGAATGAAAACGGTTCATGGGATGACCAGAATGGAGGCGACGGCTGCAATGGGACTTTGCGACCTGCTGCAGCTGGAACTGTAAAATGGTGACTCTTGCATAAAGACGCATTGGGCTGTTCTGTGCATTCTGTACTGACCACAGGATGGTGCTTATGTATGTTGAGTGTCTTGCTGTAACTTATAACACTGTACCTTGGTACACGTGATAGTAAATAAAACATTGACCATTGAACGATTGAACCATTGAACAATTAACTTCAGATTATCAGCATTTTCAGTTTGTTTCAGAAACAGTTGAATTTGATAAAGGCCTGTCAACCTATAATATTAAGTCCATTTCTAAAATTCTCATATATATTTCAGATTTCCTTCAACTATGGTGTTTCCCATTTCCCACACTTTTCTTTGTGTCTCTCCTTCTATTTACGTAATCTTTAGATAGATCAGCTCCAGAATAGAAAGTGTCCCAATTGATTGATTGAAGAATACAGCATGGAAACAGACCCTCCGTCCCACTGAGACTATGCCGACCATTGTTTAAGAAGGAACTGCAGATGCTGGAAAATCAAAGGTAGACAAAAATGCTGGCGAAACTCAGGGGCGAGGCAGCATCTATGGAGCGAAGGAAATAGGCAACGTTTCGGGTCGAGACTGAAGAAGGGTCTCGACCCAAAATGTTGCCTATTTCCTTCGCTCCATAGATGCTGCCTCGCCCGCTGAGTTTCTCCAGCATTTTTGTCTACCTATGCTGACCATTAATCACTCATTCACACTAGTGAATTGTCTACTAGGGGCGCCGCATTGATGGCAGCCTCTGCCTACAGTCTGTCCGTTTTTTCTATATTTTTTAATTTTAGTTTGTCTTAAAAGTATGTTTTGGAGGTTTCTTTAGTTTATCTATGTGGGGGAGGGAGGTAGGGTAAGGGGGGAAACCGTTTCCAAGTCACTTCCTGGCGAGGATGAGACTATTCTCCGAGTCGCGTCCTCGCCCCCCCCTCCCCCTCCTCGCGGCCGACCAGCTGGATTGGAGTGGCCTTTCCTGCTGGGGACCCGGACCAAAGCTTCAGCAGCGGCGGCGCAGCGCTGGATTCACCGCGGAGCGGGTCGATGCCTACCTGGATCGCTGTTTGAAGCTCCGGAGTGCTGGGCCTGCTGCATCAACATCGCGGAGCTGGGGTTTGTAGAGCTCCCAGCACGGGCGGCGCTGACTTCATCATCACAGAGTCCTGGGACCCCTTTGCCGAGGGCCGCCAGCGTGAATCTCCGCCCAGCGTGGCTTGTGGACTTCGGGATCCACGGACTCCGGTAGGAAGTGACCGATTCAGAGGTCCAAGCCGCTGAGGTTGTCCTCCCGTTCCGACGTCGGAGTTCCAGCATCCTGGCGAGCGGGCCTGAGCAGCGGGCCGCCCGTAGCGGCGACTGCGGAGGCTCGGGAGGCCCCGTCCACGGGTGAACATCAAGAACATATGAGGAAGAGGACTGACTTTGGAAGAGGACTGGCCTTCCCTCCATGGGAAACTTTGAATCTGCTGTGTGGGGATGTTTTATGTTGGACTCTATCGTGTGTTGTGGTCTCTTTTTTATTTGTGTGGCTGTACGGTGATCACACGTTTCACTGCCAACTGGTACATGTGACAAATAAATGTATCTTGTATCTTCTTGTATCTTGTAGTTCTATGTTACCTACTTTTGCATTGATTCCCAACATGCCTGGGGCAATTAACCTACACGCCTGTACGTCTTTGGGATGTTTGAAGGAACATGGAGGTGCAGGAAATAGAGGGATATGGATCATGTACAGGCAGATGAGATTAGTTTAACTTTAACTCATGTTCGGTACAAACATTATGTATTGATGTGCAAGAATCCTGTGCTGTAATGTCCAATGTTCTAAGAAGCCGGAGCACCTGCAGGAAACCCACGCGGTAACAGTGGGAACAGGCAAACCCCACACAGACAGCATCCGAGGTCAGGATCGAACCCAGGTCTCTGGTGCAGTGAGGCAGCGGCTCTATCATCTGCACCTCTGCGCTGCCTCAAACCTCAGTGAAACAAGCGATGTTGTGGTAAAGCGAATTTTAAAACGTCAGACTTCATTTCCTCTTGACCACACTTAGGGCACATTAACATCTGATTTGATTCAATTTATTGTCATTGCACTTTTCAGTGCAACGAAATGGTTTAGCCTGCAGTCATAACATAGAATAAATAACAAAAACACACACTCAACACAGTTTAACATCCACCACAGTGAGTCCACCAGGCGCCTCCTCACTGTGATGGAAGGCAAAAAGTCCCAAAGTCCATGTCTCTTCCCTCCTTGCTCTCCCTCTGCGCTGAGGCGATCCAGGCCTCCGATGTTGTGACCCCGCCGGGTGATGGTAAGTAAGTCCCGCGGCTGAATCCGAACGGGCCGGTTCAAACTCCGCGGCCCAGGGCGGTCGAAGCTGCCGCCCTCCAGTCCAGCGGACAAAGCTGTTGTTGCGGGAGCTACGGAAAAACAGGTCACCAACCTGTGACCTGCGAGCTCCCGACGATGTCGTCCACTGGCCCTCGCCGAGCCTCCGAGGCTCCGAAGTCGGGTCGGAAGTCGGGTCGCAACGCCACCACAGCCCCGAAGTCGGCCAGCCCCACGCTGGCAAGTCCTGGCTGGCTCTGCCTCCCGAGCCCCGAGGTCGGTCCCAGTTGGAGGCCGTCAGCTCCGCGATAGGCCTCAGCGCAGACGGAGACGGAGACGGGGGATACGGCAAGAAAGGTCGCATCCCCCCCCGAAGGAAGAGCCAAAAAACATGCTTCTCCCACCCCCCCACACATACACAACTAAAATAAACCAAAACAAACCGCAACAACGGGACAAAAGAAAACAAAAAAAGAAAAGACAAACGGACTGCAGGCGAGCCGCAGCTGCAAGGCAGCGCCGCCACTTCTGTTGCGAATCTTTAACGAATGCCAGAATTTAAAAAGCAAAGATGAAAGATGTGGCCTTCCTGAAGGAATATTGGCAATAACATTAAAGAATGTTATATCCTGTAAGAGATCTTGGGATAGATTCAGTACACTCAGCATGGGTTAAATATTGATTCTGCATGATTTTACATACCGGTTTTAAAAATACAATAGTTTCCATTGATTTTGGTGCACAAAGACTCACCTTGTACAAAATAGACCATCATTGACAAAATCTCCTGTCACAGATATAATTATTGGTAATCACCCAAGACTTGCTTGTCCATTTACTTGCTTCCCATCTTTTGTTTAATTAGGTAGAAAGGTGCCTGGGAGCTATAATTGGTTGCATTTAATTAAATTGATGGGGAATATATTTTAATTAAATCTTCTGTTTCTTTCCACTGTTTTAAAATTAACTCATAATAAGATATTATTTCAGATTGCAAGATCTGTCATGACTTGCACCAACTTATTATTCTTGCACATCAATGCATAATTTGTTTATTTCATTGCAGTTGTAACAAGTTTAGTTCAGATTCCAGTTAAAAGTTAATTAAATCTTAATTTGAAACTTGCTAACAAAGAATGTTGGAATCCTTTGATTTTACATCTAGTTTCCTGGAATGAAAGGATAACTTGTAGAAACCAGGAACAGCAGATGCTGGTTTCCAAAAAAATGACACAAAGTGCTGGAGTATCTCAACGGGTCAGCTAACGTCACTGGAAAACTTGGATATGTGACTTTTCAGGTCGGAACCCTTCTTCAGACTCAGTTAGTCAAAACTCTTGTGGTTTTCTCAGAATAGTTATATTATTCCCTAATGATAGTTTTCTGCAGGATCATGAAGACAATAGTTGAATTAAAAAAATAGACTTCATCTGGCCTTCACTTTGCTCGTTTGCTCAGGCACTTCAGATGCATTTTAGGTTTTAGGAATTAGGACTTATTCAGGCACAGAATACAGCAGCCACATACTCCCAGTGTCCATAGTCCAGTGTATGTGTTCCCAGCGTACATACCCCCAGCGTACATACTCCCAGTGTACATACTCCCAGTGTACATACTCCCAGCATACATACTCCCGGTGTCCATACTCCGAGTGTACATACTTCCAGTGTACATACTTCCAGTGTACATACCCCCAGTGTGCCTACTCCCAGTGTACATACTCCCAGCGTACATACTCCCGGTGTACATACTACCAGTGTACATACTCCCAGTGTACATACTCCCAGCGTACATGCTCCCAGTGTACATACTCCCAGTGTACAAACTCCCAGTGTACATGGTCCCAGTGTACATACTCCCAGCGTACATACTCCCGGCATACATACTCCCAGCGTACATACTCCCAGCGTACATACTCCCGGTGTACATACTCCCAGTGTACATACTCCCAGTGTACATACTCCCAGTGTACATACTCCCAGTGTACATGCTCCCAGTGTACATGGTCCCAGTGTACATACTCCCAGTGTACATACTCCCAGTGTACATACTATCAGTGTACATGCTCCCAATGTACATACTCCCAGTGTACATACTCCCAGTGTACATACTCCCAGTATACATGCTCCCAGTATACATACTCCCAGTGTACATACTACCAGTGTACATACTCCAAGCATACATACTCCCAGTGTACATGCTCCCAGTGTACATACTCCCAGTGTACATACTACCAGTGTACATGCTCCGTGTACATGTTCCCAGTGCACTATGTGCTGGCTGGCCATATCACAGTGCACATTAGTTCATTGACAATTTTCTGCTTCACCTTCATTTAATACTGCTGTGAAGATCAAAGCCTTATAGAAACAATCTCCAGACGGTCTATGCTGCAGAGATATAACTATGCTCAGATATACTCACATCTGTGCTATTCATTGGCAGGATATTGCACCCCTGGTTGGGCTTATTTGCTGCATGTTAAGGTCGTGTTACCCAACTGCATTTTACTATCCTCCCTATATTAAGCCCACAACAGTCATTGTTTCCTTCCAAGACTGCAAGTCATTTTTAATGTAGCTCTTCCCAATCTTCAATAGTTGAATATAGTTAGGGCGATCTGATAATAACCATTTTCCTTGCAGTCATGTCCCAAATGATTGAGCTATCCCTGTTCAAGCAATCCACGCACCTCTGACTACTCCTTGGTCATAAAATGCTGGAGTAACTCAGCAGGATTGAAGGACTCGCTGGATAGAAGGAATGTGTGACGTTTCGGGTCGAGACCTTCTTCAGTCTGAGCTACTCCAGCATTTTGTATCTATCTTCAGTGTAAACCAGCAGCTGCAGTTCCTTCCTATACATGCTCCCTCGTCGTAACAGGTTATTTGTTGGAATGCATAAATTGTATTGTGTGCTTCAGCGATCCATTCCTGCCAATATTCAGCCCCATTTATGTTCCCATTGCATATTTCCATCAAGGATGTGAACGAACTAATGGAAACATTGTTGCCCGGGGGAATGTTTATAGAGTGAGTGCATTTTCTGTGAGAGGCAATTTCAAAAACTACTTTGGCATTAGAAGTCATTTCTGGTGAAGGTTTTGTCTGCCTATTATTTTCAGTCAGTATATGGGGTATGGAAGTTGGGAAGTTATGTTAAAAGACATGGGTGAGGTGCATTTCGAGTAGTGTCCAGTTTTGGTCACCCTGCTATAGGGATGTTATTAAGCTGGAAGTAAAACAAAGAGGATTTACGAGGATGTTGACAGAACCTAAAGGGCCTGTCCCACTTGGCCGTCATTTGCGCGTCACGCAGATGGCGCGTGAAGATTTTGTACATCACAAAATCCTGCGACATTGCCTACGTCATCACGCACCATGCGAGCGTCGTGACGCCTAAATTATGTCGCGTAAATTACGCGCAAATGACGGCCAAGTGGGACAGGCCCTTGTGGGTCTTGTGTACTGTATAAGTAGAGATTGAGCAAGCTACGACTTTTTTTTGTGGAGTACAAAAGGCCATCTTATGGATCTTAAGGGTGATCTTATAGATGTGTATAAAATCATGAGGAAACTTGATAGGGTGAATACACAGTCTTTTACCCAGATTTACAGTGAGGGGAAAGATATATAGGAACCTGAGGGGCAATTTCCTTCATCCGGTAGAGAGTGGGTATTTGTACCGACTGGGGAAGTAGATGAGGCAGGTACTATAACAGCATTTTAAAGACACTTGGGCAGATGCATGGATAGGAAAGGTTTAGCGAGATATGGGACAAGGAACTGTGGGCATCTTGGTTGGCATGAATGAGTTGGGCTGACGGCCTGTTTCCATGCTGTATTTCTAGTTGTCACTTACATGAAACAGTCGGATGGCACAACACTGTGGATGATATGAGTCCAAAACAACTTGCTATATGTATGTAGACAAAAATGCTGGAGAAACGCAGCAGGAGAGGCAGCATCTATGGAGCGAAGGAAATAGGCAACATTTCGGACTTCTTCAGACTGCTATATGTATGTGTTGTGTTCAGATTCTGTGAATAAGCACAATTGTAATGAAACTCATCTGTGTTATACTATCCGTAGATCTGGAGGAGAGATTCAAATAATATTTTCATGCTGAGTTGGAGGATAAGATGCAGAGATGTTTGTGCCAAACACTAGGCCAAGAAAAACCTTGACATCATGTTAGGCCCAAACACAGTGGGCTGAAGAATCTTTTCCTGTGCTGTACTTTCTATGTGTAGGAAGGAACTGCAGATGCTGGTTTAAATCCAAGATAGACACAAAATGCTGGAGTAACTCAGCGGGACAGGCAGCATTCCTTGAGAAGGAATGGGCGACGTTTCGGGTTGAGACCTTTCTTCAGACTGATGACTTTCTATGTTCTATGTATTAAATGAGAAGCCTGTTGGCTTGAATATGCCTGAATCATATTTCAGCATAACTTTGCAGTTGATTCTATCAGAAGACATAAGTGTGCAATAAGTATGTAGTATTAACACTGTGAGGGAGGCTAATTAACTGAATGAATTTCATGTAAATTTATTAAAATAGTTTCCCCGCATGAATCCTCAGACAATGAGTGCTCATGGCATGGTGGCCATGTCTAAAATAGCATAGAGATGTTCTTTACTTTTACTTTAGTTTACTTTAGAGATACAGCATGGAAACAGGCCCTTCGGCCGTGCCAACCAGCAATCACACCATACTCTAGCACTATCCTACACAGGGACAATTTTACAACTTACCAAAACCAATTAACCTACAAATCTGCACGTCTTTGGTGAGTGGGAGGAACCCTCTCATCATTGCACTTTATCTGTTTATTTATGTGTGTATATATATATTCATTGGTATATGGTCACAGTGATCTGTTCTGTTCTGTTCTGCATTTATTTATGCCTACTATATTCTGTTGTGTTGAAGCAAAGCAAGAATGTCATTGTCCTATCTGGCACACATGACAATAAACTCACTTGAATCTTGAATCTCTTGAATCTTGAACCGGAGAAAACCCAAGCGGTCACTAGGAGAATGTACAAACTCCGTACAGACAGCACCCGTGGTTAGGGTCTCTAACGCTGTCAGGCAGCCACTCATCCGCTGCGTCACTGTGCCACCCCTAAATGCAAAAAAATCTATTAAATTATTTGGAAATGCAAATTAAAAAACTTCTGTATTTTCAAATTATTTTTTTTGCATTTAAGATTTATTTTTGATATCTCTCCACGCCATTTTTGACGGTTAAAAACTTGAATAATTGTACTCCCGTAGATAAGAAATGGTTTTGCTGTTTCACGGGAATTCAATAATTTGATTGAAAATACGGTTAATAGAAAAGAAGTGAAACATGTCTCCACTGTGCCAGCTGTTGCTATACAGAGTTTTGGGGCATCTTTAGTCAAAGAGTGTCAATTTGCATTTAATTTCTCTCATGTTTTCTTTTTCCTTGTCAATGCTGTTTTTAATTCAGTTTTGTGCAGTAATAAACAAAGGAATCACAAGGGGGATGTTCTGCTCCTGTTATGACTTGGTGTTTGGGAGCTGAATTAGTGGGAAGTTTATATAGTTTATAGGTTTATACCCTGGACTAAATCAAACAGCACTCAGAACATCCATTTTGCAACTATCAGTGATGTATACCCTGTGAAACAAGAACAAGCCAGTGCACACAAGATCAAAGATGGCAATAAAGGTGTGGGGCTCACAGCATCTATTGCTGAAGCATGGTTTTACTACAAAACTCTAATGGAGACGGACATGGTGGGAGAGCAATACATGGAGAGGCAGCCATTCAACAGGGAGGAGTTGAATAAAGGTATGTGTACGAAGGAATAAAGGTATGTGTACGCTGGTTTAAATCTAGGATGGACACAAAATGCTGGAGTAACTCAGCGGGACAGGCAGCATCTCTGGAGAGATGGAATTAGTGATGTTTCAGGTCGAGATCCTTCCTCAGTCTGAGAACTGTAACGTCCAGGTTCAGGAACAGCTCCTTCCCCACAGCCATCACGTTATTAAACACTACAACCTCATATTCAGTAAGCTCTGAACTACAATAGATTATTATTATTATTATTGCACTATTTTGTTTGTTTTTGGAGTATGTGTGTAAGTGTGTGTGTATATATATATATATATATATATATTGTGAGTATGTGTATATATACACACTGTTCTTTTCTCTCTTCTGTTTATCATATCATACTATGTTTACTTATTCTGTTGTGCTGCAGCAAGTAAGAATTTCATTGTCCTATCTGGGATATATGACAATAAAACACTCTTGACTTGACTCAAAACGTCAACTAGTCCTTCTTTCCAGAGATGCTGCCTGTCCCGCTGAGTTTTGTGTCTATCTTTGAGTAAAGGTCTGTTCCATGGTTCATAACATGATAGTGTCATGAACATCCACGTGAAAATTATTAGCACAAGACTTTGAACTTCAGAGACAACATAGGAGACATTATGTAGCAGGTATCAAGGTTTTTAATTAAGGGGTTCTGTGGCACAATGAAGGAAGTGATGTGTTTTGCCTGTGCATTCGTGCCTTGAACTTACTCTTGTACAGTTTAGTTTATCGTCACGTGTAGCGAGGTGCAGTGAAAAGCTTTTGTTGCGTGCTAACCTGTCAGCAGAAAGACAATACACGATTACAATCGATCCGTTTACAGTGTACAGATACATCACAAGGGAATAACGTTTAGTGCAAGGTAAAGCCAGCAAAGTCCGATGAAGGATAGTCGGAGGGTCATCAAAGAAGTAGTTCAGCATTGGTCTCAGGTACCGAGTCTCCGGCGCTGCATTCGCTGTAAGGCAGCAACTTTACCGCTGCGCCACCGTTACTGTATGTACAAATTCCATACAGACGACACCTGTAGTCAGGATCAAACCCCGGTGTTAGGTGCTGTAAGGCAGTGACTCTACCGCTGCGCCACTGTGCCAGCCTTAAATTGTTGCCAGTGGATGTAACCTGCTTCAGAGTTGCAGGCTGCCTTCATATTTAATATGGAGCTGCCAGTGGTGGTGGTGGGGGCAGATGCAATAAAGGTGAGTCAGAGGCTTTCAGATAGGCACGTGCACGTGCAGAGAATGGAAGGATATGAATTATGTGCAGGTAAATAAGAGTTGTGGGCAGTGGGCAGGAGCTATAGACCTGCACGGGAAGGTAGACACTCCCGCCCCCACGAGTCTCGGGCAGATGGGGCTCGTCAGCCTGGGAAGGCAGTCCATCTAGGAGAGGGCAAACTCTGATTTAAAACCTCCACTGCCTTGTGGCCGTATCCAGTCATGGAAAAGGCTCCAGGAGTAAACCTCAAGGAAATCTGGAGTCGGAGCCCCTAAGGCAGTTCGTCGTTGTCTACAACCTCGCTCTGGCAGCTACTGCGACTGCGCTGGTGCCAAACTGTAACAGCCCTGTTGTTCCTTTGGATCAATCAACGACGTGGAGAGGGGGGACATGCTGCATGGGCAACAGCCTGTCCTCCATATGACAACGCCCAGGCTTGCATCCGACCAGGATGCATCACCCATGGTCAGTCATGACTAGATAAGAGTTGGTCTTGGCATCATGTTTGGCACATCATTGTGGACCAAAGGGCCTACTACTGTGCTGTGTTCTATGAATGATTTACAAAAGGGCTGTAATGTGTTCCATTAGAGGTCACTTCTGTTTAAGTTACTGTATTATTCGTTTCAGAAACAATTGACACTAACATTGGACAATAAAATATACAACGTGACAGGTGACTTGAGTTACAACTAAAGAAAATTGCTGGATTTAAAATAGCCCATTGATACCGTGAAAATTGATCCATTTTTTAGCATTTCATAGAATGTATATTTTGTGCAGTAAAAGGTCGAATTATCAGTTAAATAGAGATGCAAGAAACTGCATATGCTCGAATCTTGAGCAAAAACAGTGCTCGAGGAACTCAACGGGTCAGGCAGCATCTGTGGAGGGAACAGTCGGAGAAGGAAGGGTTCCAACCCGAAACGCCACTTATTCCCTTTCTCCGGAGATGCTCTCTGACCTGCTGAGTTACTCCAGCATTTTGTGTCACTCTCCATTGAATTATCAGTTAAGTTGCTTCTCAGCTACAGGAGAAGAGTGGAGTAAAAAAATATAACTGAGAATTGTTGGCCTCTTCCATGTTTGCAAAGTCAGAAAGGGTATGTTGTACAAATGTGGATGCTGGTATTTGTTATGGGGGTCACAACACATCACAAATGATTTAACAATAGAAAGAAAATATATGTTGAAGACAATGTGGTGTCTGACAGCAGTTCACAGCCTTAGTGGTAATTATCTCTCTTGTAATCTCTGTAAACAAGCACACATTATGCCTGTGCTGACAAAATGAAATGTTGGGATATTAAAAATAAAGCCTGGAAAGCTAAGCAGCCTCCAAGGAAAGGAGTTAAAGTGAAGGAAACCATTTTCTAAATCTATGTGGCAATCACTCATAGATGATGTATCTCTGCTAATACCATCCTGATCTTCCTTTCCTTGGATACAATGGCACATCTTTTTTTTTCTCTCTCTCGCTCTTTCTCTCTCTCTCGCTCCCTCTCTCTCTCTCTCTCTCTCGTTTTTGCTCTCGCTCTTCATAGAGTCATATAGTGTGGAAACAGGCCCAACTTGCCCACACTGACCAACATGTCCCATCTACACTAGTCCCACGTGCGTGCCTTTGGCCCAAACCTGTCCTATCCATGTACCTGTCCAAATGTTTCTTAAACGTTGTGATAGTATCTGCCTCACCTTCCTCCTCCGGCAGCTCGTTCCTTATATCCACCACCCTTTGTGCGAAAAAACTACCTCTTAGGTTCCTATTCAATCTTTCCCCTCTCACCCTAAACCTTTATCTTGTGGTTCTCGATTCCCCTGTTCTGGGCAAGAGAATCTGTGCGTCTACCCGATATATTGCTCTCATGATTTTGTAGACCTCTACAAGATCACCCCTCATCCTCCTGGGTTTTTTTCTCTGACCTACTTGTGTCCTTCATCTTCTTCCTCTCTTTAACAATACGAATCAGATTTTTGTTTGATCAATTGAAAAATGCAGCATGGAATAACTTCCTACGGCTAACTGAGTCACGCCGACCATTCGCACTAGTTCACGCTGTGAATAAATAGTACTTTATAGTCACATGTGACAAGTCACAGTGATATTCTTTGTTTTGCATACACAGGGTATGCAAACAGTCACCACATAATGGGCGATGACCAAGTATCCCATTTTATCACAAACCATTTTTAACACATTCCATTTGTGGTCCCCCTTGTCTATGTTATCCCACTTTTGCATCAACTCTCTACAAACGAGGGGTAATTTTACAGGGGCCGAATAACCTACAAACGCACGTCTATGGGATGCGGAAAGAAACACACGGAGAAAACCCACGTGGTCACGAGGAGAATAAAACTCCGTACAGATAGCACCCGTAGTCAGGATTGAATCCAGGTCTCTGGCACTGTGAGGCAGCAGCTCAAACAGCCCCCCCCCCCCTCCTCCATATATAGTAATCCAATGTTCAAGGAATTATGTGACAAATAAAACTGCATGAAAGTTTCGAGGAGCCAGATCACTTTGGAAATTGTGGAATGCCTCAGTGGTAAGTCCATGGCTGGCTATTTGGTAGATGCTACATTTCAGTACTACAGTATTCTGGGATCGGAGTCCAGAACCTTGGGGATGCAGAATAAGTTTTAGATGAAGATATGACTTGATTGTGAGCTCTGTTGGATTGATCAGATGTCCTGCTCAATCATTTCACCAGCTGCAAATGGGATTATGGTTTCTTGTTCAGTGGGGAAAAAAGACCCAGAACAGAAATTTATTTTATTTTAAAATTGAAACCCTGTAGACATTTCTCGATGAAGCACTCATTCAAAGATGCAGACATTAGTATTTCTCGTAAAGAAGAGTTTGCTCCCAAATTGCATCTGGTATGGAGTCATACAGCACGGAAACAGGCCCTTCGGCCCAACTTGTTCATGCCGACCAGGATGCCCCATAATCCCATTTGCCCCATATCCCTCTAAACCTTTACTTTCTATGTACCTGTCAAAGTGTCTTTTAAATGTAATAGCACTTGCTTCCTCCTTTGGCAGCTTGTTCCATATACCCACTACTCTTTGAGTAGAAAAAGTTGCCCCTCGGGTTCCTATTAAATCTTTCTCCTCTTACCTTTAACCAGTGTCCTCTGGTTCTGGATTTCTCCCCACCCCGGGTGAAGGACTCGGTGTGCATTCACCTCATCAATTCCCGTGATGATCTTATACGCCTCGACGAAATCGCCCCTCATCCTCCTGCACACCAAGTAATACATTCTGAGTAGCACATCTGAGCTGTGCTGATATTCAACATTTCTATCAATGCAAGTTACATTGATGGACTCTCTTCAGCTCTAATGACTATAAAATGCTTGGGGAAATGTCATTGCAGAGCTATTTAAGTGGAAAAAGGGAATTAGCGGAACATTTTTGCAAAGGATACTCTTGATAATATTTGAATGCTAAGCCTACTGAAATGTTCCCTTTTGGTCTTGCTGGCTTAGGAGATGGATTACACTTTTATTCAAAAAACAGTTTATTTGACAACCTCCATTGCTGTAAGTGATATGAAAATTGCCACGATGCTTATTAGTCCATTATATGCTTTAATATCATGTGTGCACTGACTTAAACATGTTTTACCCTGAACGCAAATGAACCGATGAGTTTCACTAGCAGAAAGCTGGGTTGCGGGTCATGGCTCATAACACAATGGTTTAACTGCGATGGAACCCACCAAGAAAGAAAGATTTAAAAACCATATGACATAAGCCATTAAATGCTGTTCAAAAACTGCGGCCTCCCACCATAGCTGGTCGGCTGCCTTAACGATGCCATCAAATGGCTCAGACTGCGAAGAAGTATAAATTAGGGGAGAAATTCTTGACAGATTTATTTTTGTTGTAAACGTGTGAAGGTAAATCGCGCGACAAGGCCGTGACTCGCTCGTGTGCAAGGTCAGGATAGATTTATGCAGGATAAACAGGGAGAATCTACCTCCATTAGCACACGGCTTAAAGCCAGGAGATGCAGGTACAAAAGAAAGAGGCGGGATGTGAGGATGAATATTTTTATGAACTCTGAGTCGTTGCCAGTAAGTTGATAGAAGCAGAATCAATTGGCATTTTTTCACAAGAGAATTGAATAAATGATGGAGGGAAAATAATATACAAGGCTCTGGGGAAAGGCCGAAGGAACACAACTAACTAAAATCCTCTACAAAGAGCCAGCATGAGCCAGATTTCTCCTCCTCGGCTTCTGTCGTTCCAGGGCAACGCTTTGGTTGTCGAGGCTGGTTTTATTTGGTTCATGCTGCTTAAATAATTAACAAAGAAGTGTTTTCCCTGCATGGAACAATATCTCAGATTAAATCATGTTTCTAGCAACAGTGGATGCCTGGAAGGATGTCAAGATATGTGGGAGGCATGGAGAGGAGAGGAGAGGAGAGGAGAGGAGAGGAGAGGAGAGACGCAAGTAGCTGGGGGCAATTTTTCTTTGGTGCAAAGAGGGGGGGGGGGAAAACAAATCGCAGAAATGCAATGGTGGCTGTGTGTGGGTCTGGATTGTCAGAGAGTATTGAGTGTTGAAGCTAAAGAATGGTGGAGACAACGAGGCAAATGGTAATCTGCTAATTCCAGATGATGGCTGTTTGGAGGAGAGCCATCAGTTTCAGGATAAATTAATAAGTATAATTGCATTTCAGTTCTTTGGTAATGAGCATAATTTCATCCATTCATGGCATGGCTATGACTTTGAACAGATTCAAGTGGTTCATAGGTTTATGGAGCAGAATTAGGCCATTCAGCCCATCAGGTCTACTCCGCCATTCAATCATGGCTGATCTATCTTTCCCTCTCAACCCCATTCTCCCGCCTTCTCCCCATCACCCCTCGCACTATTACTAATCAAGAATCTGCCTAAGACATCTTAGGCAATGAAGTCCATAGATTCACCACCCTCTGACTAAAGAAATTCCACCTCATCTCCTTTCTGAGGCTATGGCCTCTGGTCTTAGACTCTCCCACTAGTGGAAACAACCTCTTCACATTTGCTGCATCCAGGCCTTTTCCTATTTGGTATGTTTCAATGAGGTCCCTCCTCATCCATCTCTGCTTCAGTGAGTACAGGTCCAGTGCCCCCAAATGCTCAACGTATGTTAACCCAATCATTCCTAGGATAATTCACCATAACATCCTCTGGCCCTCTCCAACACCAGCACAGCCTTTCTTGGGTTTGGGGCCCAAAACTGCACACAATACTCCAAATGCCGTCTGACCAGTGCCTTATAAAGCCTCAGCATGACATCCCTATTGAGCATCATGCATTGTCAACCTAATCAAAATGTATAGGTGCCAAAAAACCAATAGAATGTTATTGGTCATGCCCTTGTTGGCCTGGGAGAGGGGGTTCATACTGGATAAGTTGTCGCTGGATTATACAGCAGGGACCTTGGGATTGTAAGTGAATTATGTTTGTCACAAAATGCTTGCATTAGTGCAATTCAGAAACATTTATCTTCTGTGGGCATTCAAGGATTCCCTCACTGGCATTGAAATGAAAGTGATGATACATGATGACTTGCTTTACTGCGAGTGCAATACCTGTCAGCGTGTGTGACATTTCTTGATGATGACCAATGAAGAGTAAAAAACGATTGTCGTAGACAAATACACTTGAGCCTGGAGATAGATTTGGATATGTGCCCTGTCTAAATCTGGCAAGGCATTAGACTTCCTTGTATTGTCCTTGCATCACATCTTGTGCCTGAAGCTTGTGGTATGACACACAGGTCTTTACCGCCAATTAATTCTTAATAAAGCCTCAATGATGCAGTCATAAATATCAAACAACTGGCAAATATTAAGGCTTAAACTTTACGAGAACCCATATAGTGCAATAACCATGATTTTAAAGGTGCATATGTCAAGGTAAAACTTTGACCAGATTGAAGACTGAACCGATGAACCCAATAACATGTTCAAGAAGGAACTGCAGATGCTGGAAAACCGAAGGTAGACAAAAGTGCTGGAGAAACTCAGCGGGTGCGGCAGTATCTATGGAGCGAAGGAAATGGGAATAACATCATATTTTCTTTTAACGCAGCATTTCTAATCTGAATTGACCTAAATTGCAGTGTCTAGATGGGCAATTTATAATCGGAGGTTTTCTCTAGAGTCGTACATCATGAAATCCTTTGGCCCAACTGCCCATACTGACCAAGATGCCTCATCTACGCCAGTCTCACCTTTGACCCCTATCCCTCTGAACCTTTCCTATCTATGTACCTGTCCAAGTGTCTTTTAAATGTAGTTATAGCACCTGCCTCAACTACCTCTTCCAGCAGCTTGTTCCATACACCCACCACCCTTTGTGTGGATTAAGTTACCCCTCGGGCTCTTATTAAATCTTTCCCCCCTCACCTTAAACATGTCCTCTGGGTCTTGATTTCCCCTGCTCTGGGTAAAATATTCTGTGCACTCACCTTATGAATTCCCCATGTTATTTTATACACCTCTGTAAGATCACCCCTCAGCTGCCTGTGCTCCATGGAATAAAGTCCGAGCTTGCCCAGCCTCTCCTTATAGCTCAGGCCCTCAAGTCCTGGCAGCAGCCTCATAAATCTTCCCTGCATCCTTTCCAGCTTAACAATATTCTTCCTATAGCAGGGTGACTGACACTGAACACAATACGACAAATATTTCCTCACCAATATCTTGTACAACTGTAACGTAACAGCCCATATTTGCTACTCAATACCCTGACTGATGAAGCCCAATGTACCGAAAGTTTTCTTGATCACCCTATCAAAATGTGATGCAATTTTCAAGGAAATTGCACTCCTAGATCCCTCTGCACATCAATGCTACCCAGAGCCCTGCCATTCACTGAAGCTCCTGCCCTGGTTTGACTACCCAAAATACAACACAAAATACATTTACCTGCATTAACCCCCCCATTAGCCATTCCTCAGCCCACTTGCCCAACTGACCCAGTTGTTGAAATTTTTGAGAACTATCTTCTCTATCTACGATCCCACCCACTTTAGTGTCTATAATAAGTTTTGGCTTGTACTTGATGTGCAATATTAGGATAGTTTCCTTTTGCAAGTGTTGAGTAAGATTCTAATTGTGCAGACTAGCCTCTGACTCTGATTGCTAATGTAACTGATGGCCTGCCTGGGAAGCGTAGGACTTGGAGCCAACAAGGTTAGTATTTTTGGTTTTTAATTAATTTTCAAATGAGCAAGGATAAATAAAATTGTTACCGTTGTTATCTGCACTGGTGTTGGACTGAGACACTGACTGTCGGGTTCCGCTGCCCAATTTGGGGACATGTGCTTCCTGGGATTGAAGATGGGTTTGGGCGATAGTCTTGAAGGTGTTGGGGGTGGAAGGACTGCTGGGCAGAAGACTGGGAGAGCCTGACCTGAGCAGGGAGAGAGGTTGGTGAGCAAGTGATGGGGGACTGTGATAAGGATGGTGATGCTAGTTTCATGGAATATCAGGTCCTGTGCCCTTGACAACAAATATAATCCGTTTGTATAATAATCCTGGCTCGTGTAATAAACCTTACTGTGTACAAGATATCCTGTGTACTTTCAATGTGTTCCTTAGAGTTTTAATTAGTTATGCATCATGGTGCGTCATTAGTCATTACTAGATAATGTATTATAAGCAGCACACTCACAGAACTCTGAACCTTAATTGATTTTTCAAACTGCAAAATTATGTTACTTTCAGCTGTTCATCTTTTTAATCACTTTACTTGAGAAATCACTCATCCTGTTGTTAATTAATATATTGTTTACGCTTGTCAAAATACATTGGCAGAAAATTATTCCTTCATGCATTTTGCTTTTGAAGCTGATTGCTGTGTTTCGATAGTCTGCATCTTTTTTTAAAAAATGCACAAACCTTGGACGAATTTAGTAATCATTCTAATTTTGTGTTTTTTAGTATAATTTGCCCATCTAGCCCTGAAGCCAATAAAGTACAGATGCTAAAGATAGACATCGAGTGCTGGAGTAACTCAGCGGGTCAAGCAGCATCTCCGGATAGAAGGAATGGGTGACATTTCGGGTTGAGACCCTTCTTCAGACTGATGTCAGGGGAGTGGGTGGGAAAGAGATAGAATGTAGTCAGAGACAGTAAGACGGGTGGGAGAACTTGGAAGGGAGAGGGGATGCAACGGGTGGTGAAAACCGCCCACCACATCATCGGTGTCCCGCTCCCTGCCATGGCTGTCCTTCTCCGCACACGGTGACTGAGACGGGCTGGCAACATCATTAAGGACCCCTCACACCCCAACCATGGACTGTTTGCCCACCTCCCATCAGGGAGCCTCAGGTCTCGCACCAGCAGGTTAAGGAACAGCTACTTGCCCAACACCATTACCCTGCTGAACTCACAGGCCCGGCGTTAGCCCCCCTCCCCCCTTCTCATCTGTATTATTTATAGTTTATATAATTTATAGTTTAAGCTCTTATTCACCAGAATATAGCACATGTCAATCTTTTGCACCTTAACAACTATCTGTATATATGTATATGCCTATGTACATACACCAATATATCCTCATTTGTATATATTTTCTTAATCAGCACTTTACTACTTTGCACCCTGGTTAAATGCAAAACTGCATTTTGTTGTACCTGTACTTGTACTGTGTGCAATGACAATAAAGTTGAATCTAATCTAATCTGAAAATGGAGAGAGAAGGAAAGCCGGGCTACTTGAAGTTAGATAAGTCAATGTTTATACTGCTGGGGTGTAGGCTGCCCAAGCAAAATATGAGGTGCTGTTCCTCTAATTTGCACTGGGACAGGATCCAGGATCCAGGGTCAGTTGTGGGTGTCTTTGCTGTGGTGCAAAAAGGTTCTACTGAATCATCAAGAAGACAAATACCAATTAAACTGTATGGGGATTTGCCAGAACGTGGGTAACAGAAGACACCAGTTAAGCTGTTGTTTCAATATTAACATGCCACACTATAATTTATGAGGAGGCCACCTGCAATATGAAAAGGTGGTCATCAGCAATGCTATTGTGACTAATGTATGGTAGAAGTATCAGAATACATGAGAGAAGAATTTGGGGTATGCAATATAGCCCCTTGAGACTTCTCCATCATTCATTCATCTCCAAGACCAATTATGTGTCTTCTTGCCTGCCCAATTACATAGCATCTAATTCCCTTGCAGAAGGCCATCAATCTTGGTCTTGAATAGACTCAAGGGTAGAGCATTCCTGATCCTCTGAGGAAGATAATTCCAAGGATTTACAACCTTTACATTAAGGAGTTTCCTGAAACTCATGTAACCGATCCTTATCCTTGGGCCAAACAATTGGTACGTGCCCTTCTCTAAAATTCAATGGATTCGGTCAAATGGAGACCAGTTGAATGGTTTAGTTTAATTCTATTTAGAGATACAGCGTGGAAACAGGTCATTCGCCCACTGCACCGACCAATTGCCGCTAGTTATACCCTATGCAAACCTGCACATCTTTGGAATGTGGGAGGAAACCAGAGCACCTGGAGAAAACCCATGCAGTCACAGCGAGAACGTGCAAGCTACGTTAGGACAGCACCCCTAGTACGGATCGAACCTGGGTCTCTGGCGTTGTAAGATAGCAACTCTACCGCTGTGCCATGGTGCCTCCCTCCAAGACAAGATTTCGAAGCCCAGTGCCAATGAGATTGATGAAGGAGATTACAAAAAATGGTTGACATTGCCTGGCCCATCATGAGTATTGACCTCTATAAGTTCTCTAAGAGGTGCTATGTCAATAAGGTGGCCAACATCAACAAGGACCCACACCACCCTGGCCACAATCTCATTTCACTCCTGCCATTGGGAAGAAGGTGTAGGAATCTGAAAACTGTAACATCCAGGTTCAAGAGCAACTCCTCCCAAACAACAATTTGTCTATTTAACATGATAAATAAAATTCTGTTTCAGTGTAGATACAATATAACACTGCTGAATCATGCTTGATCTGCTGGATCAGTTACATCATGGCTTGTTGCTTGAAGGTGACTTGCGTGACGCCAGGGTTGATGGGGGGTTGGTTTGTCAGAGAGGGCAGGGTACAAAAATGTTTTTTTCTTTTTAATTTTGCTATTAAGTGTGAATAAAATAAACACTTGTGGTTCCGAGTTGAAATAAACAGAATTGGGGACAGTGGGATGAGCAGATGTAAGTCCATGTTCCACACTGTTTGACACTTCATTATTTCACAAGCAAAATGACTTTGCAAACAAAAACTGCTGTTTGCAATGAAACTGCTGCAAAGCATCCTTGCCAGAGGAATTGTAGAAATAGAGCTGCAGATGCTGGTTTATACCAAAGATAATAAACATAGAAACATAGAAAAATAGGTGCAGGAGTAGGCCATTCGAGCCAGCACTTCCATTCAATATGATCATGGTTGATCATATGATCATATGATCATATGATCAGGGACGACAGATGGCGCAATGGGCTAAGTGTTCGGCTGGCAACCGGAAGGTAGCCGGTTCGAATCCCGCTTGGAGTGCATACTGTCGTTGTGTCCTTGGGCAAGACACTTCACCCACCTTTGCCTGCGTGTGAATGTGTGTGAATGTGTGTGAGTGATTGGTGGTGGTCGGAGGGGCCGTAGGCGCAGATTAGCAGCCACGCTTCCGTCAGTCTGCCCCAGGGCAGCTGTGGCTACAGAAGTAGCTCACCACCACCGAGTGTGACTGAGGAGTGAATGAATAATGCGATGTAAAGCGCCTTGAGTATTAGAAAGGCGCTATATAAATCCAATCCATTATTATTATTATTATCTAAAATCAGTACCCCGTTCCTGCTTTTTCCCCATATCCCTTGATTCCTTTAGCCCTAAGAGCTATATCTAACTGGAAAGCATCCTGTGAATTGGCTTCCACTGCCGCCTGTGCTGGACACAGTGCTGGAGTAACTCAGCGGGTCAGGCGGCATCTCTGGAGAAAAAGGATGCGTGACGTTTCAGCTCGGGTCTGAAGAACACCTATCATTTTTCTCCAGAGATGCTGCCTGATGTGCTGAGAAATGCTTTGGCCAACTTGTTGCTGCACTCAAAATATACCTCTGGCTCACAAACCTGGGCACGGCTAAAGAATATTAAAGTAGTTTTAGACCAAGATGTGAAAGAATGGGACAGAGATAACAGAAAGGTATTGATTCAAATGCTTTTCATGGAAATAGTCTAGTGTGCAGGAATACTTAAGGAATACATACTTCTTGCAAATATTGGTCTAAGTGCTAAATTAGCTCACTTGCCAACACTTGCAAACAACCCCTTTCCTGGGGGCAGTTGCTCGAGACCCATTAAGCTTGCACTATAGATGAGGAAAGATTGTAACTTTTCTATAACTATTAAACTAGAGGACATTAAATCGAATGCCAGCGAATTGAAAGGAAAATCAGACAAATAATGCGGCCTCATCTATTTTAAGACCCCATGAAATGCAAATGGCCTCCAGAGAGTGCTACACTTTTGGAAGGTTAGAAGACAATAAAAAGCAGGGGATTCCATTTCACTGAGTCGCAACCCAGGGGCATTCCGTTTATAGTCGTTGCAATCGATATTATACCTCAATGAATGCTGTAAGGTGCTAGTAACAACAGGCACATTTTGGGTTATATCAAACTGTTTAGTTATAATAGCAATATATTCTCGGTTCACACCTCCAGTTCATCAGCATTTATATTCCCCATCAACTTCATTTTCCTGTTTAGTTTAGAGATACGGTGTGGAAACATGTCCTTTGTCCACTGAGTCTGCATAGACCAGTGATCACCCATACATTAGTTCTATCCTACGCCCTAACCCTTATCCCTAACCAATCTGAAGAAGGGTCTTGATCTGAACGTCACCCATTCCTTCTCTCCAGAGATGCTGCCTGTCCCGCTGAGTTACTCCATCATTTTGTTTCTATCTACACCCTAGGAACAATTTTTTACAGAAGCCAATTATCTTACAAACCCGTCCGTCTTTGGGAGTGTGGGAGGGAAATGGAGCACTTGGTGAAAACCCACGTGGTCACATGGTGAACGTACAAACTCCGTACAGACAGCACCCGAGGTCAGGATCAAGCCCAAGTCTCTGCTGCTGTGAGGCATCAACTCTATCTTTGCGACACCGTGCCACCTTGATCAGAATGGTGCATGAATATAGAGTTTTGCTGGCTTGAGAGGATTTCTTTTTTAACACTTCATTCAATTTTTGAGATTGGAAGAAAATGCGAAACTGTACAGGATAAATAACTGTACATACTCCTACGTAGAATAACGCTATTAAAAAATAGCTTGAGTTTTGCCGCACATGTGAGATGTGTTGATGTAGTCGGCTGGGATTTAATGGCACAAGAGGGAAAAAATGAAATTAGACAATGGTGAACATATAGTATCCCTTGTTAACTACCTCCATGATCAAAATGCCTCCAATCTCTCGAATACAAACAGTGATGTCATCTGCTTTGGGTGGCTGCTTAATACTCAAATTTCATTGAGCATTGCAGTGATGGCAAAGGTCTGATTGTCTATTATTTTTAATGTGATGTAACAGAAAGGAAGGAATGTGTAGTCAGCTGTCAAAATAACACAAAGTGTAAAATATATTTTGTTCCCTCTTGTAAATTTTACTGCTGTAACTCCTAGAGAATCTTCAATAAGAACCTAGCCAAGCATGTTTTAAAGATGCAGGACACATTAATTCAACTTGTACCTGTTGGCGTAGGAAAGAGCGCTGCAGATGCTGGTTTAAACCAAGGATAGACACAAATGCTGGAGTAACTCAGCGAGGCAGGCAGCAGCATCGGAGAAAAGGAATAGGTGATGTTTCGGGTCGAGACCCTTCTTCGGACTTTTCTCCAGAGATGCAGTCTGACCCGCTGAGTTGTACCTGTGTGAAAGATGAATGAGAATCATTGGGGGTGGGGTGATCATCTCAGAGGGCCAGTGATAATCTCACCCCAGTGTCCCTCCCATTGACTACTCAGACCCATTCATAGTTTTATTTGATTGATCTAAAGAAACAGCATGGAAACTGGCTGCCCATGAGTCTATGCCGACCATCGATCACACTAGTTCCATGTTATCCCACTTTCCCATCCACTCCCTACACGCTAGGGGCAAATCTTAGAGGGCAATCAGTCTACAAACCTGCACGTCTTTGGAATATGCGAGGAAAGCCACATGGTAACAGGGAGAACATGCAAATCCCCCACACGCAGTGTCTGTGATCCAGATCGTACCTCTGGACATACCTGGTGCTGAGAGGCAGTGGCTCTACAAGCTGACGCACTGTGTTGCTCAGATTTATATTATGTTAGGCATGAGAGCATTGTAAATACAAATAGAGGTCCTGAAGGTATAGTACAATTCTGATATCAAGCCTACATATGAATAAGATCGGTGAAACTGTTCAAAAATAGCAACATACTGTAATTGGTAGTCTTCCTCCATGCAAATACAGTGGGAGTGTATTTAATACTCTCTGTACACGAGTGACTGACTTTAAGACTGTCACCTGGATAATCACAGTGATGTTTGGTTAATTAGTGCCAGGGTTGCTGCTGATGTCACTGCGGACATGTTGAGCCAGACCGGAGTGGCCTGTGGAATGGATGACTGTGCTGTGCTGAGCTCCGCAGCCTTTCCAGACTCTCACCTACAAGTTGCACAAGAAGCCCAAGCAGCACGGTGGTGCAGCGGCAGAGTTGCTGCCTTAAACTGCCAGAGACCCGGGTTCGAATCGGACCACGAGTGCAGTCTGTGTGGAGTTTGTACGTTCTCCCTGTGACAGGTGGGGTTTTCTCTGGCTTCCTCCCGCACTCCAGACGTACAGGTTTGAAGGTTAATTGGCTTTGGTAAATATTGTAAATTGTTCCTAGTATGTAGGATAGTGCTAGTGTACAGGGATCGCTGGTCGGCGTGGACTTGGTGGGCCGAAGGGCCTGTTTCTGCGCTGTATTTCTAAGCTAAACTAAATTACAACAGGCAGGGGTAAACATCCATTTCCCCTCACCGATATTTCTATCTTCCCTCCGGACCTGATGTTGATGCCAGAATTAGCACTGGCCCACCATGAGGTTAGTGCTGCATCAGGATGGTCAGTCACCTGCTTGCTGGTACTTTATTCTTGTATTTAAGTCGAGCCTGGTGCCAAATCTGACTTGGGTTTCACATGATCAGCTCTGAAAACAATTTCACCGCAGACCTATCATCCCTTTCTGAGGACAAATATTTTTCTCCAGTTTAAATGACCATTTTGAGCGATTCAAATCCATCGTGCTTTAGGGGCCACTGTGTCTCGATTTTTAATTTGCCAAAAAATAACGCTAGCATAGGATTGTGAATTTTGTCAGAAGGGAAATCTGCAGGTAACTTATTAACACCGGCTTTATACTAAAACATTAGATCACACGATTGTTAATTGACATTATGTATATTCTTATACCACATGCAGAGCATTGTCCAGCACCTGACTCTACCGGCATCTTCATACCCTCCTCCTTGCCTTTACTGTGGACCATTATAACCCCTTGTTCTAGTTTACTTAAGCTTCAGATCATTCAAAACCTCGCTGTACAGTCTACCCTCATTATTACAGACCTCTTTAAAACGGATTTCAGTTAGGATACGATACGATAGAACTTTATTGATCCGAGGGGGGAAATTGATCTGCCAACAGTCATAAAAAAGACAAAACCCATGGAACATGAAATTAAAGTGGCGAGTGGAAAGGATTTGGGAATGTGCAAAGATGGGGGAGGGGAGTCAGTCTACCCCACGACAGAAAGGGGAGGGGTTGTACAGTTTGATAGCCACAGGGAAGAAGGATCTCCTTTGGCGTTCTGTACTAAATCTCGACAGCCGGCCTGCGGCCTACAACAACTTAAAGCCGCGGTCTCCGGTGAGGAAGAGCCGATCCTGGACTGACTCTGGACTCTGGTCCTGTCCACGGAGGGGAAATGGAGGAGGATTGGCCAAATTTTTGTGCCTTCCACCACAGTGTTGAATGCTGTGGTGGATATTTGTGTTACATTTTTTTTATTGTGGTTGTGTGTTCTTTATTATTGTATCGCTGCTGACAACCCACAAATTCCACCAGCTTGGCTGTGTGGTCATTAAAATACTATACTAAATACTATCTTGGTGGCACCAGTCTGTTGCTGAAGTGATTGCGGATGGAGCGTCCCCACAGTAATCAGACACAACTTTCTCTTTCGGAACACATGCTGCAGGATGCACTGCGGGAGGGCATTGAAATTGACAAGCAATTGCTTTGATCGAAACGTGCAATGATGATCCATTAAACAATGAGACATACATCCTTTAGTATTTTCAGCTTGCAGTAACGAAAATACGTCTTTAACTGTTAAAAAGAACTTTGTGTAAGAAGGAACTGCAGGTGCGGGTTTAAACCGAAGATAGGCACAAAAAGCTGGAGTAACTCTGCAGGATAGGCAGCATCTCTGGAGAGAAGGAATGGGTGACGTTTCCGGTCGAGACCCTTCTTTAGGGATAAGGGAAACGGGAGATATGGACGGTGATGTGGGGAGATAAAGAACGATGCAAAAAAGTAATGATGATAAAGGAAACAGGCCATTGTAAGGTGTTTGTAGGGTGAAAATTTGAAACTATGCAAATTAGGTGGGGAGGGATAGAAAGAGAGAGAATGCTGGGGCTACCTGAAGTGAGATAAATCAAAATCTGTATTTCGCTTGGGCAGCTGTAAGCTACCCAAGCGAAATATGAGATGCCGTTCCTCCAATTTGCATTTGGCCTCACTCTGACAATGGAGGTGACCGAGGACAGAAAGCTCAGTGTGGGAATGGGAAGGAGAATTAAAGGTTCCAGCAACCGGGAGATCAGGTTGGTTCATGCGGGTGAGCAAAGATGTTCCGCGAAACGATCGCCCAGTCTGCGTTTTGTCTCGTCGATGTATAAGAGTCCACATCTTGAACAACGGATACAGTGGATGAGGTTGGAGGAGGTGCAAGTGAACCTCTGCCTCGCCTGAAAGGACTGCCGGGGTCCCTGGACAGAGTCGAGGGAAGAGGTATAGCGACAGGTGTTGCATCTTCTGCGGTTGCAGGGGAAGGTACCTGGGGAGAGGGTGGTTTGGGTTAGAAGGGATGAGTTAACCAGGGAGTTGCGGAGGGAACGTTCTCTGCGGAAGGCGGAAAGAGGTAGAGATGGGAAAATGTGGCTAATGGTGGGATCCCATTGGAGGTGGCGGAAATTTCAGAGGATTATGTGTTGTATGCGACAGCTGATGGGGTGGAAGATAAGGACTAGGGGGAGTGGGACCAAGGGCGGAGCTGCGGGGTACCGAGGAGACACGAGTGAGAGCATCATCTATGATGGGAGAGGGGAACCCCCTTTCCCTAAGGAATGAGGATATCTTGGATGTTCTAGTATGGAACACCTCATCATGGGCGCAGATGCGGCGTAGACGGAGGAATTGGGAGTAGGGGATAGAGTCTTTGCAGGAAGCAGGGTGGGAAGAAGTGTAGTCTAGATAGTTGTGAGAGTCAGTGGGTTTGTAATAGACATCAGACAATAGTTGATTTCCTGTGATGGAGACTGTGAGATCAAGAAAGAGTAGGGAGGTGTCGAAGATGGTCCAAGTAATTTTTTTAAATTTTTTTTTTAATTTATTTTTATTAGAAGTACAATATTGTAGTACATAAGTGCCTAATACACACTGAGATATTACAGCTCATGTACAACTTCTTATTTTTAATTTAACACTAAAACAGAAAATGAAGATAGGAAAGATAGAGGAAAAGAAAGTATCGTAAAAAGTGGTGAAAGTGTTAGTTTGTGAAATAGTAAAGAAAGCCCGAAGAAAGAAACAGGTAAACAAAAAGGTAGAAAATGGTAAAGAGAGAAAAAAAGAAAAAGAAAAAGAAAAAGAAGAAAAAAGAAGTAAAAAAAAAAAAAAAAGAAGGAAATAAAAAGAGAGAGATTAAGAGAGATATACCTATTTAATAACTTTACCCGCCCCTCACCCGGTTCTGAAACATTTAAGTCAATTTGAGTGCAGGATGAAAATTGGTGGTAAAGTTGATGAGGTCCATGAGTTCTGCATGGGTGCAGGAGGTAGCACTTACGCAGTCATCAATGTAGCGGAGATAGAGTTCGGGGATAGGGCCAGTTTACGTTTGGAACAGGGATTGAATAGGACAAAGAGAACTTTGTACTTGAAATCAACATGTTGTTTCACGGAGTGGCTGCTAGGTGGCCTTCGTCATCACGAACCAACTAACATGGGTCAGTCATTTTGTTCGGATGGAAGACGAGCGTCTACCAAAGCAAACCTTCTACTCCCAGCTTAAAGAAGGCAAATGGAAAAGAGGCAGACAAAAGAAGAGATTCAAAGACGCCTTAAAAGCCAGCATGAAGAACTGTGCAATCGGGAAACAAATGCCTTGAACAGGAAACTCTGGCGAACCATCATCTAAGAAGGAACAGCGACCTTCGAAGTCAAGAGATGCACAGAATTTGAAGAAAAGAGAAGAAAACGGAAAGAGAGGCAGCAACAACCAAAGCCCGATCTGCCGTCTGGAATTACCTGTCCTGAATGTTGAAGAACTTTCAAAGCCAGGATTGGACACATAAGCCACCTGAGAGTCCATAAAAACAATAGAACGTAAAAACAACAGAATGTAGACCATCATCCTCGACCTCGAGGGATAGCCACGACGACGGCTTACTTGGTTATAGCAGCCAATTGGCAATAACGGACACCATTTCCCCCCCACCTGCCTATGGTCCATTATAACTAGGGTTAACAGTACATATGCAGCAGATTCTGTCCATCTGATGCCATGTACTTTAGCTCGAGGCAGGAAGAATAGAAAATGTGTCTCCTTAATGCCTGGTAGTGAATACGTAGATTGCCTCTGCCAGGAGTAAATAGTATTTGCAGAAATTCGAAGAGAAAAATCTCAGGTCGTTGCAAGTTCATCATTCATTTTTCATTGAGGCCATACGGAGAGAGCTTGCCGCATATGGATGGGCATTCACGAGCTAACACTCGGAGGATGGCTTCTTAAATAGCTGAATAATTATTCTCTGAATTTACAAATTTTACTCCTTAATCAAGTGACCATTTCTGATATATTAAACCTGGTCTTCATAGCTTTTCACTTCTCTTTCATCTTCAAATCCATATTACTGAACATAGCACCCTGTCCACTTTCAGAATACTTTGAAGATGTGATTAATGTTGCATTGAGCATGTTATTTCTTTCCCCGTATTTAAACATGTTTCAATTTATGCCAAATCTACCTGTTTTCTTGCCTTTTATTGTGCCTACTTATTTCTGTTTATATATAGACAATAGACAATAGATGCAGGAGTAGGCCATTCGGCCCTTCGAGCCAGCACCGCCATTCAATGTGATCATGGCTGATCATCCCCAATCAATACCCCGTTCCTGCCTTCTCCCCATAACCCCTGACTCCGCTATTTTTAAGAGCCCTATCTAGCTCTCTCTTGAAAGCATCCAGAGAACCTGCCTCCACCGCCCTCTGAGCCAGACCCTTTGTCTTGGATAGATTGGATATGTCTTGCATAGATTTACAAAGGGCAGCGGCAGGCCCTTTGGCCCAACTGAACCATGCCAACCGATATGCCGCATCTAAGCTAGTTCCATTGCCCTTCTTTGATCCACAGCCCTCTAAACCTTTCCTGTCCATGTGTCATCATAATGTCAGTGGAAAGAATGAAAAGGAAGTGGAAGGTAGACAAAAATGCTGGAGAAACTCGGCGGGTGAAGCAGCATCTATGGAGCGAAGGAAATAGGCAACGTTTGGGGCCGAAATCCTTCTTCAGACTGAAGAAGGGTTTTGGCACGAAACGTTGCCTATTTCCTTCGCTCCATAGATGCTGCTTCACCAGCTGAGTTTCTCCAGTATTTTTGTCTACCTTCGATTTTCCAGCATCTGCAGTCTCTTCTTAAACAAAAGGAAGTGGAACTTGCACTCAGCCAGCATCTTTTATGACGTCAGGCTAAGCCAAACCGTGCTGTAGCTGGAGAAGTAACTACAAGGTATGGTAACCATGTTACAGTAGAAAATAACCATCAGTTCTCCTTCAATAAATGAGAACCTGATCTAAAGTCTAAACTGGATCAGGTGCATGTGTGGCTACAATGGGATTTAAACTTGCAACGCTCTGACTAGGATCTAAGAGGGTTTCTCGACTGAATTATTTATTCCATAACGTTTAATCCTTAATGGAGGTAGAACCAACTAAACAGAAATATAACCCAAATTCGTGTACTCCATGGAATGGCATGGGAATTATGAGTAAGGAACCTCAGTCCAGTCATGACAGTATACATCCTACTTGTCTGCAGTAATGCTAATAATTACTGCCCTGCTCCCACATTCATCTCCCCCTCAATCGTCTGCTCTAATTCTTTCTTTGCTCCACTCAGCGGTTTCATTTATTTACGGCAGGCTTTTGAAACGGTCAAACTTCCGAGGAATTATTTTCCGTAATTCCACACGTTTGGTGTTTTCTTGGGAGGAATTTTTAAAGGTCCTTAATTCGAGGGGATGGAGAAAGACTGATGAGAAGCGACAACATAATTCATGCTGTTGATAAAAAATAACGAAGTGGAGTCGCAGCGCTTTGTGGCTCGTTATTTGGGGCAATGTAACAGCGTGACAGAATGCTTTATGGCGTGCTTATAGCTGAAATGGCCAAACAACAAGCAGGCTCTGCAGATAGCTATGATGGATGGGACATATTAAAAGTAGCTTGCAGCATGCTGTGCTGTTATGATGATACAGTATCCTAGGATCAGTTACAAATAGGTGCTAATACCTATTGTGTTTCTAAAGGTCTTTGAAAGCTTCCTTCTGGATCAAGGTGGAATCCATTTTGGACTGTTGCATGAGTGGATAGGCCAATGCAACAGTACAGGGTCTTGGTGTCATGTTTGGCACAGACGTTGTGGGCCGAAGGGCCTGTTGTTGCGCTGAACTGTTTTTTATGTTCTATGGGGCTGAAACTAGATGTGGAAAATGGGCAAGAGAAAAACCTGTGAGCTGGTTGACAGCTTGTCCACATTTCCTTTTCATGAGCTGAGCAAGGTCTTAAACAAGCTGCCAAATTGTTCCCAATTTGCAAAGTTGCAATTCATAAAATAGTACAGGAACAGGCCCTTCAGCCCACAATGTCCAAATATGACGCCCAAGTTAAACTCAGCCTGCACATAATCCATATCCCTCTACTCCCTTCATATCCATCTGCCTATCTGGAATACCACTATCATATCTGTCCCCACCACCCCTCCTGACAGCACGTTCCAGGCACTCGCCATCCTCTGCATTATATTTTAGCTTATAGAATTAGAATCTGAATCAAAATTATTACAGATTTATAAAATCCATGAAAATCTCCAATATAGGAAGCTTTTTACTCCTGTGTGTCATTCAGGGAGCAAAAGATGAATGTCTCCGGTAATCTAATATCCCAGCTTTGGGTTCAGAGCTTTGTAGATAACAACTCATCAAGTCCTCAGCCAGTCAGTTTGTTTTGTTATTGTTTATGCATTTCACATTTTTATATTTGTCTTCACTTTTATTAACAATATTTTTTCACATCCTCGCTTTCCCTTCCTAATTTCTTTTTGTATTTTGAGATTTCACCCCAACACTTTATTTCCTTGTTCTCTTTCAGTGCATATGATAATTAAACACACTTGACTCTTCATCAGTGATGGGAGCAAATTTAGGCCATTCGGGCAATCAAGTCTACTCCGCCATTCCATCGTGGCTGATCTATCTTTCCCTCTCAACCCCATTCTCCTGCCTTTGTCCCATCACCCCTGGCACCCTTACCAATCAAGAATCTGTTAATCTCCGCCTTAAAAATATCCACTGACGGCCTCCACAGCTGCCTGTGGCATTGAATTCCACAGATTCACCACCCTCTGACTAAAGAAATCCCTTCTCTTCTCCTTTCTAAAGGTACATCCTTTTATTCTGAGGCTATGGCCTCTGGACTTAGACTCTCCCACAAGTGGACACATCCTCTCCGCATTCACTCTATCCAGTCCTTTCACTATTCGGTAAGTTATTATTCCTCCAACTTTCAATGGGCTATTTTTGTGCTATGCATCCTATGTATACTGAGTATTGCACTCTTAATGTACATAGAATATATAGCACAGAAACAGCCCATTGAATCCAACCTGGCCTGTTGAGCCTCTTCTCATCTTCCCTTCTCTGAATCGTTCAATATTCTCTCCTTCATCACAAGTCATCCAGCTTCCCATTAAATGACCATGAGTTCCACATTTTCACCACTTTGTGTTAAGTTTCTTCTGAATCTTTTAAACCTTTTTGGGGACTCTTATAATAATGGCCTTTCATTATGCTATTACCTGAAAGTGGTAATCTTCCCTCTGGCTCCACTCAAAATAAAAAAAATAACAGGGGACTTTAAATTTTGTTTAAAGTCCCCCATTAGTTCCTCAATTGCCCTTTGCTCATGAGAAAATTGATCCATTATATTCATTCTTTCCTTTTTACGCATTTCTACTCCCATCCTTGTGACTCTTGACTGCATTCTCTACAGTGTCTGTATTTTATTTAATAGATGGTTATAGATTGTGCAAAGATGTAAGTGTGGTCTGACCAAGGTTTGGTATAGATAGGGTTGATAGTCGACCTTTTCCACAGGATGGAAAATCAAAGACTAAAGGGCATAGTTTTCTGGTGAGGGGTCAAAGTTTAAAGGAGATGAACGGGGCAAGATTTTGTTTCACAGGATGGTAAGTGCCTGGAGCGTGTTGCTGGGGATGGTGGTTGAAGCAGATACATTGGTGGGATTTAAGAGACTTTTGGATAGGCATATGGATATGAAGGGAATGGAGGGATATACAGTCTGTGCTGGTAGATAAGTGATGGTCTTGGCATTATGTTTGGCACAGACATTGTGTGCTGAAGGGCCAGTTCTTTGTGCTGTACTGTTCTCTGTTTTATGAATCAGTACGCCTACCATCTATACATTTACAATTTATCCAATTCAGTCATACAATTAAAAGCAACAGATCACTCAAAAAAACACATTTTAACATGAACATCCACGACAGTGACTCCTACACATTCCTCATGTGATGGAAGGCGAAATAAAGTTCAAATCTTTTCCTTTTGTTCTTCCTCGGTCGTGGGCCTCGAGCCCCCGTTGACGGGACGATCTTCACTCCCGTAGCCGGCAGCGTTCGGGCCCTCCGCGTCGAGGCGATCAGCTCCATCATCGGGGGGGATGTCAGCTGCCCCACGCCGGGCGATCGAACCTCGCGTCGGGGCTGGTCGAACCTTCCGCGACGTTGGAGCTTCCCGACTCGGCCTCTACCCACTGCGAGCTCTTGATGTTAAAGTCCGCGGTGGTCGCGGTGGGAGCGATCCCAGGCAAGGGATCGGCTCCGATGTTAAGTCCGCGCCCCGCGGTGGGGCTCATGACAGTTCGAGGAGGCTTCCAGCTCCATCGATGGAAGGCCGCAGAGCGCCCGGAGAATGTGATCTGAAAATTGATCACCTCCGGGAAGGTAAGAGCTTGAAAAAAAAGTTTCCCCCGATCCTCTCCCCCCTCCCCCCTCCCCCCTCCCCCCACATAAAACAAACCGAAGAACATGAAAACAAACTTTTAACAAACTAAAAAATAACAAAAAGAAAGAAAATAGGAACAGACTGCCGGCAGGGCAGTCATCTCCCCGGAGCCCCTGGTGGTCTTTGTGTTTATGATTTGTGTTTATTATGGCTTTGCACAACTTTTTAATAATTTGTTTCTCTGTATTTCAAGGTTCATTTGTTCCTCTACTCTACCTAAACAAGTATTAGCTCGCTTCCCTATTCTTCCTGCCAATATACACCTCTTCATATTGATGTGTTGAATTTAGTTTGCAAATTATTTGCTTATTCAGCAAGTTTGCTAAGTGCAGTGGAGGAACACTTATTTTGGCCCATAATGTCTGTGCTGAACACAATGCCAAGATAGATTGAAGAAGGGTCTCGACCCGAAATGTCACATATTTCTTCTCTCCAGAGAGGCTGCCTGTCCCGCGGAGTTACTCCAGCATTTTGTGTCTACCCAAGATAGACTAATCTAATCTGCCCACACGTGATCCATATCCCTCCATTCCCTGTATATTTCAAATCCTCTTGAACACTTGTGTCTGAATATAATCCAACCAGACTAGGAATTCTATCTTAATTGAATCTGATAAGCTTATTTATCATATTCTGAGGGTTTTTTTTTAGATGGGCAGCACATACTGCCTCACAATGCCAGAGACCTTGCCCTAGTTCTGTCTGCGTGGAGTTTGCACGTTCTCCCTATGACCACGTAGGTTTCTTCCCATGTCCCAAAGATGGCTTTGCAGCTTTGTACATTTGTACGTGCAGAATATAGTTCTCAGCGTTGAAGTGTAAAGGTCCTGAATCACAGTCCAAAGTCCACACTGACAGCTAGACAAAGTGATGGATTTACAAGTGGAAAAGAGATTTAAAAGGATGGGCAATTGTATCAGATGATCCAAGATCCTCCTCTGGGTCCATCACGCAACGAGTCACCACACTCCATCTTGCTGAACTGCTTTTCAATTTCTTTCCATGCATTGTGTCATCCCTCATGCCAATGCCTTTGATGCTAACATGGACCACAGCTTCTGGTTGTTCAATTTTGCCCTTCAGCCAGTCAGTCATGCCCTTGAATCTGGTTCCAGGAAGACACCATTTAATGTGTAGGAGGGAACTGCAGATGCTGGTTTAAACCGAAGATAGACATAAAATGCTGGAGTAACTCACCCAGGCAGCAGCTCTGGAGAAAAGGAATGGGTGACGTTTCGGGTCGAGACCCTTTCTGCACAGCACAATGAGATCCTTTTGCACAACCCACAGATACACAGTTGCTCTATGTTTATAAAAGAAGAAACAGTCCACATGTTGGAAGTACTGGATCCATGTAAAGCCCCAGGATACTGCAGGCCAGTGACCATCACCTCCGCCACTCTAAGTCTCCTTGAAGTCCTTGTCACCTGTGACTTCCTTGATTATCCTTCTCTCCCCATCACACACAATATACCAGTGCCATTCATGGAGTCCGTACTAACCCAGGCTGTGCTCCCAGAGCAACTGGCACCAGTCGTCGAAGCTCAATAACATTAGAACCTCATTAAAAGGATTACAACAACAATGAAACATTTAACCAAAAAATTATCAAGATATATACATCGTTACATTGTGCGAAGGTCTGTTTGCCCCATTACAGGGAGGATGTGGAGGTTTTGGAGAGGATGCAGAAGGGTTTGACCAAAATATTACCTGGATTAGAGGGTATTATCTATAAAGAGAGACTGGAAAAATCTCAAATTGTTTTCTCTGGAGTGTTGGAGGCTGAGAGAAGACCTGAGAGAAGTATGTTAAAATAAGAGTCAGAACCTTCACTCCAGGTTGGAAATGTCAAAGACTAGAGGGCATAGCTTTAAGGGGCTGTCCCACTGTGGCGACCTAATCTGTAAATTTAGAAGAGTTTGCCCTCGACTCAAACTCGCAGCATGGTCGACATGTGGTCCTAGGAGGTCCTATGAGGTCACTGGATCTCTCCTTCATGCTCGAGGGAAGTTCCCGCATCCGGCCTCAGTTTGTTCGAGGAAAATGTTTCAGCATGTTGAAAAATTTTCAGCAAGTAAAAATTGGTCGGCATGGTTCTTTTGAACTCGTAGTGCAGTGGAGTGGGGTCACTATGTAGTTGTAGGCAGTTGAGGGCAGCAGTAGGCAATCTCCTTCGCTGACCGGGCATTTTAATTGGCTCATTGGAGTTTTCAGGACCAAGGAAAACCGACTAAATGTTAAATGCCCGCTAAACTTTATTATGTTGTCTGGCTTCTTAAGAGTTTCTCTCCCCGCCCTTCTCCCCCCTACCCCCCTTCCCCCCCTCCCTCCCCTTCTCCCCCCCCCCTTCTCCTCACCTTCTCCCTCCTTCTCTCCTCCTCTCCCCCCCGCGCTCTCTAAAGGACTTACCGTACACTGTGCAGCTGTCTTTTACCTTCCTGTTCATCGCGGGCATGAATTTCAAACAGCGCTCCCCCACTTTCCATAGCCCCGGCCTTTGCGATGTGCCAAATCTGAGGAAGGACATTATAGCCATAGAGGGAGTGCAGAGAAGGTTCACCAGACTGATTCCTGGGATGTCAGGACTTTCATATGAAGAAAGACTGGATAGACTTGGCTTATACTCGCTAGAATTTAGGAGATTGAGAGGGGATCTTATAGAAACGTACAAAATTCTTATGGGGTTGGACAGGCTAGATGCAGGAAGATTGTTCCCGATGTTGGGGAAGTCCAGGACAAGGGGTCACAGCTTAAGGATAAGGGGGAAATCCTTTAAGACCGAGATGAGGAAAAACTTTTTCACACAGAGAGTGGTGAATCTCTGGAACTCTCTGCCACAGAGGGTAGTTGAGGCCAGTTCATGGCTATATTTAAGAGGGAGTTAGATGTGGCCCTTGTGGCTAAGGGGATCAGGGGGTATGGAGAGAAGGCAGGGACTGGATACTGAGTTGGATGATCAGCCATGATCATATTGAATGGCGGTGCAGGCTCGAAGGGCCGAATGGCCTACTCCTGCACCTATTTTCTATGTATCTATGTATCTATGTTTGTGTGTGTGTGTGTGCGGTCGGTCGATCCAGCTCGCGGTTTCATTGCTAACGGTCGATCCAGCTCGAGGTTTTCCAGGCAAGTGCCCTCGAGCTTGAAGGTGGAAGACAGTCACTGTAAAGTCGTGTCAGTGGGCCAGGCCCTTTAAGGTGAGAGGGACAATATTTAAAGGAGATGTGTGGGACATGTGTTTACAAAGAGAGCGGTGGGTGCCTAGATTCCATGATGGGTGATAGAGGTAGATACAATAGCTGCTTTGAAGAGGCTTTTAGATAGGCCCGTGGATATGCCGGGAATGGAGGGATATGGATCACGAGCAGGCAGAGGAGATTAGTTTAACCCGGCATTGGGTTCGACATTGCCATTGTGAGCTGAAGGGCCTGCTCGTGCTGTATTGTTCTATTGAGCATATTTCTATCATTTTCTGTATGTGAGTCCGGGTCTATTTTGCCAACAGTGAGTTGCTGGAGTTTGCCAACATATTTGTACTTTGTTGCATGCTGAAAATAATGGATGGCAATGTTGCATAAACACTCGCTGTTGATGTCCGAGAGTCAGTGGATCTGCAGAAAGCAGGTTGATTGTTATTTTGTGCATCAAAGGCAGATGTGGATGGCCACGCATTGGTGCTTGTGACTGGCAGCAAATATTGGCCCATTAAAAAAAGATAATGAGGAGAAGAATCAATGTGCGAAAACAGTTTAAATTTAGATACTGAGGTTACTACCCTAAAGGGACCAATTATATGTTGTCGAAACTCAGAGATATTTTATATGGAATGCAGAAAAACAATCTTGCGGTTATATTGTTCCCCTCATGTCCCTGTATCGTATTCCCAGAGCACCTCTGAGCAGCCGCTCTTAGAACAAAGCATCAAAGCATTTAGTGTTTGCATCACAGTACACAAAGTCATTGCTGGTCGATGATTTTAAACACTCATTTTTGTCATTTATTTTTTTATTCATTAAATCATATCAAAACCATTCTTCAATATGCAGTTCCTATCAGTTCCTTCCTCGTTATCTGAGAGCAAAACACAAAAGGAATAAGATCAACATTGTTGAGACTCAAGTTCTGGAATCTTGATTAAAATAGTGTTGGATTAACACAGCAGGTCAGGATAGGCGATATTTCAGATCAGGACCATTCTTCTGACAGAAGAAGAAGGGTCTTGGTTTTTAATGTTGCCTATCCATTATCTAGATATTTGCATTTCTCAGAGTGCTTTAAGTCCTGAATAGGAAACGTTTCGGGTCTGGACTTTTCTTCAGTCTGAAGAGTGGTCCAGACCTGAAACATTGCCTATTCAAGATCCTTCATCAGTCTGAAGAAGGGTCCTGAACCAAAATGTTGTTTATCTGTTCCCTCCAGAGATGCTGCCTAATATCAGTGTTGTGCTGTTTTTGGTCTTTTTTTTTGCTCGGTTACGCTAATGGAAGAGGACCATGTGACGCAATGTAGTCACAACTCATTCAGCATGACAACTAATTCAGTCAAAATTGGGTTGCTCAGTTTTGGTTCCATTTCATCCTTTCCCATAATTTTGGCCATGTTCACATGGTACACATCACTGGCTATTATTGAAACAATAACACAGACCGTCACCTTGAAGCGAGCTATGCTTCAGAATGAAAATCCTTTGACACTCATGATGGATATCAGATAGATCCTTATTGTTCAAATGCCTGTCGTCACTCATCTTGCATCACAATTGGTCGGCTGAAATACATGAAATGAGAACTGTAGAGCTGATGAAGTGTACAAATTATATTATAATATCTCAGAGTGCTTTAAATTCTCTTTTGGGAAGTGGCATTCACCCAGAGAATTAATTAGCTTCCAGAAGTTTTCTGAAATAATTATATTATCAAATTCCATGACCTTCCCGGGTGTCATAAATTATAACTGCTTTATACTTTGAACGGAGACAGAACATTTGCCTGGGCCATTCTTTTGTTACAATTTAATTTGTTTTTAAGTATATACTCAAAACATGCCTTCATCAATTGGATTGTTATTTCCCCCCCTTTTTCTGCTGATTTACAGTTTTCTCTTATTTACAATTAATTCCTAGGTTTTCTTTGAGGTAGAAAGACCTTATCCATGTCCCTCGTGATCTTGTATACTTCGCTAAGGTTACCCTTCAGCCTCCTATGCTCCAAAGAAAGAGTTCCCAGCCTATACAATCTCCCCCAATAGCTCAAGCCCGTAAGCAGATCCAAGGAAATCTGAATGTCACCTCCGCTCGGTTCTCAATAACCAACCTGATCTCCCGGTGGCTCAGCACTTCAACTCCCCCTCCCATTCCGAATCCGACCTTTCTGTCCTGGGCCTCCTCCATGGCCAAAGTGAGGACCACCGTAAATTGGAGGAGCAGCACCTCATATTTCGCTTGGGCAGTTTACACCCCAGCGGTATGAACATTGACTTCTCTAATTTCAGATAGTCCCTACTTTCTCCTCCCCTTCTCAGCTCTCTCTCAGCCCGCTGGCTCCTCCTCTTCCTTTCTTCATCCCACCCCCTCCCCCCCCCACCCTCACATCAGTCTGAAGAAGGGTTTCGACCCGAAACGTAGCCTATTTCCTTCACTTCATAGATGCTGCCTCACCCGCTGAGTTTCTCCAGCATTTTTGGCTACAATCTGAATGTCAACTTTGTTTTTCTGTCTCCTCAGATACTCCCTGACCTGCCGAGTAATTCCAGTGTTGTCAAATTTGCAGCAATGTATTCATTGAAATTCTTCACATCCCATGCAGTTCAAATGCGTTTCTCTCCCCACCCCCCACACAATTAAAATTAAATTTAGGTTAAGATCAGGTGACCAGTAGTCCACTGGACTTTGAGTTTGACTAATGCACTGTGATAACATATCTACCTTCCTCATAAGGCAGTGACGGGTGATGCTGTTGGTTTGGCCTTCACTTTCTTGTCCCATCTCTTGAATCCATTGCATAATACTTGTTAGATTTGAGGGTATTAGAGGAATTAAGGAAGCTTGAGCTGGTGCAGAAAAATTGGCACTGCAGTAAAAGATGAGCCACGTTATTGTTAAATGGCAGATTAGGTCGAAAGAACCAAGTGAATTACTCTTGATTTCATTTTTATGTTATTACTTATGTTAATACTTTTATTTGCAAAACCCTTGCACAGCCCATTAATATGTAATTAACTACAGTAAAGGCCAAAAGAGCAGCACAAATAAAAAGCAAGCGAAGAACAGACTTTTTATTGTCTCATTAATACTGTGGTTCAAAGTGGCAGCACTAAAGCCGGCTAAAAAATACCCGTTAATTTATGATTGAAGGCCCACGTTTAGATTGTCACCCAAACCCTAATGTGGATAGTGAGTGATTACAATTGCCCTGATGTTAACTGCTTGTAATAAATGTGAAAAGTATAGAGGGAACAGAATTCCCCAGTTGCAGTGAAGAAAGAGTGGATGGGATAGGATCGTTTGCAATCCGAAACGTCACCTATTCCTTCTCTCCAGAGATGCTGCCTGTCCCACTGAGTTGCTCCAGAATTTTGTGTCTACCTTCGATGTAAACCAGCTTTGGCAGTTCTCTCCTGCACATTCTCCTTGCTGCCTTTAGTGGGCCCACTGAGTCCGTGCCGAACAGCAATCCCCGACGGGTGTCAGGGGTTATGGGGAGAAGGCAGGAGAATGGGTTTAGGAGGGAGAAATATATCAGCCATGATTAAATGGCGGAGTAGACTAGATGGGCCGAATGGCCGAATTCGTAGACTAACTTAGATGGGACATTTTGGTCCACATGGATGAGTTAGGCTGTAGGGCCTCTTTCCATTCTCTGACTCTTAAGGGCCTGTCCCACTTTCACGACCTAATTCACGACTTCTGCCGAGTTTGTCCTTGACTCATACTCGCAGCATGATCGTCACGTAGGAGGTCGTAGGTAGGTCGTAGCAGCAGGGCTGCCAACATTGGGTGAGAGTGAGAAATTGCGAGGGAGTGGAGTGACCGAGGGGTGGGAGGGGGTGTCCACCCTCCCACGGTAGGAAGCTTTTGCATTTTTCAGTTTGAAATTGTGGAATCTGGTGCATACATTTAACTTACACTTGATGCAACATTTATGCTTCAAATTGGATTAGGTGTGAATAAGGTTAGGCTAAATTACATTCCTAATTACATTCCAATTAGCCTACAAACCTGTCATCTTTGGAGCATGGGAGGAAACCGGAGCACCCGGGGAAAACCCACGCGGTCACAGGGAGAATGTACAAACTCCGGACAGACAGCACCCATAGTCAGGATCGAGCCCGGGTCTCTGGCGCTGTAAGGCAGCAACTATACCGCTGCACCACCTTGCTTCCCTGCTAGTAAAGAATAATTATTTTCCCACTTTTTACGGACCAAGAGACTTATTATCCACATGGAAATGTAAAATAAATATTGTTTTGAAAGCAAAAGCACTGCCTGATTTTCTCTCATTTTCATAATTTAATTTATTTTATATGAAGTTGGCAACTTGAAAATCAACACACGTTTATGCAGATTTAACATTGGTTCCTATCAAGAGAGTCAAGAGTGTTTAATTGTCAAACGTATTGAAACAGAATAATGAGATTCTTACTTGCAGCAGCATAACAGGTCTGTAAACACAGTACTCCAAATGCAACATAAAAAGCAAACTAAAAGTTCAATACATTAAAAAAAACCTGTATTCGTTCAAAACAAAACAAAAGCGTTACAGAACATTGCGCCAATTGTAAGCTAAGTGCAGTAAACTCCAGTAATCTGATACACTTTAGACTTCGGTGGTGTTATATTAGCAGATTTTTCAGCCCTTTTGGATGCTATGTTATTTCAACACCTTTTTAAAACACTTTTTTTTAAAGTCACACAGTATTGTAATGAATCTCCCAATTAACCTAGTTATCCTTAATTTATTGTCACGTGTTCTGAGGTACAGTGGAAAGCTTATTTGTTGCATGCTATCCAGTCAGTAGAAAGATTATGCACATTATATCCAATTTGTGTACAGATACAGGATGAAGGGAATAACGTTTGGTGCAAGATAAAGTCCAAAACAGTCAGATTAAAGATAGTCTTCGGGTCTCCATTGAGGTATATAGCGGCTCAGGATCGCTCTGTAGGCTCCAGTGCTCCAATGATTGGAAAGGGAGTGCAACTAATATCACCTGCTGTACCAGATGTTGAGGTATTAGGATTTTAGTCGAAGAGTGGAATATCAAATTTTTATTTTAGTTGGCTAGAATACCAATTTTTGCACTTCACGTAATATTATCGTGGATTTAAAAGTAAAGTTGGCACTGTACAAAACCAGTGTTATCTCTGATCCTATGAATTTCTCACAGTCTGCTTGGTTAAAATTGCCACCTAAGGGAGGGCAAATTGTAATTGGGGGAAGATGCATGAAAGGAATGGAGATTAATGAATAAACTAAATGGTGCCCTCCCATTTCTCCTGCCATTCCCACTCCCCCCAGTAGCCCTGCTCCTTTCACCACCATTGTACATTCATCTCCCGTTACCCGCGTTTCTCCTTTAACCCCGCTCTTACCCCACACAGTCCTCTTCCACCCATATCCCTCCCCTCAACTTTAAATTTCATTCCTCCTCTCCACCTCATCTCTAGTCTCTTGTCCAGGCAACATCTCCTCACCAGTATCCACCTATCACTTCCCAGGCTTTGTCCTGCCCTCATCTCTTTTTTTACTGCTTTCTCCACCCTACTCCAATTAGTCGGAAGAAGGGTCCTGACCCAAAACATTGACTTTGCATTCCTTCCCCAGATGCTACCTGACCCACGGAGTTCCTACAGTGCTTTGTGTTTTGCTCAAAATTCTAGCATTGGCAGTCTCCTGGGCACCGCAAATGTCTTGTTGCAAACCAGAAATCACATCTGCAGCCAAACATTAAACCTGGCCACAAGCCACTCACTCTTGCACTTTAATTGTTGTTACGGATTTACATTGATGTTTTTTGATGGACACACACTGCACGTGTAAAGGAGAAAGAATACATTTTGAAAGAACAGAAGCTGAATACTTGCCAGAAGTTTTGACTGAGATGTGTAAAATGTCACATCACCGCCTCGTGCCAAGTAATATCATGCACTCTGCAGGACTTAATCGAGCCTCTTTTGTATTTTCAAGAATGATTATGACATTGTTGTCAGTCCAGTTCAGATTCAATTATGAAGGATCATTGATCATACATGCCAAAGCACAGTTTGCAAACTACAGTAGTTTAGCCAAAATGCCTCTATAAGCTTTAGTCACACAGATTCACTGATGTTGAAGGTTAATGTGAAATGCATCCAAACATATTTGGCTCAGCTTATGAAATGGGTGTCAGGTGTCTTCATTTTAATTGCTCTTAACATTTGTTATTTATCCTTAAGCACTAGCATTTGGAAAGCCTCTCCAATAAGCGGTGCTTCATTTCCATAACACAGTGTATGATGTACGTCAGACATCTTCTACTGCTCATTAACATGGGTGAACTCTTATAATGTTTAGTTTATTACTGTTATGTGCACTGAGGTCCAGTGAAAAGTGTTTTTGTTACGTGATATCCAGTCAGCGGAAAGTCGATACATGATTACAATCAAGCCGTCCATGGTGTACAGGTATAGGATGAAGAGAATACCGTTTAGTACAAGATAAAGTCTGATTAAAGATAGTCTGAGTCTCTAATGAGGTAGATGGTAGCTCAGGACCGCTCTCTAGCTGGTGAGAGGATGGTTCAGTTGTCTGATAACAACTTGGAAGAAACTGTCCCTGAATCTGGAGGTGTACGTTTTCAAACTTCTGTACCTCTTGCTTGATGGGCGAGGGTGGATGAGGGAGTGACCGGGAGTAACTCTGTAGACTATACACTGAATTTTCAGTGGACTTGCAGCAACATTGTTGGCCATCCTGCAGTTGGTCAGGGTTCAACATGGTTTTCAGTCACCTTGCATTTGTCAGGCTATTAATTAAACCAAATAGTTTGATTTAATTCTAGACTTTCATCATGCTGTCAGTTGCTTGAAGCAAGTAGTGGTGATTTATAAAAGGCATGGTGATCATTATTTCATCACTCTATAATAGACATGCACTCAAATATTAGTCAGGACATTTAATTTCAGTTCGCATCAGTTTTCGACGAGATATCACTGTTTACATTTAATTGGCATTCTGAGAAAGTTGCAATAATAGTACCGAAAAAAAACAGGTGCTGGATAAACTCTGTGGGTCGGGCAGCATCCGTAGGGGCTAATGATGTTAATTGATGTTCAGGGTTGAAACCCTGGATCAAAGCTGAGCGAGATGAGGAACGTCTGCCAGTTAAGTGATAGGTGGAACCAGATGGAGAGGGGATGAATGGGCTGGGGATGAGGTTGGGAAGGATGAACAAAGGGAGAAGAGATCGAGAGGGACAGGCGAGTGTGTGCAGGAGGAGAGCACCAGGGATGTGGGTTACCTGAAAATGGAAAATTCAGTGTTCGTACCATTGAATTGTAATGGTCACTGATCCACCAAGTTTACTCCTTCCTTTGTCCACCCCTCCCATGCACCCACCAAACACAACTTGTGGTTTGTAACAGTTTCCTCCCACATCCCAAAGAATGAAAGGTTTTCTTAGCCATTCCAAATTTCCACTAGAGTGTAGGTAAGCTGTTGAACCTGCGGGGTGTAAATGGGAATGTGGTGGAATAAAGTGAGGTCTGCATTGGATTAGTGTAAATATGTGCCTGGTAAAAATGTGCTTGGTGGGCTGAAGGGCCCGTTTCTGTGTTGATATGACTCCATGTCTTTATATATCCTCCAGATCCAGGGGCCACAGTTTTAGAATAAAGGGGAAGCCATTTAAGACTGAGGTGAGAAAAAACTTTTTCACCCAGAGAGTTGTGAATTTGTGGAATTCCCTGCCACAGAGGGCAGTGGAGGCCAGGTCACTGGAAGGATTTAAGAGAGAGTTAGATTGAGCTCTAGGGGCTAGTGGAATCAATGGATATGGGGAGAAGCCAGGCACGGGGTTATTGATTGGGAACGATCAGCCATGATCACAATGAATGGCGGTACTGGCTCGAAGGGCCGAATGGCCTCCTCCTGCACCTATTTTCTATGTTTCTATGTTTCTATATGCAGAAAATACCTATGCTAAGCATATATAAAACTTGTCTGCATGTGTCCAGTGGAGGAGGTATATTCTGTGTTAAATGTTTGGACACGTAGTCACCCGTTGACCATAGAATTCTTCTTCAAGATGTTCCAAGGACGTGTCTCATCCGAGTCATTCCTTCATCTCCCCTCTCCCATCAGGCAAGAGGTACAGAAGTGTGAAAGCGCACACCTCCAGATTCAGGGACACTTTCGTCTCAGCTGTTATCGGGCAACTGAACCATCCTGTCACCAGCTAGAATGCAGTCCTGACCTATTATCTACCTCATTTGAGACCCTCGGATATCTTTAATCGCACATTACTGGACTTTATCTTGCACTAAAGGTTACTCCCTTTATCCTGTATCTATACACTGGACAGCTTGATTGTAATAATATATAGTCTAGTTTTTTCACTGACTGGATAACACATAATAAAAAAGCTTCTCACTGTACCTCGGTACGTGACAATAATAAACTAAACTGAAGCTATTTCCCTTGAGTCTTATGAACGGGTTGATCTTTATAGATTTAACCTAGGGTCAAAAAAACATGCATGCCATGTTTTAATACTAACATAATACTAACTAGAAGTCTTTAGATGATAAAGACAAAACAATTGTTATCTATCTATCTATCTATTTAGTTTATTATCTCCCACATATAACTTATCCTATTTACCTGCCCCCTTGCCTTTAGAATCTTTAGCGAGAAAAACCCGTGCATGATAGAAATGAAATATAAACAGAAAATGCTGGGGATATTCGGGTAAGATGGCTGGCATTGTGGTTGGCATGGACGAGTTGGGCCGAAGAGCCTGTTTCCGTGCTGTATGACTCTATAACTCTAAGTCGGGTAGCGTGAAGTGGGTGATCAGCCTAAAATATTAACGCGATTTCTCTCTCTACAGTTGTTGCCCTATCTGTTGACCACCTCAAGTATTTCAGGTTTTTATTTCTGGTCTTTGTGTCTTGTGGAGCTATTGGAGTCTTGTGGAGCGTGTTATGGGACCTGGCATCCCACCCCTTATGGACTATCCCAGTACTGTGACGGACTCGTTCACAGATTCAACAATGTTTTGTCATTGAGTGTCTGGAACTGTCAGCGCACCAAGAGGCTGAATCAATGCCACACAATCAATGCCCATCTACAGGAATAAAATGTACGCATCAAAGCGTAAGTAACTAAAATGGAGATGGACAGTAATTTTTCTCAAAGCCTGTCTCTGTATTTTATCTTGCTTGGAAAGCTCTACATACAGCTGAGGTGTGATCAACTCAAAATTAATTTACCACAAAACGCGACACTCCAAATTTACTTCAGCAGCTGATAAATATACCCAATTTGTAATTTTTCCCAAAGCTGGTTTAGCCATCCATTTAATCATTAATCACACAAGAAAACCAAATTCAATACAAATTTCCAGGGAATAATAATCGCAAATTAATAGAATCATAAAAGTATCTGGCGTAGAAGCAGGTCTTCGACCCACTATCAATGCACAGGCACATTTATACTAGTACCATTTTATGACGAGATATATACAGTAATACATGGCAGGGCCCTTGCAGGCGAAGGTACCGTGCTCTACACTATACGATCGAGGGGAATGAGGTATAATGGAACCAAAGAGACATACAGCATGGTGGCACAGCGGTAGAGTTGCTGCCGTACAGCGCCAGAGACCCCGGGTCGATCCTGACTACAGGTGCTGTCTGTGCGGAGTTTGTACATTCTCCCCACGACATGCGTGGGTTTTCTCCGGGATCTCTGGTTTCCTCCCACATTCCAAAGACGTACAGGTTTGTAAGGTAATTGGCTTGGTAAAAATGTAAATTGTCCCCAGTATGTGTTGGATAGAGTTAGTGTGCAGGGATCGCTGGTCGGCACTGATTCGGTGGGCCCAAGGGCCTGTTTCCGTGTGGTATCCCTAAACTAAATTAAACTATGCCTGAAACAATGAGCTTGATTAAACCGTAGGGCGCACACAAGCTACGCTCGTGCTTACCTGCTGCATCCTTCAGGTCTGCCGCCAGCTCACTGGCAAAGCTCCGCACAACGCAGTGCCTCGTAACCTCTCCCTCGTCCGCTAGTAATGAAACTCCATCGACCACACCAGCCGTTGAGTAGCGAGCTGCACTGTAGAATGGATATTAAGCTACAAGTATTCTATGGGTGACAGTGCCTCATGATTAATTTTAATCACCACAATCAAATTGTGAATTTTATTGGAATAGCTCCTTAACTGGGGAATATTGCCTGATAATGCTGAGTGTTCAACTGGAGCTAAAGTAATGTCGTAATGTATTAGTATTCAAATGTGAGGATCTGTTGATGGAAATGTTCCACTATTCAAGAAGGAACAGGCGAAAGAGGGAAAACTATTGGCCGGTTAGCCTGACTTTAGTGGTTGGTAATATTTTAGACTCCATTATTAGTGGGCCTGTCCCACTTAGGTGACTTTTTAGGCGACTGCTGGAGACTATGCAGATGCCACATGATCAATACATGTTCGCGGGTGGTTGCCGGGGAGTCGCCTTCATGGTCGTGAGGAGTTCCCGCATTCTGGGAACTAGTCGCGGCCTCATTATGGTCGCCGTGAATTTTTCAACATGTTGAAAAATTAGCTGCGATTAGAATGAAGCCGCCATGGAGAGTAGCGGGAATTCTCGAGCCGAAGGTGGGTCGCCAGGAGGTCCTAATGGGTTGCCAGGAGGTCGAAGGTTCTCGGAAGTTCTCGTAGGTTGTAGGCGGTGCTGACCGGTGAATTTCATTGGCTCATTGGGGGGGAAAAAAAGGTAAGCAGTAGTTTTCAAAACCAAGGATAACCGACCGGTAATGTTAAATGTCCGCCGAGCTTCACAGCCGTGTATCTCTGGCTTCTGAAAAGTTGTCTCCACTCCTTCTTCCCCCTACTCCCCCTCCTCTCCCCCCCTCTTTTAAAGGACTTACCGTACACTGTGCTTTAGCCATCTTTTTACAGCGCCAACCTTCCTGTTCATCGCGGTGTGTGTCTGTTTCACCTTGGCTTTGCACCGTGCGAATTTCTTAGACAGCGCTCCCCCACTTGCCCTGTCCTCCGCCAGGGGAGATCTTGCCTGACAAATCTGTTGGAATTCTTTGAGGAAGTAAATAGCAGGAGAGTCAGAGGATGTAGTTTGCATGGATTTTCAGGCCTTTGATAAGATGCCACACGTGAGGCTGCTAAACTAGATGGTAATGGAGGAAATATACTAGCATGGATAGAATGTTGGCTGAATGGCAGAAGGCAAAGAGTGGGCATACAGGGGGATTTTTCCAGTTGGTTCTGTCCACGGCAGTTTTCCCTTGGCACCGGTAACAACCCAGTCCAAAGGTTAAGCCCCCAGTGAGCCCCCCAGGCTATGTACACCCTTTCCTCATCAGCAACATTTTTTGGCAACCTGCATCAAAACAAAGGTTTCAAAGGTCTTTTATTGTCACGTGTACCAATGAAGGTACGGTGATATTCGTATTACGGTACAACCATACTATAAAAAGCAACAAGACACACAACTACATAAAAGTTAACATAAACATCCACCACAGCGGATTCCACACATTCCTCACTGTGGTGGAAGGCAATAAAGTCTAATCTTCTTCCCTCATTTTCTCCCACGATCGGAGCAGTCGAATCGTCTGTAGTTGTGGCGATCAAAGCTCCCGCGTCGGGGCGGTCGAAGCTCCCGCGGCCTGGAGCTCCCAATGTCGATCTCCAGGAACCGCGAGCTCCACGATGTTACGTCCTGCAGGCTCCCGTGGTTGGAGCTCCCGGTCGATCTCCAGCAGAGGTCGCCAACTCCTCGATGTTAGTCCGCAGTGTGGACGGAGATATGATACGGAATCTCCGTCAAGGTAAGAGATTTTTAAGAACGTTTCCCCAAGCCCCACCCCCCACATAAAATGAGCTAAAGAACACTAAAATATACATTTAACACATACTAAAGAAACAACAGAGAAGGAAGGGACAGACAGACTGTTGGCAAGGCAGCCATTGCTGCAACTACAGAATGTTTACTTATAGTTATCACTGAATGCTCTCATTCCTCCCTTATGACTCGAGTCCATTGTAGCTCTGCAGCCATTCTCTAGTCTATTTCCCATGCTGCCCTTTCCATCCAAGGAATCATTACTCAACATGTTACAGCCTAGGATACAACGTGTTGGAGTAACTCAGAGGGTCAGGCAGCATCGCTGTAAAACATATATAGGTGATGTTTCATGTCGGGACCCTTCTTCAGACTGAAACATCACCTATCCATGTTCTCCAGAGATACTGCCTGACCTGCTGAGATCCCCCAGCACGTTGTGACCTTTTGTGTAAACCAGCATCTGTAGTTCCTTTCTTGAACATGTTACCCTCTCTTTACGCTCCTCGGATTACCAGAGAAGAGAAGTTAGTCTTAATATCACATACTTGGGCATCTTTAATGGTCCCTGAATTACAGGGACAGGGAATCACTACTCAACATGTTACAACCTAACCGTCTCATTACATGTTCACAGCTCAGAAGCTGGGTATCTAGTGATAATTGTAAGGCATTCATCTTCAGAAGCAATTTGGTTTTTAGTTTTAGAGATGCAGCGTGGAAACAGGCCCTTCGGCCCACCGAGTCTGCACCGACCAGCAATCCCCGCGATGCCCACACATTAACACTATCCTCCACACACTAGGGACAATTTACACTTGTACCAAGCCAATTTATCTACATACCTGTATGACTTTGGAGTGTGGGTGGAAACCGAAGATCTCGGAGAAAACCCATGCGGTCGCGCGGAGAACGTACAAACTCTGTACAGACGGCACCTGTAGTCAGGATCGAACCCGGATCTCTGGCGCTGTAAGGCAGCAACTCCACTGCTGCGCCACCGTGCCGCCCTCTTTAGATAATGATACCGTGTATCCAAATAGGGCAGCAAATTGACAATATACTTGTGGAATGCAACATTCATGGAGTGCAGGTCAGGAAACAAACTTCTCTTGGAGCAGAATATCTAACGATTGCCTTTCACCTTGGCCTTTCACAGCATCATCAACATCTTTAAACATTTCACCATTAGTCAAGTAAATGCTGTGACCATTACAACAGGTCAAAGAAGGGTCTGAAGAAGGTTCCCGACCTGAACCGTCACCTATCCATGTTCGCCATGGATGGTTTTTGACCCGCTGGGTTACTACAGCATTTTTTGTGTCTTTCTAAAGCAGGCCAAATATTAGGTATCTGACAATCAGTCACTCATTAGTGTTCCACCCCCAAGATATCTCTTAAATTACGATACACATATAAGAGAATATTCCCCAATTTCTGTTGTGAATGGACTTCCAACACTTTCAACGTAATCCAGAACAAAGCAGCTTTTTTTTTTGCTCCATCCATCATCATTGGCATTCCCTATCCACTGATGCCTTTTATATCATCCACAAGAGACAACTCATCAACGTTTTCATAGTTGTACTTTCCAAACTCTCTTGCTTAGAAAATCCAGGGCAATAGAGGTGTGTGTTTGGGAAGTGCAACTAAGGCACCCTTTGTTCCAGTTTAGATGTATATTGGTTTTATTTCATAGCTGCAATTCTGGAACCTTGCCTACCAAACAGCCTTTGAGAGCACCATCACTGTATAATCTTCATGGTTAAGGAAGAGTTTCCCAGCAACTGAGGGCAGTTAGGCTTGGACAATGTATGTTAACCTTGCCAGTAATGTCCACATTCCAGAATGGTGCTTGATACTTTACCATGATGTGTTTTCTCTTAATAAAAAATGTGATTATTTCAGTGGAGAGTAGACAAAAACGCTGGAGAAACTCAGCGGGTGAGGCAGCATCTATGGAGCGAAAGATTAGGCGACGTTTCTGGTTGAGACCCTTCTTCGACCCGAAACGTCGCCTATTCCTTCGCTCCATAGATGCTGCCTCACCCGCTGGGTTTCTCCAGCTTTTTTGTCTACCATCGATTTTTCCAGCATCTGCAGTTCTTTCTTAAACATTATTTCAGTGGAAGTATGATTTACAAAATTGATTTAACACCATCTTTTATATATTAAAAAAATCTCCCAACATTTCAACTTATACTATATTTTATCCTTGAAGATTAGTTTATTTAGGCATTATGTTCAGCATTGTGGGCCGAAAGGCCCATTCCGGCGCTGTGCTGACTATTGTGTTATAGGGTAATTTAGCTTGGTATCATGTTCTGCACAGGCATTGTGGGCTGAAGGGCCTGTTCCTATGCTGTACTGTTCACAGTTTTATAAGATTAGATCATTGTAGTACATTGTGTGGTTCAGACATTCTGGGATGAAGGGCTTGTTCATAAGTTATAGGAGCAGAATTAGGCCATTTGGCCCATCGTTTACTCTGCCATTCAATCATGGTTGATCTAACTTCTCCCCCTCAACTCCATTCTCCTGCCTTCTCCCCATAACCCCTGACACCGTTACTAATCAAGAATCTGTCAATCTCCACCTTAAAAATATCCATTGACTTGGTCACTGCAGCCTCCAGTGTCAATGAGTTCCACAGATTCACCACCCTTGGACTAACGACCCTCTGCTGTATTGTAAATTAGTTTATCTTGGTACCTTGTGGGCCACCGGCATTGTGAGCCGAAGGGCCTGTTCCTGTGTTGTACTGTTCACTGTTGTCAGCAGTGGATGAGAAACTGTTGTGATTCACTTTAATGGGAGGTTTGAGGCTGTAATAAGGATGACTGGAAATATGATATCTCCTTTGAGATTCTGTGTAACATAATTGAATAGGAAAAGGTTTGATGCATTATGATTCTATATTAATACTGGGTTGGAGAACATTTGCAGTTTACTGCTTTATCCTTGCCGATGGTAAATCAGGAGATTATTTGCCTAAATGTTTGATGTTTTCCCTTGTAATTTGAATTTGTGAACTTACTGCCTCATAAAGTGCCTCATAAACTGTAAAGTGCTCCAGTTTATAGCATAATTAACCACCAGCTCGTTAATATTCTTGCTATTGTCCATTTTGCCTAATTTTGACCTTAAGATTACGTATCTTTCAAAGATTTCTTCAGAGATTGTGTTTTATAAAAATAAAACAAAATGAGGCTATCAGTGGATACAGGATTAAGAGCACAAATATGCTTCATGGATGTTATACCATGTAGGCTTTGCCGTGTCAGACAAACACAATGCAAGCCCAGCCAAGAGTGGCACAGGTGGCAGAGATGCTGCCTCACAGCACCAGAGACCCCGGTTCGATCCCGACGCATTCTGTCTGTGTGGAGTTTGCACGTTCTCCATGTGACTGCGTAGGTTTCCTCCCATGACCCGGAGACATGCGGGTTTCTAGGCTAATTGGCCTCTGTAAATTACCCATTGAATAAGACATAGAAATCTGCACAGTGATGGGGTCATCTTCACAGTTGAATCACAAGTTTTCAGAGCCCTATACCTTCTTCCTGATGGTAAGAGTGAAATGAGAACTTGGCCAGAGCGGTATGGGTCTCTGATGATGGCTGCCTTTTTGAGGCAGTGCCTCTTGTACCTCCCTTTGATGGTGGAGCGGTCAGTACTGGATTGAGCTGTGTTCACCACTATTTCTAATCCTCTTCGTTCCTGGGTCTTTGAGTTGCCCAACCAGGCTGTGATGCAGCCTGTCAATATTCTCTCTTCTGTACACCTGTAGAGGTTCAAGTGAGTATTTGACAACATATCGAATGTCCCTCTATCTTCTGAGGAAGTAGAGGCGTTGTTGGGCTTTCTCTATGATTGCATCAATGAGCTGGGCCCAGGACATCCCACTATAGGTACACGTATGTGTGTTATAAGCAGGGCAGAATTGATAAGTAAGTTGCATTCAGTCCAAGAAACAATTCTTAGCGAAAAAGATAATCGCAAACTATCTCAAGGAACCTGAGAAGCTTTGTATTTGAGCGCCTTAAACCTTGTCTCCGTTCCTGTAGCTGTTTTCCGCTAACTCCAGACTCTCTTGCTCCCGATTGTGTGTGACATTTTTCCTTTCCGACCCCATTCGCTTCTCTTTGACGTTTACTTTGTAACTAACAAACCTCATGAGTAACCTTATCCCCTCCGTTACTTTTTCCATTGCTAATCCTGCTGCTTCTTTCACAGATGGACAAATTCCTTATCACCTGTGTCTGTTCTCTCACACGATTAACTTTCTCTTGAATGGAACCCTCGCCCTGATTGTCTTGCATTCTATCTTGTACACTGTTTGCATTCATGACTTGCTCCTTTGAATGTTGCCACCACTCGTTTTTTCTCTCTGTGCCTCTTGATTGCAGCCAGCCCTGAATTGATTTCCTTCCTGGCACATTCAATGTAAGTTTATCTGCCCCTGGTTATCTGCCTGTTCCCAGCAAAGCACTGCAGTCTAAATTACTACATGGCCTTCACAGTCTGCAAATGTTAAATGTAATTCTGTTTCAGCACATTATTTGCAGAGAACATTTTTTTTTTACTTCACTGACCATCAATAGAAAATAGACATTAGACAATAGGTGCAGGAGAAGGCCATTCGGCCCTTCGACCCAGCACCGCCATTCAATGTGATAATCGCTGATCATCCACAATCAGTACCCCATTGCTTCCTTCTCCCCATATCCCTGGACTACACTATCTTTGAGCTCCATCTAACACTCTCTTGAAAGCATCCAGAGAACCGGCCCTCAGACTCAGAACTCTCTGTGTGAAAAAGTATTTCCTCATCTCCATTCTAAATGGCTTATCTCTTATTCTTATAGAAACATAGAAACATAGAAAATAGGTGCAGGAGTAGGCCATTCGGCCCTTCGAGCCTGCACCGCCACTCAATATGATCATGGCTGATCATCCAACTCAGTATCCTGTACCTGCCTTCTCTCCATACCCCCTGACCCCTTTAGCCACAAGGGCCACATCTAACTCCCTCTTAAGTATAGCCAATGAACTGGCCTCAACTACCTTCTGTGGCAGAGAATTCCACAGATTCACCACTCTCTGTGTGAAAAATGATTTTCTCATCTCGGTCCTAAAATACTTCCCCCTTATCCTTAAACTGTGACCCCTTGTTCTGGACTTCGCCAACATCGGGAATAATCTTCCTGCATCTAGCCTGTCCAACCCCTTAAGAATCTTCTAAATTATAGCGAGTACAAGCCGAGTCTATCCAGTCTTTCTTCATATGAAAGTCCTGCCATCCCAGGAATCAGTCTGGTGAACCTTCTCTGTACTCCCTCTATGGCAAGAATGTCTTTCCTCAGATTAGGAGACCAAAACTGTACGCAATACTCCAGGTGTGGTCTCACCAAGACCCTGTACAACTGCAGTAGAACCTCCCTGCTCTTATACTCAAATCCTTTTGTTATGAATGCTAACATACCATTCGCTTTCTTCACTGCCTGTTGCACCTGCATGCCTACTTTCAATGACTGGTGTACCATGACACCCAGGTCTCGTTGCATCTCCCTTTTTCCTAATCGGCCACCATTCAGATAATAGTCTACTTTCCTGTTTTTGCCACCAAAGTGGATAACCTCACATTTATCCACATTATACTGCATCTGCCATGCATTTGCCCACTCACCCAACCTATCCAAGTCACCTTGCAGCCTCCTAGCATCCTCCTCACAGCTAACCCCAGCTTCGTGTCATCCGCAAACTTGGAGATGTTGCATTCAATTCCCTCATCCAGATCATTAATATATATTGTAAATAGCTGGGGTCCCAGTACTGAGCCTTGCGGTACCCCACTAGTCACTGCCTGCCATTCTGAAAAGGACCCGTTTACTCCTACTCTTTGCTTCCTGTCTGCCAGCCAGTTCTCTATCCACATCAATACTGAACCTTAATACTGAATTCTTAAACTGTGGCCCCTGGTTCTGGACTCCCCCAACATCGGGAACATGTTTCTTGCCTCTAGTGTGTCCAAACCCTGAATAATCTTATATGTTTCAATAAGATACCCTCTCATCCTTCTAAATTCCAGAGTAACAAGGCCAGCCGCTCCATTCTATCAACATATGACAGTCCCGCCTCCCGGGAATTAACCTTGTGAACCTATGCTGCACTCCCCCAATAGCAAGAATGTCCTTCCTCAAATTTGGAGACCAAAACTGCACACAATATTCCAGGTGTGGTCTCACTAGGGCCCTGTACAACTGCAGAAGGACCTCTTTGCTCCTAAACTCAACTCCTCTTGTTATGAAGGCCAACATGCCATTTGCTTTCTTCACTGCCTGCTGTACGTGCATGCTTACTTTCAGTGACTGATGAACAAGGACCCCCAGATCCCGTTGTACTTCTCCTTTTCCCAACTTGACAATGGTGAAACAAAAGAATACTTAGTCATCTCTTGCTGGTAGGCACCTTGACAATTAGCACGATAGTTCTAGGACTCTGGAAGAAAGCTCCCAGTATTTTATTCACTTTTAATCTTTGCCTCTTGACACATTGGTACATGTTGGTTAAGAAGGAACTGCAGATGCTGGAAAATCGAAGGTAGACAAAAGTGCTGGATAAACTCAGCGGAGGTGTTCGGCGAAACTTGTTAAACTGTCTTCGGAGGGAGGAGGAGAACTTCTTCAAAGTTTCGCCAAACACCTCCGCTCGGTCTGTAATAACCTACCTGATCTCCCGGTGGCTCAGCACTTCAACTCCCCCTCCCTTTCCGAATCCGACCTTTCTGTCCTGGGCCTCCTCCATGGCCAAAGTGAGCACCACCGGAAATTGGAGGAGCAGCACCTCATATTTCGCTTGGACAGTCTATACCCCAGCGGCATGAACATTGACTTCTCCAATTTCCGGTAGCCCTTATTGTCTCCTCCCCTTCTCAGCTCTCCCTCAGCCCTCTGGCTCCTTCTCTTCCATTCTTCTTCCCGACCCCCCCCCCCCTCCCCCACCCTACATCAGTCTGAAAAAGGGTTTCGGCTCGAAACGTTGCCTTTTTCCTTCGCTCCATAGATGCTGCCGCACCCTCTGAGTTTCTCCAGCACTTTTGTCTACCTTGGTATTCTCTTTAGCAATTTTAAAACACTATTTATATTAACAATACTAAAATATGAAGACATCAGAAACTCTTTATATAAACGTGACATTCTAAATATTGTGCTGTTTGTTTAAGTGACTTCTTATAAATCTTGCTGAGAAGTAGCTTAAACAGACTAAGCTACTGTGCTTAAGACAGCAGCATTCTGTTTGACAGAGAATAGAAATGTAATGTAATTGGATGTGAGATTGTACTGTGTATATATTTAATGTACTTTCAGAGAGATGAATTAAATACTGGGAGCTTTCTTCCAGTCATAGAATTATCGTGCTAATTGTCAAGGTGCCTACCAGCAAGAGATGACTAAGTATTCTTTTGTTTCACCATTAGTTAATAAATGTGCACAGTGATGTGGCTTGTAGAGTTGCTGCCTCAGAGCCAGAGACCCGGGTTCGAACTTGACCTCGGCTACTGTCTGTGTGGAGTTTGCACGTTCTCCCTCTGACTTCATGGCTTTCCTCCATTTGCCTCGGTTTCCTCCCACATCTCAAAGACGTGCGGGTTTGTAGGTTAATTGGCCTCTGTAATTTACCCCTAGCGTGTAGGAAGTGGATGGGAAAGTGGAATAACAGAGAACTAGCGTGAATAGGTCAGTGGTCAGTCAAAGGGCCTGTTTCCATGCCATACCTTCAAATTCAAATGAAACTAAATGAAGCAGGAATTGCATTGTGATGGTACCAAATTACAGGAGCAAAGGGTGTTGATCCGCCTGCAGAGGCCACAAGATCCGCCTGCAGAGGCCACAACAAGATTGAGAAACAGACTTGCAAAGCGAAGTACCAAGCCAGCCTAGGATATAGACCAGGACAAGGTATTCCTGATAGAAAACGGTATTGAATCAATGGCTTATGTGAGCCCAGAATGATGCCAGATTCGGGGTTGTCACTTTGATCACTTTTTTGGATGATAGGTAGAATTCATAGTTAGAACAGCATAAGAGACCCAGCTTACAGGAGGTTCAAGGCACCATTTATGTTATTACAAGGCACGTGGTCTTATTGTAGATAGTATGCAATGGTTAGCATGGAGATAGTGGGCTGAAGGGCCTATTTTCAATGCTGTTTGGCCCTGACTATAACACGGAGTCCAATAACAATGTGGGAAGCAAAAGGCTCAGCACAAGGTGCTGTCAGGCATAGACAATACTGATGAAGGTGGTGGCATTTCAGGAGATCTGAAACTCTGTCTATAAAGACTCTTGGAGAAGAGAGAGAACTGCAGATGCTGGTTTCCATAGAAACAACCAACAAAGTGCTGGAGTAACTCAGCAGGTCAAGCAGTGTCTCTGAAGAACATGGATGGGTGACATTTTAGGCTGAACTCTTCTTTAGACTCTCGCCCTTATGGAGTTAAGGAACAAAGAGGAAGGAAGATGACTGAACTTTAATCCCTTCCCTCGCTGTGGGAAACGCTGATTCCGCTGTGTGGGGATGTTCATGTTAAATTCTATCGTGTCTTGCGTTCTTTTTATTCGTTTGGCTGTATGGTAACCCAAATCTCGCTGTACCAATTGGTGCAGTGACAATAAATGTAAACTTGAACTTGAATTATTGAATGGCTTGAACTAAGCACTGATTGAGAAATGATTCAAGATGTCATTGAAAGATAGTAGCAAATCAAAAACACTACAGATCCTGTGATCCATGATGCAGCATATATGGACGCGTTATCTCAATGCAGTGTCGGTAAAGTGTAGATAGTCAACTTGAAAGGATTCAGGGAAGAATTAACGACCTTGGAGACAGTTCAGAAAAAGAAAGGTATTTTGGATTGCTCTGTGACATCAAAAAGGACATCAAGGCAAATGAGAGATACTATGTCTTTAGGGAGTCAGAGCGAGGAAAAGGGACCTATTGTGGAGTGAAAGCAGAAGCACAATAGCAGAAAACTTTATAAAGCCGCCAATTCAGAGAGATAGCTGTGAAAATTAAAACAAAACCACCAATGATGGAAATCGGCACTGAAAGCAGAACATGCTGGAAATGCTCAGCAGGTCAGGCAGCATCTGTGGAAAGAGAAAGAGTTCACATTTCAGGACTTGGACCCTTCCACGGAACCTAAGATCGACCGACTGACCAAATGGTGCCAGCACAATAACCTGGCCCTCAACACCAGCAAAACCAAGGAACTGATTGTGGAGTTTGGAAGAGGTAGGATGGGGACCCACAGTCCCATTTATATCAACGGGTCGATGGTGGAAAGGGTCAAGAGCTTCGAATTCCTGGGCGTGCATATCTCTGAAGATCACACCTGGTCCGAGAACACTGATGCAATTATAAAGAAAACACATCAGCGCCTCTACTTCGTGAGAAGATTACGGAGAGTCGGTTTGTCAAGGAGGACTCTCTCTAACTTCTACAGGTGCACAGTAGAGAGCATGCTGACCGGTTGCATCATGGCTTGGTTCGGCAACTTGAGTGCCCTGGAGCGGAAAATACTACAAAAAGTAGTAAACACTGCCCAGTCCATCACCGGCTCTGACCTCCCTTCCATCGAGGGGATCTATCGCAGTCGCTGCCTCAAAAAGGCTGGCAGCATCATCAAGGACCCACACCATCCTGGCCACACACTCATCTCCCCGCTACCTTCAGGTAGAAGGTACAGGAGCCTGAAGACTGCAACATCCAGGTTCAGGAATAGCTACTTCCCCACAGCCATCAGGCTATTAAACTCAACTCAAACAGAACCTCTGAACATTAAGAGCCCATTATCTGTACATTTGCACTTTATCTGCTTATTTATTCATGTGTATATATTTATATAATGGTATATGGACACACTGATCTGTTCTGTATTCATGCCTAGTATATTCTGTTGTGCTGAAGCAAAGCAAGAATTTCATTGTCCTATCTGGGACACATGACAATAAACTCTCTTGAATCTTAATACAGAGATTATGTAGAAGCATAGAACTGATGTCTATTACAACCCCACTGACTCCCACAACTACCTCGACTTCACTTCTTCCCACCCTGCTTCCTGCAAAGACTCTATCCCTGACTCCCAATTCCTCCGTCTACCCCTCTTCTGCGCCTAAGATGAGGTGTTCCATACTAGAACATCCATGATGTCCTCATTCTTTAGGGAACGGGGGTTCCCCTCCCCCATCATAAATGAGGCCCTCACTCGTGTCTCCTCGGTACCACTTGCTCCCCCTCTCCCTAGTCGCAACAGAGACAGTCTCTCTAGGCCTTACCTTCCACCCCATCAGCCAACCCCAACGGGATCCCACCTTTCCCATCTCCCATAGCCACATTTTCCCATCTCCACCCCTTTCCGCCTTCCACAGAGACCCGTTCCCTCCGCAACTCATCCTTTCCCACTCAAACCACCCCCTCCCCAGGTACCTTCCCCTGCAACCGCAGAAGATGCAACACCTGTCACTACACCTCCTCCCTTGACTCTGTCCAGGGACTCCAACAGTCCTTTCAGGTTAGGCGGGGGTTCACTTGTACCTCCTCCAACCTCGTCTACTGCATCCGTTGTTCAAGATGTGGACTCTTATACATCGGCGAGACCAAACGCAGACTGGGCAATCGTTTCGGGGAACACCTTCGCTCAGCCCGCGTGAACCAACCTGATCTCCCGGTTGCTGGACACTCTCATTCTCCTTCCCATTCCTACACAGACCTTTCTGTCCGTGGTCTCCTCCATTGTCAGAGTGAGGCTAAATGCAAATTGGAGGTCTGAAGAAGGGTGTCGGCCCGAAACGTTGCCTATTTCCTTCACTCCATAGATGCTGCTGCACCCGCTGAGTTTCTCCAGCACTTTTGTCTACCTTCGATTTTCCAGCATCTGCAGTTCCTTCTTGAACACGGCATCTCATATTTCGCTTGGGCAGCTTACAACCCAGTGGAATGAATATTGATTTCTCGCACTTCAGGTAGCCCCGGCATTCCCTCTCTCTCCATCCCTCCTCCACCCAAGTTGCACTAGCTTCTCATTTTTACCCTACAAACAGCTTACAATGACCTGTTTCCTTTATCATCGTTGCATATCTTTCATTCATTGTTCTTTATCTCTCCACATCAAAAGACTCCACATCACCATCTATATCTCTCATTTCCGTTATCCCTAACTAGTCTGAAGAAGGGTCTCGACCCGAAACGTCACCCATTCCTTCTCTCCAGGCTACCTGTCCCGCTAGAGTTACTCCAGCTTTCTGTGTCTACCTTTGGTTTAAACCAGCATCTGCAGTTCCTTCTTACACATAGAACTGCAGATGCCAGTTTGTTACACATAGAACTGCAGATGCTGGTTTATACCAAAGATAGACACACATCTCTGGAGAAAAATGATGGGTGACGTTTCGGGTCAGGACCCCTCTTCAGAAAAAAAGATCTCAGAGATGCGGCCTGACCCTCTGAGTTACTCCAGCACTTTGTGTCGATCTCTAATCCGGAGATTGTTGTGTCTGAGTTAGAGGCATCCAGCACAGAGCTAACGGCAAGGTGCATTTGTAACCACTGTAGCGGTGGGTAAGACTTATTAGCCTAGTTTTAATTGTGATGTATACAGATAACACCAGGAAGATGTAAGTCAAGAGTATGTAACGCAATATGGTCCGAGTTATGAAGATAATTATGTTGATGCAACGATTATAGAATAAACTGTGAGGCTAAGTATGAATGAAGCCTCTGTAGGAGACATTGATAAGAATGTTACCAGTGCCTGGAATGACATATTAAGTTTCCAGTGAAGTGTTTAATGAACCAAGAGACCAAATGATTAAATAAACTTAATGTTAAATTTAAAACTGTCTATTGATATAAATAGTCAAGTGTAGTTAATAGTCCTAGGCACTGGAAACAGAACAACAGTCCACTGTTTAATTTTATGTAGGTAAATATGATAGTTTGTGTAGATTTGTATTTGAAGATAGAGAACAAGGTATAATGTATGCACATGTTTAAGAGTTTAATTTATTGTCATGTGTGTCTCTGGAGACCATGGATAGGTGACGTTTCGGGTTGAGATCCTCCTTCAGACCCTTTTCAGATACTGCCTAATCTGCCAAATATTTCAAGCTTTCTTTTTATTTCCAACTTCCAATACCTGCAGTTTTTTTTTATTTATCGTAAAAATTAATATGTCGATCTTTTCAGTTGGCAGGCTGGTGGAACTGACTTCTAGATTAAAGCGTGATCTTGGAGTAAATAATGATCAGTCTGAAGAAGGGTCTCGACCCAAAATGTCACCTATTGCTTCGCTCCATTGATGCTGCCTCACCCGCTGGGTTTCTCCAGCATTTTTGTCTACCATCTGGTGGTAAAAAATGATTTTTGTGCTTTAAAGTTATCTTCCCCATTTTGATATATTCAGCAGAATGACACATGTTACAAACATCATTTAATCGCACCTGACTCCATTCATGTGATTGAGTATTCAGTTAGTCTGATAACACTTCTTTGTTCACCTAATACTTTGGATATAAAGCAAGGGTTTTATTATTTTTTTTATTCCAGTTGTGTCCAATTTAGTCCAGCCAAAATCAATTTAGTTTTACATTAACCTTTTATTCTTTAGCTGTTGAATTGTTTGACGATAATCTACTGTGTGTCTAAACTGATTATGCCCCGAGAGGAATAATCAGCAGGTTTAGGTTTATTATTGTCAAGTCTACAGTGAGCAGCGTTTTTTTTTTGCATGCTATTCAAACAGATCAGATATATACATACACACATCAAATCTAACTCACGTAGAATAGATTTTTTAAAAAGGGGGAGATGCAGAGTGCAGAATAGTTCTCAGCATTGAAGTGCATCAATTCCAAGGACATTACAATGTCCGCAACGGGGGAGAGGTGAATCAGACAGTGGCCTGTGAATCCAGTTAATCGGCCAGAAGTACTGATAACAAGCTGTGCGTGTGTGTACCCTTATGAGGCAGATGAAAGAGAAGGATTATAGGTTATGTGTCTGGTCTGCACTGATTTGAATTGGAGTGGTGTTGGATATTGTCATCCTAGGCGAAGAGTTCAAAGCAATTTTGCTTCTCGCAAGCCAAGAAATTTCACATTGGATAATTCAAATGCTTGGCTAATTAATAATACTGAGTCACAACTACGTCGCACACATGTTATACTGGAATATCTCTCCAAGTGCAGAACATTGTGTTTTCTCCATATGTGTGTGTATGTTTATATTGTAACCTAAAGTAAAGCAGTCGTGGTGTGCCTTTTCTCAAACAATGTGACTAATTTGCAGATGGTCTGGAGGGTTGATGGCACAGTTTCAATCAAATTTGGCTGGAATTCAACAGAATGAAATGAGTCAAAACTGCGAGCGTGTCACTAATCAGAAGGAACACAGTTTCACACAAAATGAGCAACTTTTCTTTACCACTTATCCAATCCAAAAGGGCAGCACAGTGGTAAAGTTGCTGCCTTACCTCGCCAGAGACCTGGGTTCGATCCTGACTAGGGGTGCTGTCTGTACGGAGTTTGTACTTTCTCCCTGAGACCATGTGAGTTTTCTCCGGGTGCTCCGGTTTCCTCTCACGCTCCAAAGGCGTACAAGTTTGTAAGCTTAATTGGCTTCTGTAGATATTGTAAATTGTCCCTCATGTGTAGGATAGTGCTTGTGTGTGGGGATTGCTGGTCAGCACAAACTCAGTGGGCCGAAGGGCCTGTTTCTGCAAAATATCTCCAAACTAAACTAAAGGTCGCGAGGAGAATTATGAATGCAGAAAATTATAAAGTAATATTACTATATAATGTATTATTAATATGCGTATAAATTATATAAAATATAACATTTTATTTTATAATTCATTAAAAAAAAAAGAATTATAGTATAAATAAATACCAATGGGAAAATGATTCTGGGTATCTACTCTATCTGTACCTTTCATAATTTTATTTACGTCTAACGTGCCATCCTTTATACTTTGGTAGTCCACAGAAAACAATCCAAGTTTCTCCGAAAAAAGACGCACGTGTTGAAGTAAGTCAACAGGTCAGGCAGCATCTCTGGAAAACATGGATAAGGGAAGTTTTGGGTCGGGACCCTTCAGACTGATGAAGAAGGGTCCAGACATGAAAAATCATCCATCCCTTTTCTCCAGAGATGCTGCCTTACCTGCTAAGTTACTCCAGCATGTTGTCTTTTTTTTTGTGGACCAGCATTTGCAGTTCTTTGTTTCTGCAAGTTTGTCTGACCTCTCCTTATCATTAATATTTTCTAGACCAGGCAATGTCCTGCTGAGCCTCTTCTGCACCCTCTCCAAAGTCTTCACGTCCTTCCTATAATGTAACGTGATGAACAAAGCTACAAGTGTGTTAAACCAAAGTTTTGTACATGACTTCTCTGTATTTACACTCAATGCCCAACTGATGAAGGCTAGCAATTTAAATGCCTTCTTTACCACCCCATCCATTTGTATTACCACTGACAGGAAGCTATGGACTTGCACCCCAAGATCCCTATGTACATCAATGTTCCTGAGAGTCCTGCAATTTACTGTATACTTTCCTCTTAAGTTTGATCTTCCGATGAACAACACTTCACGCCCGCCAGGATTAACCTCCATCTTCTATCTCTCCAGCCAAATTTCCATCTGATCTCCTCCCTGCTATATTCTTTGACAACCCCTTTTCACTATCCACAACTCAGCCATTTTCATGTAGTCTGCACATTTGCCACCAATACACCTATATTTTTGTCTGCTTTGTAGGAAATTGACTGTACATTTTAAGGGCATCATTGATTGGGAGTGCATTGTTTTTCTGCTGTAACTTGATGAGTAACACTCATGTCTGAGTGAGTGCAAACCTGAAGTTTAGTTTCTGCTAAACTTTAGCAGTAATTTAACAGAACTACATCTACAGTTTTGCTTGAGCACAAAACTATGCTGACTCCCCAAGTGCAATCTTGAGAGAGGCAAGATTACATGATTTTTCCTAAACTAAGGATGTAAAAGATTCAATGCCATTATTTCAAATAGTAGATCAATCAATTAACACTCTCCTTGCCAAATTTATCCTTTCAAACAGATTAAGATTATTATCAGACTATGTCTAATTAGCTAGACAAAAATGCTGGAGAAACTCAGCGGAGGTGGCAGCATCTATGTTGTGAAGGAATAGGTGACGTTTCGGGTCGAGACCCTTCTTCAGACTGATGTGGGAGGGGGGGCGGGAAAAAGAAAGGAAGAGGCGGAGACAGTAGGCTGTGGGAGAGCTGGGAAGGGGGGGGGGGGGAGGTGGGTGAAAGCAATAACTACCTGAAAATGGATAAGTCAATGTTCATACCGCTGAGGTGTAAACTACCCAAGCAAAATATGAGGTTCTGCTCCTCCAATTTGTGGTGTGTTATTAGCTGGTGTGTTTTCTATTTCATGTACAATGGTACAATTTGGAGGCATTTCGGTTTCTGTGAACCACTTTGGGACATACTGTAAAAGGGACTATATAAGTGCAAGTCATTTATTATTTTAATAGTCGTGCACAGTAATACAACATTTCCATTCTGCCTAATGATCGACTCTAATTCCTTTGTTAAATTCTCTCTTAACTCCAACATAATCTCACTTTGTGCATAATTAACACCTCCCATTATTATGAAAACAAAAGTTTTCTGAGAAACTCCTCTGACTCTATCTCAATGCTTAACTATTATGATCAGTTTAGTCAACAGATAATCAGATACTGAGATACAGTGAAAAAGTCAGTGAAAAAACAATACATGATTACAATCGAGCCGTCCACAGTGTACAAGTAAAAGAATGGAGAGACTGTAATGAGTAATTGCAGATCCACTTCTGGGACCAGCATGCAGTATTATCTGGCTTGGGCGCCATCTTGTAAACCAGCATCTGCAGTTCCATGTATGTACATCTCTTCTTGGAGCTTGGTTCAGATATTCACCACTCTCTATGTGAAAAGCATACCCCTCACATCTCCTTCTCATTTCTGTGCCATCTAGCTCCAGAATATTTAATTTATTTCTTTACAATCTTATTACAACCTTCCCTGCTCCTATCCTGTGGAACAGGGGCAAAGCCAGTGTGGGAAGAAAACCTCTCGCAGAGAAAGAAGTTGCATGTTGTGACATTAAGTCCACAGCAGACGCGGACAGGCCTAAACTCCAGCTTCCACCTACACACTAACAAAACGTCCAAGCAACTATTGCAGCCAGAGGAAAGCAGGACAGAGGAATTGTTTTAATCCCCCAGATTCAGATTCAGATTCAGATTCAGATTCAGATTCAACTTTATTGTCATTGTGCAGTGTACAGTACAGAGACAACGAAATGCAGTTAGCATCTCCCGAGAAGAGCGACATAAATATGAGCAGTAAATAAATAAATCTAATAAATCCTGGTGGGAGGAGTGTCCGGGGGGGGGGGGGGGGGGTGTGATTGGCAGTCACCGAGGTACAGTGTTGATTAGTGTAACCGCCGCAGGGAAGAAGCTGTTCCTGGACCTGCTGGTCCGGCAACGGAGAGACCTGTAGCGCCTCCCGGATGGTAGGAGGGTAAACAGTCTGTGGTTGGGGTGAGAGCAGTCCTTGGCGATGCTGAGAGCCCTTCGCAGACAACGCTTGCTTTGGACAGACTCAATGGTGGGGAGTGAGGAACCGGTGATGCGTTGGGCAATTTTCACCACCCTCTGCAGTGCTTTCCGGTCGGAGACAGAGCAGTTGCCATACCATACTGTGCTGCAGTTGGTAAGGATGCTCTCGATGGTGCAGCGGTAGAAGTTCACCAGAATCCGAGGAGACAGATGGACCTTCTTTAGTCTCCTCAGGAAGAAGAGACGCTGGTGAGCCTTCTTGACCAGAGTTGAGGTATTGTTGGTCCAAGAGAGGTCATCGGAGATGTTGACCCCCAGGAACCTGAAGCTGGAAACACGTTCCACCTCCCTCCCGTTAATGTGGATGGGGGTGTGCATGCCGCCCCTAGACTTCCTGAAGTCTACAATGAGCTCCTTGGTCTTCTTGGAGTTAAGGGCCAGGTTGTTGTCAGCGCACCATGCTGCTAGGAGCTGGACCTCCTCCCTATAGGCCGACTCATCGTTGTTAATGTACGTCCATGTACATTTATGGATAGTGTAGAGCTGAATCATAATGGTTAACTAGACTAAGTTGGACCCGTTGGGTCCCAGCTTCACATGGGAGGGCTGGTACCCCAACGCAATATTCCACCTCTCCACCAATTCCAATATACACACACACACACACACACACACACACTCACACACACACACACACACACTCACACACACACACACACACACACACACACACACACACACACACACACACACACACACACACACACACACACACACACACACACACACAAACACACACACACACACACACACACACACACACACACACACACCCTTCACATGCACTCACACACACTCACTCAGGGGCCACTAGGGGGCGCTGCATTGAAGGCGCCTCTGCCTACAGCCTGTCCATTTTTATCCTTTTTTAAATTTTAGTTTGTCTAAACTGTTTGTTTTGGGGTTACTTTCGTTTTTCTATGTGGGGGAGAGGGGTAGGGTAAGGGGGAAACCATTTCCCAGCTGCTTCCTGGCGGGGATGCGACTATTTCTCGTGTCCTCTCCCCCCCTCCTCGCGGCCTACTAGCTGGATCGGCGCGGCCTTTCCTATTGGAGACCGGGAACCGGACCAGAGCTTCAACAGCGGTGGCGCGGCGCTGGATTCACCACGGAGCAGGTGATGCCTTCCTGGATCGCCGTTTGGAGCTCCGGAGCGTTGGGCCTGCAACATCGACATCATGGAGCTGTGGTTCGCGGAGCTCCCAAAGCGGGCGGCGCTGACCGACATCGCGGAGTCCTGGGGCCCTTTGCCGAGGGCCGCCAGTGTTGAATCTCCGCCAGGCACGGCCAGGGGATGTCGGGAGCTGCGGACTCCGGTGGGAAGCGGACGTTTTGGAGGTCCAACCCGCTGAGGTTGGCCTCCAGTCCTGACATCGGAGAGCCAACATCCCGGCGAGCGGGCCTGAGCGGCGGGCTGCCATTAGCGGCGACTGCGGAGGGCTCCGGAGGCCCCGACCACAGGTGAACATCGAGGAAGAGACTGGTGCCTTCCCTCACAGTGGGAAACTTTTGATTCTGCTGTGTGAAGGTGTTTTATGTTGAATTCTATCGTGTTGTGTTCTTTATTTTATTATATGGCTGTATGGTGATCACATTTCACAGTGCCATCTGGCACATGTGACAAATAAATATATCTTGTATCTTGTACACACACACACATACACTCACACATACAATCACACACACTGACTCACACACCATATATATGACAGTAAACTTTCTTGAATCTACTCACGTGGCTGAGCGCGGCCTCTCCACTGTGGGGCTTCCGCAGTCAGCGGCACTCCCGCAATCAGCGTGACCTCTGCACTTACCGGAAATTACGCAATCAGCGTGACCTCTGCACTCACCGGAAATTACGCAATCAGCGCGACTTGTCCACTAAGCGGAAGTCACAAAATGAGCGGTACTTTTGGACAAAACACAGTCAGACCTAATAAACCATTTATTCCTTCCAAACACAGTCGGACCTAATAAAGCATTTATTCCTTCCAAACACAGTCAGACCTAATAAAGCATTGCACTTTCAAGCACAGGCACGGCAGCAGGCCAAACAACTCATGGCATTGTCATTTCATTTTATTTCATTTCCAATTCAGCATTGCACTTTCAAGCACAGGCAGGGCAGCAGGCCAAACAACTCATGGTATAGTCATTAAGGGCTAACAAATAATTTATTTCAAGTACATTGCAGACTCACAGTTCAGTTGATTCACAGCTTAGAATGACAGTCTTGGCCTCTCCCTCGCAATCTTGCAGAGTGACTGACTCACGTCCAGGCATCTGGGGTTTTATAGTCCAGCCCCCCCCCCCCCACACCACCCCGGAAGGGGCGTTACCTTCATCGCGGTGATTGACAGGCGAGAGGACCAATCAGCTGATCTCAAGGTTTTTTAAACACTCATAACTTTTTTTATTTTTCATCGATGGGAAAAATCCTCGGGGCTGGCTCAACGGAGGAGGACTGTGAATAAGATGGGCAAAAATCACAGTGATACAGGGTAGCGCTTTTTCTAAAATCAATATACAGCGCAGACAGGGTCTAGATGAGACTTTTAATTATATAGATGTTTGTGTTGGGAAATTTAGGGTGCAAATTAATAGAGTGCACAGTGGCACAGCTGGTAGAGCTGCAGCATCACAGTGCCAGAGGCCCAGGTTCGATCCTGACCTTGGGTGCTGTTTGTGTGGAGTTTGCGCATTCTGCCTGTGACCGTGTGGCTTTCGTCCAAGTGCTCCGCTTTCCTCCCACAACCCAAAGGCGTACGGTTTGGCCTCTGCCTCTGCCAATTTCCCCTAGTATGTAAGCAGTGAATTCATAAGTGGGATAACATAGAACTTGTGTGAACGGGTGATCGCCCAGGGACCGTTGCAGGAGGTGGAGCAGCGTCCAGGTAGTGAGTAGTTAAACAGCGCGGGACTTTGCTTTCCAGACGCCCAGGGACCGTTGCAGGAGGAACCAAAACTGCAACGTTCCATTCAAGTTTCCTATAAGTGGGGAAGCCTCTGATTGGTGGAAGAGGACCAAGAGAAAGCAGCTGATTGGTGGAAGAGGACAAAGAGAAAGCAGCTGATTGGGAGTCAGATCCCTGCTGATTTCCTCCACCAGTTTTGTATTGTATCCAGGGTAAGGGGGGAAGTATGAGTGCCAGGGCAGTTTACTGTTCTGGATGTCAGATGTGGGAGGTCATGGAGTCTGATACCCCTCCAGACGTTCACATCTGTGTCAGGTGCGTAGAGATTGGGTTCCTAAGGGACCGTGTTAGGAACCTGGAGCAGCAGCTCGATGACCTCTGTCTGATCAGGGAGAGTGAGGAGGTCATAGAAAAGAGTTATAGAGAGGTGGCCACTCCAAGACCACGGGAGGCAGACAAGTGGGTCACAGTTAGGAAGGGCAAGGGGCAGAGGCAGGGACTAGTGAGTACCCCAGTGGCTGTACACCTTAAAAATAAGTACTCCTGTTTGAGTACTGTTGAGGGGGACAGCCTTCCTGCGGGTAGCAACAGCGGCCGGGCCTCCGGCACAGAGACCAGCCCTATTGCTCAGAAGGGTAGGGAAAAGAAGGGGAGGGCAATAGTAATAGGGGACTCTATGGTTAGGGGGTCGGATAGGCGATTCTGTGGACGCAGTCAGGAGACCCGGATGGTAGTTTGCCTCCCTGGTGCCAGGGTCAGGGATGTGTCTGAACGCGTCCAAGATATCCTGAAATCGGAGGGAGAGGAGCCTGAGGTTGTGGTACATATAGGTACCAATGACATAGGTAGAAAAAGAGAAGAGGTCTTGAAAGGAGAATTTAGGGAGTTGGGAGGAGAGTTAAGGAGAAGGTCTACAAAGGTAACAATCTCAGGATTACTACCTGTGCCACGTGACGGTGAGAGTAGGAATGGAGTGAGGTGGAGGATAAATGCGTGGCTGAGGAACTGGTGCAGCGGGCAGAGATTCAAATTTCTGGATCATTGGGATTTCTTTTGGGGAAGGAGTGACCTGTACAGAAAGGACGGGTTGCACTTGAACCCGAGGGGCACCAATATCCTGGCGGAGAGATTTGCAAAGGCTACTGGGGAGACTTTAAACTAGAACGGTTGGGGGGAGGGACTCAAATAGAGAAAGCTAGTGGAAAATGTGGGAGGCAGGAGGCAGAGAAGGGAAGCACTCGGACCCAAAATGTAGGGGAGAAAGAAGAAAAAGATAATAAGCAGAGAATAAGTGGTGGTGGGTTTCTTAAATGTGTATATTTTAATGCTAGGAGCATTGTAAGAAAGGTGGATGAGCTTAGAGCCTGGATTGACACCTGGAAGTATGATGTTGTGGCGATCAGTGAAACATGGTTGCAGGAGGGCTGTGATTGGCAAATAAATATTCCAGGATTTCGTTGCTTCAGGGGTGATAGAATTGGAGGGGCAAGAGGTGGGGGTGTTGCATTGCTTGTCAAGGAAGATATTACAGCAGTGCTTTGGCAGGATAGATTAGAGGGAGGCTATTTGGGTGGAACTGAGAAATGGGAAAGGTGTAGCAACACTTATAGGGGTGTATTATAGACCGCCAAATGGGGAGCGAGAATTGGAAGAGCAAATATGTAAGGAGATAGCAGATATTAGTAGTAAGCAGAAGGTAGTGATTGTGGGAGATTTCAATTTTCCACACATAGACTGGGAAACACATTCTGTAAAAGGGCTGGATGGTTTGGAGTTTGTAAAATGTGTGCAAGATAGTTTTTTGCAGCAATACATAGAGGTACCTACTAGAGAAGGGGCAGTGCTGGACCTCCTGTTAGGAAATGAGACAGGGCAAGTGGCAGAGGTATGCGTCGGGGAGCACTTCGGGTCCAGTGATCACAATACCATTAGTTTCAATATAATTATGGAGAGGGTCAGAACTGGACCTAGGGTTGAGATTTTTGTTTGGAGAAAGGCTAACTTTGAGGAGATGCGAAAGGATTTAAAAGGAGTGAATTGGGACATGTTGTTTTATGGGAAGGATGTAGAAGAAAAATGGAGGACATTTAAGGGTGAAATTTTAAGAGTACAGAATCTTTATGTCCCTGTTCATAAAGGGAAAGGAAATAGTAAAAAATGGAAAGAGCCATGGTTTTCAAGGGAAATTGGACACTTGGTTCGGAAAAAGAGAGAGATCTACAATAATTATAGGCAGCATGGAGTAAATGAGGTGCTTGAGGAGTATAAAGAATGTAAAAAGAATATTAAGAAAGAAATTAGAAAAGCTAAAAGAAGATATGAGGTTGCTTTGGCAAGTAAGGTGAAAGTAAATCCAAAGGGTTTCTACAGCTATATTAATAGCAAAAGGATAACAAGGAATAAAATCGGTCCATTAGAGAGTCAAAGTGGACAGCTATCTGCAGAGCCAAAAGAGATGGGGGAGATATTGAACAATTTCTTTTCTTCGGTATTCACGAAGGAGAAGGATATGGAATTATGTGAGGTAAGGGAAACGAGCAGCGTAGCAATGGAAACTGTGAGATTCAAAGAAGAGGAGGTGCGGACACTTTTGAAAAATATGAAAACGGATAAGTCTCCAGGTCCTGACAGGATATTCCCTAGGACATTGAGGGAAGTTAGTGTAGAAATAGCAGGGGCTATGACAGAAATATTTCAAATGTCATTAGAAACGGCAATAGTGCCGGAGGATTGGCGTACTGCGCATTTTGTTCCGTTGTTTAAAAAGGGTTCGAAGAGTAAACCTAGCAATTATAGACCTGTTAGTTTGACGTCAGTGGTGGGCAAATTAATGGAAAGGATACTTAAAGATAATATATATAAGCATCTGGATAAGCAGGGTCTGATTAGGAACAGTCAACATGGATTTCTGCCTGGAAGGTCATGCTTGACTAATCTTCTTGAGGTTACTAGGGAAATTGATGAGGGTAAAGCATGTTGTCTATATGGACTTCAGTAAGGCCTTTGACAAGGTTCCTCATGGAAGGTTGGTTAAGAAGATTCAATTGTTGGGTATTAATGGTGGAGTAGCAAGATGGATTCAACAGTGGCTGAATGGGAGATGCCAGAGAGTAATGGTGGATGGCTGTTTGTCAGGTTGGAGGCCGGTGACTAGTGGGGTGCCTCAGGGGTCTGTGTTGGGTCCACTGTTGTTTGTCATGTACATCAATGATCTGGATGAAGGTGTGGAAAATTGGATTAGTAAGTATGCAGATGATACTAAGATAGGTGGTGTTGTGGATAATGAAGTAGATTTTCAAAGTCTACAGAGAGATTTAGGCCATTTGGAAGAGTGGGCTGAAAGATGGCAGATGGAGTTTAATGCTGACAAATGTGAGGTGCTACATCTCGGCAGGACAAATCAAAATAGGACGTACACGGTAAATGGTAGCGAATTGAGGAATGCAGTTGAACAGAGGGATCTAGGAATAACTGTGCATAGTTCCCTGAAGGTGGAATCTCATGTAGATAGGGTGGTAAAGAAAGCTTTTGGTGTGCTGGCCTTTATAAATCAGAGCATTGAATATAGAAGTTGGGATGTAATGTTAAAATTGTACAAGGCATTGGTGAGGCCAATTCTGGAGTATGGAGTACAATTTTGGTCGCCTAATTATAGGAAGGATGTCAACAAAATAGAGAGAGTACAGAGGAGATTTACTAGAATGTTGCCTGGGTTTCAGCAACTAAGTTACAGAGAAAGGTTGAACAAGTTAGGTCTTTATTCTTTGGAGCGCAGAAGGTTAAGAGGGGACTTGATAGAGGTCTTTAAAATTATGAGCGGGTTAGACAGAGTGGACGTGGATAAGCTTTTCCCATTGAGAGTAGGGAAGATTCAAACAAGGGGACATGACTTGAGAATTAAGGGACAGAAGTTTAGGGGGAACATTAGGGGGAACTTCTTTACTCAGAGAGTGGTAGCTGTGTGGAATGAGCTTCCAGTGGAAGTGGTGGAGGCAGGTTCGATGTTATCCTTTAAAAATAGATTGGATGGGTATATGGACGGGAAAGGAATGGAGGGTTATGGTCTGTGCAGGTAGATGGGACTAGGGGGAAGTATTTTATTTTTAATTAAAAAAAAAAAAAAAAAAAAAAAAAAAAATTTAAATGTTGGGCACGGACTTGAAGGGCCGAGATGGCCTGTTTCCGTGCTGTTATGGTTATATGGTTATATGGTTATATGGTCGGCTTTGAAGGTGGGCCGAAGGGCCTCTTTCCATGCTGTATCTCTAATCTAAACTAAATCCCCTGCTGCATGTCAAGCCTCTGTGTGTGTTTGCTCTGCATTCTTACAATATTTTACAGCACATGAGTCCCAAGCCATTTTGGGCCATGTGGGTTTGGGTCAGAGATGTTGAGGGCTTGATTAACCTTAAAAAGTCTCTACACAGAAAGGATGCACGTGTTAGACTGCATGGTGACAGATAGCCAAGCTACTTAGGGGCTCCTATACAGATCCAAGGCACTGTGCGAAGCCATCCACCTCCATGCATCTGAACTGTTCTGGTTGAATGCTTTAATGCTGCTTTTAGGTCACATGTCCAAAAGTATATGACCCATACTCTAAGGCAAGATTGATTAGCTTTTAGATTAGATTGGCACAGCACGCAACGAAACATAGTGCACAAACCTGTTATACTGCACAATAGAGTTTTTACTCCATGTGTGCGTTAAATTAGAAGAATCGCCAAATCTATCAGCAGTGATTAAAAGCAGCTTGAGTAAAATTGAATTCATTTGTAACTAATGACTCCAATAACAGTAAATAACGTAACTACAACCTGAGAGCATAATGTTTTGTACTTTTAATTTCACCTAATTGATATTTTCTAATTTTCTTTATTTTATGACTGAGTTTATATTTTGCAATCCACTCAACATCCACTTCCACAAGCCTGCGCTCACAAAACCGGTCAGACGCACCTCCCTCTCACCCCCACTCTGATATATTTGAGACAAAGAGATTGCTAGAAAGGTTTGAGGGAGACTGTGGCAATTTTCAGAGATTAGGGGCTTGTTAACAGGCAAGGCAAGTCACGGAAATATCTAGATGAATTAATATTTGAACACTGAGTTGTGCAGTGTGAAATTAGTTCAAGGTGAATACCTATGGAAGTATCTTGAGGTGAACAGATAACAGTGGTCAATGTGCAACAGGGAATATTTCCTCTGTGGACTGATAACCTACTTTGCCACAAGTAATGGATCCTGGGTGACAGAACATAGAACAGTATAGTTCAGGAACAGGCCCTTTGGTCCACAATGTTTGCACCAAACTTGATGCCAAGTTAAAATACTCTCCTCTGCCTACGCGTGATCCATATCCTTCTATTCCCCACATATTCATGTGCCCGGTGGCCGGGCGAGGAGAGGGACGACAGTTCGCTGGACGATCTGGATGGAGGTGAATGCTGCCATGGGTCTTTATGGCCAGCTACAGCTTGGACTTTGAAATGGCGCCAAAACCTAGTGACTCTTGCATATGGTCTCAGTGGGCTATTTCTGTACACTTTGCATTTAATCTGGGATTGTATTTGTGTATGGTAATAATATACTGAACTATATACAAAAAAAGAATTTCATTGTACATGTGATAATAAAAAACCTATTGGACCATTGAAATGCCTCTCACATAACTGCCTCCATTAACACCCCTTGCATTGTGTTCCAGGTATCCACTACTCCGTGTAAAAAAATAAAAACCTGCCCCCGCACATCGCACATCTTTAAACTTTTCCCCTCACCTTAAAGCTATGCCCTCTAGTGTTTGACATTTCCACTCTGGAAAAAGTTTCTGCCTGTCTACCCTATCGTCTTTTTTTTTAATATACCTCCATCAGGTCTTTCCTAACCTTCTTGGATTCCAGGGAAAAGAATCCAAAATCGTCCAACCTCTGCTTATAGGTAATATATTCACCATATAGCATTCTGGTAAAATTAACGTTAATTGTAATATACATTGCAGTGGTCATGTTATGGTTTCAGTATCAATGTTATCAATTTTAAAGGGGAATAAAATGTACATGTCTTTGAACAATCACCCACAGTCAATGCGGTGACATTAGGTGAATTATTTATTGTTGAAATTCACTCTGATCTCACGCACTACTGCACTTTTTCCAAGATCATAGAACTGCAATCCTTCCAATTCTATGCAATTGCAATTCTATGAAAGTGCAATTCCAAGAACTGCAATCCTTGCCCAAGGCTTTGTCATCAAATTCTCAGCTCTGTAAACAGCTTGACAAAGACAACATGGACACAGTTATAAAATACTGTTGGACCTCCCATGGTCTTTCCAATTGCCAGTTGTTCCATCTTATAATCGCACAGGCATTTCACACTGCAAGGAAGATGCATTGTTCAATGATGAGATACGGCAGCTTTGGACTTGACAACGTGCGATGTGTTATCATTTAATAATTTAATCTCTCATGGTGTAGCTTTTGGAGAAAGAAGAAAAAAAAGATTGTTGTAGAATCTTTGAGATTTTAACCCTACCATTCAACAGAACTTGACCAGGTTGTACAGGTATAACAGTGCAGTTACTTGTTGAAAATCCAGCAGAATCCCATACGTATATTGATGTTCTTCTGTGTGATCTTTTTACTTACATGGATGTCCATTTGCAATGACTTCCCTGGGGGGTTTGACTCTGTAGAAGAGCTATTTTAACCCGTGTGGCAAAGCTGCTGTCTCGCATCTTCAGTGATCCAAGTTCAATTCTGACCTTGGGTGCTGTTTGTGTGGAGTTTGCACGTTCTTCTGATGACCTAGTCATGGAGTGATGTAGTGTGTAAACAGGCCCTTTGGCCCTACTTGCCCACACTAGTGTAGCCAGGCCAACATGTCCTGGCTACACTAGTCCAACCTGACTGCGCTTGGTCCATATCCCTCCAAACCCATTCATTTTCCTGTCTAACTGTTTCTTAAATGTTGGGATAGTCCTAGCCTCAACTACCTCCTCTGGCAGCTTGTTCCATACACTCACCGCCCTTTGTGTGAAAAAGTTACCCCATCTATTCCCCTTCACCTTGAACCTATGTCCTCTGGTCCTCGATTCCCTACTCTGGGCGAGATTCCGTGCATCTACCCAATCTATTCCTCTCATGATTCTATACACCTCTATAAGATCACCCCTCATCCTCCTGTGCTACAGCCTACTCAACCTCTCCCTATAGCTCACACCCTCTAGTCCTGGCAACATCCTTGTAAATTTTCTCTGAACCCTTTCAAGCTTGACAATATCTTTCCTATAACATGGTGCCCAGAACAGAATACAATACTTTAAATGCGGTCTCACCAATGTCTTATACAACTGCAACATGACCTCCCAACTTCTTTACTCAATACTCTGACTGATGAAGGCCAAAGTGCCAAAATCCTTTTTGACCACTCTATCTACCTGTGATTCGACCTTCAAGGAATCATGCACCTGTTCTCCTAGATCCCTCTGCTCTACAACACTAACCAGAGGCCTACCATTCACTGTGTAGGTCCTGCCCATGTTAGACGTCCCAAAATGCAGCACCTCATGGGCTTCCTCCCACATCACAAAGATGCTTCAGTTGGCAGGTTAATTGGCTGATGTAAATTGCTCGTGGTGTATACGCAAGTGGTAGAATGTGGGGGTAGCTGATGAGGAAACCAGGAGAATGAGATGGGATTAATGTAGATGAGCGTTTAATGGTCGGCATAAATACAGTGGGCTGAAGGGCCTGTGCCATGGTACTAAAGCTGACTAGTTGTGAATCAGCTTCAGATGAAACCAAAGGGGGTCAACGTGCAAATGGGAAGAATTGGAAAGGTAGATAAATGAGTCTTTGAAATGTGGGTGGCTTCAGCTTCACAGCAGTGGACATCCTTGTTACTCAGCCACACAAAATCCACTTCAGAAAAATAATGTAACCAGATCTCTTGTCATTTTATATTTTCTCTGACTTCAATTCTCTGTTTTGTATTTGTATTTCTTTCTATTTCTGTCAATATTTGGCTATCATCTGTTGCTTCGTTTTTTTAAACTGACAGTGTGACCTCACTAATCCCACCTAGTCACTTTCTATTGTTAGGTTTGTTAAAGTGCAGTGAACAACAAAATGGCAGCTGTTGTCAAAGTCATGATGTGACTTCAGAAAGTTCTGGTTAAGGTCCAGTCCGAGATTAGTTTTGGAAGTACAGGAAATTGTCTGGAGCTACGTGCCTGACTACAGATGGTCCATAAAAATGGCTGGAAATAAAGACTGATGTCTGTTTGGAATCCAAGGAGGGCTAACACACTTAAACATTTGAAATCTAGCCTCCAGGGTAGTGGGTGTATGGATCAAGCTGCCAGAGGAGGTAGTTGATGCAGGGACTATCGCAATGTTTAAGAAACAATTATACAGGTATATGGATAGGACAGGTATAGAGGGATATGGACCAAACGCAGGCAGGTGGGACTAGTGTAGATGGGACACGATTGTCCGTGTGGGCAAGTTGGGCCTCGGGGCCTGTTTCCACGCTGTATGACTCTGAATGGTCTCAGGTCCACAACGAAGGATTGATGAAATGATCACACAACAGCATGAACTATCATTATAAAGATGCCATGTGCTTTTGGAGATTAAGGGACCTGCAGCAGCAAAGCACTTGTCGAAACAAACTGCTGTCTTCTGAAACACATACAGAGGTCCCTAAGGAAACATCAGTAGATGTATTTCAGATACATAGAGGATAGTTCTCTGGGAAATTTATTGATATTACGAAGTTTGAACAGGTTTTAATCTTCTGTTCAAAAACGTGCTGTGAGATACAACAAAATGACACCGGAAAGTATTTTTGAGCAATTTTGATTGTTTTCACTGATTCTTTGGTTTCTTTCATGCTGCTAGATTTTTACAACAAATTTATTATTGGTCGTTCTTCCATCTATTTCTTCTCTTTGGTTGCGACTTGCGCATTATTAGCTTCTCTATGTGCTCACATGCTTACCTAACTATTTAATTTATCGTATCATTGATTATTATATATCTATATCTATCGGTGCGTTATTGCGTTTACGGGCTTGTTAAGCTGTTAAAAATCTCATTGTTCTGAAATAAATTCAGTAAAATGTCATTGTTCTAAAGCTGGTCCTGTCTGCCAATGAAACACTCTTGATACTATAAATATTAATTTGCAGTTTTTTTACCTGTATGATATTCCACCTAATGAGTTGTATTTAGTGTATTGTCACATGTACCGGGTACAGTGAAAAGTGTTTTTGTTGCGTGCTAATCAGTCAGCGGAAAAACTATACAGTACATGATCCAATTTCTGTTGGAGTAGAGATCTAGAACAGTGGAACGATTGTCATCAAGTACATTGTCTCAATAATATATACCAATCTATGATCGTGCTACAATAGTTCTTGAGGCGAGTTGGAATGAACTGTTATCCTTTATAATTGAAACAACTGTGCCAGGTCTTGAAGGTAGATATGTGGGTTCAGCCACCAACAGGCTCTAGTCCCCTTTTTCAGTGGTTTAGGTCTCTAGATTTGTTTCCAGTGACTTGAACAGTATGTGCCAAGTCCAGGTTCAATGTGACCACGGGTGCTGTTTGTATGGAGTTTGTACGTTGTTTCTGTGACCTGCGTGGGTTTTCTCCGGTATCTCGGTTTCCTCCCACACTCCAAAGACGTCCTGGTTTGCTGGTTAAATGGCTTCGGTAAAATTGTAAGTTGTCCCTAGTGTGCGTAGGATAGCGTTGGTGCACAGGGTCAGTGGTCGGCGCGGACTCAAAGGGCCTGTTTCCGCGCTGTATTTCTAAATTAAACTAAATTAAAACTAAATCCTTGCTGTTGGCTTAGAGTTCCCCATGGAAATCTTCATTGTGAATTGTGAAACAGCAGCAGCAGCTAAAGGTCATAGACTTGCAGCATTCACCTGCAACATCACACACTCCAGCCTTGCCAATGTCCATGAAGATTCTGCAGCCCAGGAGAGTCGTTGTTTACCATCCCTCTCCTGTAATCCTGCAATCATGGCAATGAATCCAAGAGATTAAACAGAAATGAGGGATTTGCTCAACTAATCACTTTAAATTGCAAGATTTAAACCGGGAGTGCGTGTACAGGTGTACTGGGTCGGATAACCAGAGTAAGCGTTTCTTAATATGAAATACACATTCATTTGTGAATGAAAGGATCAGCAGATGCTGATTTAGACCAAATTTAGATACAAAGTGCTGGAGTAACTCAGCAGGTCAGGCAGCATCTCTGGAGAATGACGATGGGTGACATTTCGGTTCGGGACCCTTCTTCAGACCGACATCCATTTGTTTACCTCTGGAGGCTGCGGATTTAACTCAAAATTAATGGAGCCTCAAATGTAACCTAATTATTAAACTTGAGCTGAGGCAAGTACTGTATAGAAGGAGTTGAAAATAAATGTATAATCATGGGTACACAATGAAGAATTGTAGAATAATCTGCAAATACAATATATTTCTTTACTATCGTCTGAAAGCTTTGAGATACAGTGTACACATGTAATATATTTAAACGTATTTATATGCTGAGATTTTAAACATTAGCTACAAACTGAATGTCTGAAAAACTGTTACATTGTTGAACAGCAGGCAAACCAAGAGTCGAGAGTGTTCAATTGTCAGATGTACCGACAACAGAATGAAATTTTTGCTTTCAGCAGCATAACACTCCTGTAACACACAATGCACACAGATAATGCATAATAAAAACCAGAGGACATAAGTGAGAGGGGAAAGATTTAATAGAAATCTGAGGGGTAACTTAATCGCACTTAATGGGTATATGGAACAAGCTGCCAGAGGCAGGTACAATAAAATACCTTTGGACAGGCACATGGATAGGAAAGGCATGGAGGGATGTGGGCCAAACACGGGCATGTGAGACTAGTGCAGTTGGGGCATCTTGGTCGGCATGAAAGATTTGGGCCGAAGGGCCTATTTCCGTGCTGGATGACTCTATGAACTCGTGTTTCACACAATCCATGTTGAGTGACTATGGAGACGCAATCTTGAGCAACAATGTGAGCAAGGAACTCAGCGGGTCAGACAGCATCTGTGGAGACTACGATTCGGATCGGGACCCTACTCAGATGCCGCTTGTCCTGCTGTGTTCCTCCAACACTTTGGTTTTGGCTTGAATAATTATGGATCAGTATGAGGGAATTGTAATTTCTTTTTGCATAAATGCTTGTGGGTACTCTCTGGGAATAAGTGTCATTTAGTCATAACCACCAAATGGAAAATGTTGCATTTGCTTACCATTGTTTAGTTTGGTTTAGAGATACAGCGCGGAAACAGACCCTTCAGCCCACCGAGTCTGTGCTGACCAGCGAACCCCACACACTAACACTATCTTACATACATTAGGGACAATTTACAATTTTACCAAGCAAATTAGTCTACACACCGGTACGTCTTTAGAGTGTGGAAGGAAGCCGGAGAAACCCCACGCGGGCATGGGGAGAACATACAAACTCATATTCAGTATGAGATTTGGCCAAAATCTTTTCTTTCTATGCATCAAGTGTTGCCACACTATGACCTTGCCGAATGTTTCCTTGTCCATATGACAGTACAGTCCAATGATCGTGGAATGGTTTAAACTTCATTGCCCTATGATGATCAAAATTGTGCTCTTCCTTTCATTGATTGTTCCCAGAGATTTTCAACTTCAGATCACTCTTGTTCCCAACCATGATTTCAAAATCAGTGACCAGAAAATCCTCATCAAGCGCATTTAGTGTATCGATCCCACTTGTACTTCCAACATGTGGTAGTGTTAAAAAAGCATTCAATGTGAGGTTCTGTCTGGGACTCGTGTGCTCAGTTGCATAGTTCACAAGTTCTAGGAGTAGAATTCAGCCATTCGGCCCATCGAGTCTACACCGCCATTCAATCATGGCTGACCTCTGCCCCCTATCCCATTTTCCCGCCTTCTCTCCAAAACCCTTGACATAGTTATATTTATTGGAAGTCTTGCCCATCTTTGCATCCTTCATGCTACCGTACTAGGTATCACTAATTGGAGCTGAATTTCATTAATATCACGTCATCTGTTATTTGGATAAAAGATCTGAAATAAATCTGTTATCAGGCAACTGAACCATCATACCACAACCAGAGAACCGCCGTGAACTACTATCTACCTCATTGGAGACCTCATACGGTCTTTGATCAGACTTGACTGGCTTTACCTTGCGCTGTACATTATTCCCTTATCATCTATCTGTACACTTAGAATGGCTCGATTGTAAACATGTGTAGACTTTCTGCTGACTGGTCAGCATGCAACAAAAGCTTTTCACTGTACCTCGGTACACGTGACAATAAACTAAACTAACTAAAAACTGATGACATTTCTCGAGTGTAAACACTTTCATATGCTTCTCAATTTGCATGCATTTGGTCTCATTCTTTCCGAGTGCTGGACGCAAAAAAAAAGCATTGTTCTATTCTGCTCATGAACCGCCCTGAGGCCTAATCACAGCACTTGCACCAGTACTTGCATCACCTGCCCATGTCTACTTATTGCGCAAAGGGAACTTCACCTGTTACTAATTTCTTGCGTTCATTAACTGCACTTTACACTTTGCACCACTTCCATTTTGCACCTTCTTTTCAACATGTGAAGCAAGGTCTGAGCACAGACACACTATGTGGACATAGTCTCGTGTAATGCTGCATCATTCCCCAGACAGTTTCAGGTTTGGTCCATCCATTATGGCCTCTACTTCCTTCATATGTTGTGGGCCAGTGGAATCAACTTTCTAATCAAAATGTGCCGCTTCTCATTAAAGAAATGCAGTTTTGCTTTACTGATGTGTGCCAGCTTCCTGCCAGACAGCAAAGGCTAGAATGCATGCACAAATCCAATGCTCAGTGACCTTGGCTTACGCCTGGCACTGTTTGACCAACCTAGTCTCCAGTGATTCCTGTGCATCTCTAGTGTTATTAATGCATGCAGGGAAGTCACACAACCAGCCCTTGCAGTGTGCTGATGATGCCAATTTAAATGCATCTCTCATCAAAAAAACAAATATTTCAACTTCACTAGAAATACCTAATAACTAAATTATCTTGTATTTTTTCCAAGGCAAATGTTGAGTATCAATTACTTGTGACATCTAAAACACTTTACAAAATAACCACATGATGAATGGCGGCATGGTGGCACAGTGGTAGAGTTGCTGCCTTTCAGTGCCATTGACCTGGGTTCGATCCTGACTACGGGTGTTGTTAGTCAAGAGTTTGTACATCCTCTCCATAACCAGCCCTTGCAATATGCTGTATAATATAGATAAATGTGAGGTTATCCACTTTGGTGGCAAAAACAAGGGGGCAGATTATTATCTCAATGGGGTTAGGTTAGGTAAGGGGGAGGTGCAGCGAGACCTGGGTGTCCTTGTACACCGGACACTGAAAGTTGGCGTGCAGGTAGAGCAGGCAGTGACGAAAGCTATTGGAATGTTGGCCTTCATAACAAGAGGATTTCAGTATCGGAGTAAAGAGGTTCTTCTGCAGTTGTATAGGGCTCTGGTAAGACCACATCTGGAGTATTGTGTACAGTTTTGGTCTCCTAATTTGAGGAAGAACATCCTTGTGATTGAGGCAGTGCAGTGTAGGTTCACGAGATTGATCTCTGGGATGGCGGGACTGTCATATGAGGAAAGATTGAAAAGACTAGGCTTGTATTCACTGGAGTTTAGAAGGATGAGGGGGATCTTATAGAAACATATAAAATTATAAAAGGACTGGACAAGCTAGATGCAGGAAAATTTTTCCCAATGTTGGGCGAGTCCAGAACCAGGGGCCACAGTCATAGAATAAAGGGGAGGCCATTTAAGACTGAGGTGAGAAAAAACATTTTCACCCAGAGAGTTGAGAATTTGTGGAATTCCCTGCCACAGAGGGCAGTGGAGGCCAAATCACTGGATGGATTTAAGAGAGAGTTAGATAGAGCTCTCTAGGGGCTAATGGAATCAAGGGATATGGGGAGAAGGCAGGCACGGGTTATTGATAGGGGACGATCAGCCATGATCACAATGAATGGCTGTCCTGGCTTGAAGGGCCAAAAGGCCTCCTCCTGCACCTGTTTTCTATGTTTCTATGTTTCTATGTAACCTGTGTGGGTTTTCTCCAGATGCTCTGGTTTCCTCCCACAGGTTTGTAGGCTAATTGGCTTGGTAAAATAATAATTTTCCCTAGTGTGTGAGATAGTGTTTGTGCGGGCATTGCTGGTTGGCATAGACTCAGTGGGCCGAAGGGCCTGTTTCCACGATGGATCCCTAAACTAATCTAAACTAAAACAAAATCATATGAGGAATAGATTGGGTAGATGCACAGAGTCTTTTGCCCAGAGTAGGGAAATCGAGGACCATAGGTTCAAGGTGAAGGGGAAAAGATTTAATAGGAATCCGAGGGGTAAATTTTTCACATAAACGGTGGTGGGTGAATGGAACAAGCTGCTAGAGGAGGTAATTGAGGCCTGGACTATCCCATCGTTTAAGAAACAGACAGGTAGATGGATAGAACAGGTTTGGAGGGATATGGACCAAGCGCAGGCAAGTGGGACTAGTGTAGCTGGGACATTATTGGCGTTGTGGGTGAGTTGGGCCGAAGGGCCTGTTTCCACACTGTATCACTCTATGACAATGACACATGGTGAAGTGAGAATTTATTAATGATACATAACTCATCATTTATATAAATGAACCTCAAAATAGCATCCCAGTCAGAAATCTCTTGTACTGTGCCATTGATGTGCAAGCACACTGTGGATGTTGCAGGTTACTAACTTCCAAATGATGTGGTGGAGATAACATTAGTTGGACACGGGAACTGGGTTCGAACCTGAGCTGAGAATTCCAGGTATAATCCATGTTGTTCCATTTCACTGGTAGCTCTTGAGCAGTCTGTGTGAAATGACCAGAATGTATCAGGTACATGGTACATGGTCCTCTGGTTAGCCAGGACAGGGCAATGACTAAGACCCAGAGCTTTTGTTGTCTTATCCCCACTGTGATCCAACAATGTGTAGCAAGGAACTGCAGATGCTTGATAAAATTAAACATAGATACACAAAGCTGGAGTAACTCAGCGGGCCAGACATCATCTCTGAGAGAAAAGGAATAGGTGAGGTTTTTGGTCGAGACCCTTCTTCAGACTGAGAGTCAGGGGAAAGCAAAACGAGAGATATGGTATGTACATAGGACTAGAGTCAGCTTCAAGCAGTCCCAATTTTGACCAGGGGACAAACCATAACATTCCCTGTCAATGGCGTCAAAGTGTGCCTTGATATTGGAACTAGAGATCATAATTAGAAACAAACAAGAGACTTTTCTCAAGTTTACTTTGAAAAACATTGTAAGATGGCATACTGCTTCTGTTTTGTCAGTGTCTGGCGCTCTGGCTGGAAACAAAGAAATGCCTGTTGCAGAGCTGCCAACATTGGGTGAGAGTTGGGAGTGAGAAATTGCGAGAGACCAAGCCCGAGGGAGCATAGCGACCGAGAGGGGGGTGGGAGACCATTGGTACGGAGCTTTTGCATTTTTCAGCTTGAAATTGTGCAATCTGGTGCATACTGTAGCGAGTCTTTTAACTAACACTTGAATGCAATAAATTGGATTAGCTATGAATAAGGTTAGGCTAAATTACATTCCTAATTACATTCCACAGTAGAGCCAGGCTCTGATCAACAGGTGCATGATCTTAGTATATTCATGTATGGAAATCAGATTATAATCAAACACTTGGCCCATGTTGACCAACCTGGATCTCACTGCACACCTGGTACTACTCCTGACCCTGACTCCAGTTGCATACCTTCTCTCATTCCTGACCCTGAGTCCAGCCTTACACCTGGCCACTTATACTACCCTAATCATAGCTGCTTACCTGCAGTTCCAAGTGCTGAACACCCCCATTGTCCCAGCTTTGACTGCACACCTAGTACTATTCCAGACCTTGACTCTGGATGCACACTTGGCCTTGCTCCTAGCCCCTCTGCACTGACAATATATCTGGCCCAAACATAAAGCCCCATATCTGACTCCCTGGACTTAACCTATTACGTCCAAGTCCATAGGTGCTTATCTAATGCTGTAATCTTTTATGGGGCACTTCACAGACCAAATTTTGTATAACAAAATTTGCTACATCCATTGGCTTTCTTGTTATCTAACATGCTAGTTACTTTGTCAAAGAAGTCATCAATTGGTTGAAAACCCCTTTTCATCCATAAAATTATACTCACTCAGTTGTATAAGTATTCTGTTACCATTTCCTTCATTTTCCTAACAAACTGTCCTGAAGTCATTTTCACCCCACAATATTTTCAGTATTTTGCTGTCTTCCTCTCAGCTGGGACGTTTCCGAAATGCAAAGTCCAATAACTATATATTTAAGCAATATTATTCTACTAAATGTGATCTTGAGAGTGCATAATATTTTCTGTGGTATTCATAACACAACAATGATAAAAAAAAAAGATCTTTGTTTTGATTGCACCTACTAACATGCATTCATTATTATATTACAGTTAATATGTACCGAGGGCAAATTTTTGTTCCAATGCTTCCCATTCCCAATTACTTTTACATTGAAGTGATTGAAATCCAAGTGAAGTTTAAATGGCATCAGAAAAATAAAACCTCCAGAATGGATGATATTCATTACGTGGTTTGTTGGAGTCAGTATCAGCACAAATACTATATTAAACTTTGAATCTTCAGATGTCATTGTTCAAGCTAAAACTAAAGACAAATAATAACCTCCTCACACATTCCCCTGCAAGTATCTCTGTCACTCCTTTAAAATATGCCCCTTCTTTGAACAAGCTCTTAAACATTGCATCTGAATCAGTTTCCATCTGATTACACTCCTTGAAGATTTTCATCTACGTGTTCAATTAATTAAACAACGAGATTGGGGACAGAGCATGAGAAATTTGTGATCAGCATGAGAATTTGGCCAAATGTGTCATTCTCACGCTCAATGCGTGAGAGTTGGCAGCTCTGCTGTTGAGATCATAGCCTTCGCAGCATCACGGTAACCTGCCATATCATTTAAATGAACAACCCTTCAGATGCAGCATTAATCGATGAAAAGACTCCCGTAAGATTGCCTGCACCACGAGCTCTCCGAGCAGGTGAGCTGAATGACCTTTCCTTTTTGTTATCTATTGTCAGTCCATCTATCATCTGTCAACCAACTTGTCTATTTACCTTCCCAACAGCAATCGGACACTACGAGCAGCTCAGGAGTAATCCTCTGGCAGCTCACTTCACTTTAGGTTGAAACACCTGAGCAACACTAAACTCTTTGTCACGGAAGGAAACATACAGAACTGTTATGCATCCCCTGGTGCCAATTTCAGCATGCAGCGTAAGCCTCCAAGTCTAATTAACTAGGAAGATCTGCCAATTTTGTTTTGAATTAGAAGGAACACATCATGATAGGTGCTCTAACTTTTCTTTTCATTTGCACTTTTAAGAGTCGAATCATTCAGAATTGTTTTTCTCTCCAAACAAGATGTTTTACCCATTGACTGCATTCCATAAATTAAAAAAAAAAAGAATCCCAGGATTCACTTGCACTTTTTAGATATTGCATGTGTGTTAGGAGCAAGAGGGCAGCTAGGTAAAGGGTTGATCCACTTAAAGGCAGAGGAGGGGATTTATGTGTGGAGATAGAGGATATGGGGAAAGCTCCTTAATGAGGTCTTCATGTTGGTATTCACAGAGGACAAGGACCAGGCCTGATGGGATCTATCACAGGATACTGAACAAATCAATGGAGGACAGACACAAAAAGCTGGAGTAGCTCAGCGGACAGGCAGCATCTCTGGAGAGAAGGATTGGGTGACATTTCAGGTCAAGTTTCAGTCTGAAGAAGATTCGACACGAAATGTCACCCATTCCTTCTCTCTAGAGATGTTGCCTGCCCCGCTGAGTTGCTCCAGCATTTTGTGTTTATCTTCGGTATATACCATCATCTGCAGTTCCTCAGTACATGAGTCGATGGAGGAGAAGGCTGGGGCCTTGATAGAGATCTTTGTATCTCTGTTAGGAACTCTTTGGTGACAAGTAGGTCCAGACGTTTGGAGAATAACTACTAATTATAAAGACCAACGGGTACAATGCAGGAAACCATAGAATGGTGAGCCTTCCATCAATGGTAGAGAAATGATCAGAAGATTCTCAGGGGCCAGGTTTGGAAAAGCATGCATTTGTTAAAGATAGTCGGTATAGCTTAGTGCTGGTGGGTTCCTATCTCTTAAAATGGATTGTGGAGGTGACAAAAATGGCCATGCTCTCATTTCACTCCTGCCTTCAGGAAGAATATACAGGAGCCAGAAAACCGTAACATTCATTTCAGGAACAACTTCTTCCCGACCACCATCAGGCTATTAAATACTATAACCGCCAATTAACATGTGAACTACAACGACTTGGGAGGCATTGTTTTTATTGTTTTTTGGCTTTGAATTATTATTATTATTATTATTATTATTATTTGTTTTCTATATACTGACTAATTTTGTTATTTATTATGATGTTTACAGAGTAGTTTAGTTTTAGTTTAGTGTAGAGATACAATGCGGAAACAGGCCCTTCAGCCCACCGTGTCAATGCCGACCAGCAATTCTCTTACACTAACACTATCCTACACACTAGGGACGATTTAGAGTTTTTACTGAAGCCAATTAACCTCTAAACCTGTACGTCTTTGGAGTGTGGGAGGAAACTGGAGCACCTGGAGAAAACCCACGGCATCACGGGGAGAAAGTACAAACTCCGTACAGACAGTGCTCCGTACTCCAAGTTCTCCAGAGATGCTGCCTGGCTTGCTGAGTTACTCCAGTGTTTTGTGTCCTTTTGTGTGAACCAACATCTGCAGTTCCTTGTTTTGACATTGGACTGGGACATCTTGGATTGGGACACAGGGACACCATGCTGAACATGGCCTCTGAATGAAGTTAAAGATGGTGCATTTTCAGGGCCAAAATGTGCAAAACACAATCTGTTATTTAGCTGAAATATGCATGGAGAGCTAATGACTGAAAGGGTTGCTGGTGGCCCATGCTGCCTGTTCAGCATACCCGTGGAACTGCCAGGCAGTAATACGTCAAGGGTGTTTTATTGTCATATATCCTGGCACGGAACAATGAAATTCTTACTTACAGCAGCACAACGTATGTAAACATAGTACTCAGTGGATTTAGACTTTAGAGATATAGTGCGGAAACAGGCTCTTTGGCCTACCGAGTCCGTACAATGGGCCCCATTCCGCACTCGAGGGACAATTTCCAATTTTTGTACCAAAGCCAATTAACCTACAAACCTGTATGTCTTTGGAGTGTGGGAGGAAATCAAAGTACCTGGAGAAAACCCACACGGACACAGGGAGAACGTACAAACTCTATATAGACATTACCCGTAGTCAGGTTGGAACCCGGGTCTCTGGCGCTGTAAGGCAGCAACTCTAACGCTGTGCTATTGTGCCATCCCAAATAAAAACAAGTTCAATAAATTAAAATTAAACCTTTGCCACCTGTATGTCATTCTGATAGCTTCAATTGTCATGATTGAGGAGCATATTTGCTGCCAGTACAATATATTTTGTTATCAAGCTTTGCTTAATAGAGGTTCCAGCTTAATTCTGAGCTGAACCACAATCCTCATTCTGTTCCATTTGTTTATATTGACTGCTGGGCCTGTTGTAATTGGTGTGCTTATGAACTCTCTCTGGGAATTTTCGCTACTGTCTAATTGAATCCCCATTTATTTTAAGGAGTGACTCAGTTCTTTAAATCAATTCAACTAGGAGAGTAAAAGCTGATTCTGCATGTAAGTGTTTTCATTAGCTCTTCTTTGGGACAGTTCATGAGCAATCATTTACAATGATTCTGGGCAGAAGTGACAGTAAACCGAGTACGAGCCACAGGGAGAGGTTGGGCAGGCTAGGACTTTATTCCTTGGAATGCAGGAGGCTGTGAGATGATGTGTATAAAATCATGAGGAGAATAGATAGGGTGAATGCACTTTCTTTATTAGGGTAGGGGAATCATGAAACACGATAAGTTTAAGAGGAATATTGGAAAGATTTAATAGGAACCTGAGAGGCATTTTTCCACATGGAGAGTAGTGGGTATATGGAATGATCTTCCAGAGGACACAGTGGTGCAGTGGTCGAGTTGCTGCCTTACAGCGCCAGAGACCCGGGTTCAGTCCTGACAATGGGTGCTGTTTGTACCTTCTCCCTGTGTACACGTGGGTTTTCTCTGGGTACTCAGGTGTATTAATCCCTTAAACTGGGAACTAATCCCTTGCATTCTTTGTAATGTTGCCCTCTGCCATTTCTGCCCATCTTTGCATTGGGGGTGAATCCGTTAACAGGTCTACTCTTGGGTGGTGGTAATCCATCTGCTAAACATTAAGAGTCATTACAAGACAGACATCACTCAGAATTAGTAACGGAATGGTACTGTTTGTCTGCATTGAACCGTGGATTTAACAGCAAACCGATGAATGTTTTGTCTGTGGATTGGGCACTGGGAAATTCAATGGTACATGTGGCCCACTACATTGTATGGCACTGAAAAGGCCTTGTGTTTAGGAGGAGTTCTCCGTGGGTCACTGCTGAGATGATGTGGAAGGACGTTAGTTGGGGTCGGATTAATGTGGCCTGGAGTGAATGAATGAATGAATGCTTTATTATCACAGGTGACAAGTCACAGTGAAATTCTTTGTTTGCATGCCCAAGGTGTGCAAATAGTCGCAACATAAGGGCGCTGACAAAGTTACAAAGTATACACAGTATCCGCAACAGGTCCCCCTTTGTTCCCTGACTGAAGGAGGGTCTCCACCCGAAACGTCACCCATTCCTTCTCTCCAGAGATGCTGCCTGAGAAATGCTGAGTTACTCCAGCATTTTGTGTCTATCTTGAGAGAGTGGTCGATGGGAAGAGTTTGAGAACATCTATGGTCCAGAGGGCTGGCAGAACCTTTATCAATGGAAAAGTCTATAGCCCCAGAAAAAAAAAAGATATATACATCAATTAAAAAGAGATTTATTGGAGAGGTTCCGATACTGGATTTCACAGACAGGAATCTGCTGAGGCAATTTCCCGCTAAGGAACATTGATGATGCTTCACAAGCCTGTGAAGGCTTACATTTAGATGAAAGTAGCAGAAGAGACATCCAGCACTGCATGTTGCTGGATGTAGTGTCTATGACTGCCTTGCTTCATCTTTAGTGTGACGGATGGATGTAGAACACTGCAGGAGATTGTGCACTTTAAGCAACTTTCCCCCCTGACTTCCTGATTCTTAGATTTTTGTTTTTTTCATCCAAACTAAATTGCAAAGCACACAAAGGTGTGGCACAACACGGACAATTTCCAGGCAACACTTTTGACTCTGAAGGAAGCAAAAATCAATATTGTTGTTTAACTAGAGGCCAAGGCAATATTGTGCATCTTATACCATCACCAAAAATGGGGATCACATTCAACATGTCATTGCACTGCAGAGTGGAGGAAGGTTCGAGTAGATTTTAACATCTTGCTGATTGAGACTTTTCATCATTCAGCCGCATGGCATTTGTGTGAAAGCAGCTGAAAGTGAACCATTACCCACCCGTTTTACAAGCGTGCAAATAACAAGTTAATAAATGGAGACACATGGAACTGCGGATGCTGGTTTATGAATAAAAACTATCAGTGCTGGTGTCATTCGGTGAGTCAGGCAGCATTTCATTGATAGGCATTGTTTAGGGTCGGGATCCTTTTCAGTCTAATGATAGTAGGGGGGAGAAAGCTGGAAAGAGGTGGGAGTGTGACAAAGTCTGGCAAGTGATGGGTGGATACAGGCGACGGGGGGGGGGGGGGGGAGGGGTTGATTGGCAGATGAGTGGACAAAGGCCAGAGATGTAAAGGAGACTAAAGGGTGTCGGATAAGGAGAGAAGAGGTGTGAAATGTAAACCCAGAGTGTGGGAAATAGGTGGAAGAGAATGGGGAGGAAAAGGGGGCCAGATTAGTGGACAAAGTGTGGGGCACAGGAATAGAAGGACAAAAATGGCTTGGGGGGGGGGGGGGGGGGGTTGCTGCCTAAAACTGTAGAATTCAATGTTCATATCATTGGGCTGTAAGCTACCCAAGCGGAATCGGAGGTGCTGTTCCTCCAGTGAATAGATGAACAACATTTTCACTGCAGCTTCTCCATGTCACCGAATGCTGACAGATTTTACTGAGTTTTCCGCATCAATACCTTCATGAAAGGAGCACCAACAGTGCCCTCGTGGCACCTTTCAGTCTCGTCTCCAGTCGTCCTAATGGCCACAGAACTCACATTTGACAGCATCATCCCAAACTGCACAAAACTGTGAGTGTGTGCATTGTTGAGATTCCACTCTCCGCGGCTTAATGGCTAAAATGATAGGAGCTCGCTCTACGAGGGACCTTCATAACAAACAGAAAGAGCAAGGTTTTTCACCTCATTATCTCCACCTTGATCTGAGGGCAGATCCTAAACTTGCCAGGATGACATTCACTTGGTCGATTTCTAGGTACAGCTTAAGGGTACTTACAATGGTCTGACAATAGTTGTTCGGAGTGGACTGGGTGAATAGGCACACGGATAGCTGAGTGGATGAACGCTGCCAGATGAGATACACACTGACAGCTCATTCATGATGCTCAGCAGAAATTTATCCCACCCGAAATTTATCCCAAGTGAAAAATGAACCATTAAAGATTACCTCTCGTACTCCAAAGACGTGCGGGTTTGTAAGTTAATTGGTTTCTGTAAAGTCTCCCTGGTGTATAGGATAGTGCGAGCGTACTGGGTGATCGTTGGTCTGCGCTAACTCGTCGGGCCGAAGGGCCTGTTTCTGTGCTGTATCTCCAAAGGCTGAAGACCATAATTTATAGGAACAGAATTAGGCCATTTGGTCCATCGAATCAACTCTGCCATTCGATCATGGCTGATCTATTTTTCCCTCTCAACCCCATTCTCCTGTCTTCTCCCCATAACCTTTGGCAGAATGAGAGTATACAAGCAAGGGGATGGAGTTGGATTCATGGGAGGTGGTCTTGGAGGGGAGGATGCTCCTCAAACTGCAGGGCATCTTGGACAATACAGCTCCCCCCCCTCCATGTCACACTGGTCAACCTGAGGGGCACCTTCGGCAACAGTCTGATTCCACCAAGATGCAGCACAGAACGCCACAGGAGATCCTTTTTCTCTGTGGCTATCAAACTGTACAACTTCTCCCCTTCTGTCGTCAGGTAGACTGACTCCCCTCTACCTCCCCTCCCCCCCCCCCCCCCCCCACCTCCACACACACACAAATCTTTGCACATCCCCAATCCATTCCACTCGTCACTTTCATTTCATGTATTTTGGGTTTTATGACTGTTGGCAGATCAATTTTCCTCGAGGGATAAATAAAGTTCTATCGTATCGTAAGTAATGTAAAAATAAACAGAAACAACTTTTAATGATTAGATAAAAAGAAAGAGATTAGCCTGAGGTAGTGTGGGACTCCTTGTTGGAGGTTGGCGAATTGAGGATTGAGAATACTTTAAATCGATACTTTGCATTAGTCTTCACAATGCAGGACAATGCGAACATCCCAAAGATATCTGATTGCCTCATTTAATGCAGCATGGTAGGATATGTAAGAATCACTATCATATGGGAAAAGGTAATGGGAGAATTACTGGGAATATAAATAGAAAAGTCACCAGATCACATTGCCCAAGTGTTTTAATGGAAGCCATTGCAGAAGTGATGGAGCCATTGATTTGAGGTTTATCAAAACCAAGAAAGCAACAGTGGAATGGTACAGTGGAAATATGTCTTCTTTGTTCAAGAAAAGAGGAAGACAAAAAGTCAGTCTATTAGCTTAAAGTTTATTATCAACAGGTTGATGGAGTTAATAATTTAGGGAAGAAATAGCTAGTGATTTTGAGAAGCAACGTGATCTAGCCATAATTTTATGAAAGTTAAGTCACATTTGACAAATTGGATAGATTTATTTGAGAATGCAGCAAACAAAATCAATAAATAAACCTACGGTCTGCGGTGCTTCTGGCTGCGGGGACTTTAAATCTTCCTCTGCCGGCCTGTGGCCTACACCAATCTGAAGCCGCGGTCTTCGTTCGGGAAGAGCCGACTCTGGACTTACCTGGACTTTTACCTGTCTGTACATCTGGACACATGCAGCGACGGCTGCGGAGGGTTGAGGTCCCGACCACGGGGGAAAATGGAGGAGGACTGGCCAAATTTTGTGCCTTCCACCACAGTGATGAATGCTGTGGTGGATGTTTGTGTTCATTTTTTTGGGGTGTTTTGGGTGTTCTCCATCATTGTACCGCTGCTGGCAAATTCATTTCACTTGCACTTTATGTGCAATGTGACGAATAAAACCGTATTGTATTGTATTGTATTGTACAGATATAGTTTGTTGGAAGGAACTGAAGATGCTGATTTAAACCGAAGATAGACACAAGATGCTGGAGTAACTCAGCAGGACCAGAAGGGTCTCGTCCTGAAACATCACCCATTCTTCCCCTCCAGAGATGCTCCTGTGCTGCTGAGTTACTCCAACATTTTGTGTCTATTAAAGATATGGTGTATTTGGATTTAAAGAATCCAAACAAAGGCATCACACAAGTGGCTGGTGCACAATGTAAGAACGCATAGTGTTAGGGGAAGAGTGGTAGCATAGATTGAAGATCATTTATTGCATAGAAGACAAAAAAAAGTGGGCCTTTCTCAGGCTGGAAGGGTGTAACGTGGAGAGACTCCAGGGTCAGTTCTTGCCCTCAATATGGATATGTTTTTGAAGATCAGGAATTGAGGGTGACTGGGGACTTGATACAGAAGAGGACCTGAGACCAGATTAGATCAACCATTATCATATTAATTGGTGATATAGTTTAGAAGGGCTGAGCCTCGTTGGCCTGTTTTCATGTGTCCTCACCGAACCACCGATCTCCAACGTCTGTCACACATTTGTACAGTTTTCTTTATTTGCAGCACTACAAAAGGTCATGTTCCCAAAACTATTCAGCAGGCCAAGAAATTCGAAAGCATTTACTTTTCCAGAATATTTTGATTTCCATCTCATTTTGTGCATCTTTTATCTTGCTGAATTGTTTGTATATCTAAGCTCTGCAAACATAAAAAAGAGATCGTCCCTTTGCTCTCTTTAGAGAGACATACCACCACCATTATTTTACACAATGTACTTTTTATGCTGTTATGGTACTTGTGTAGTTGAGAATTCAAAAAGAGCAAGTGTATTTATTGTCCATTACATTGGAATTTAAAGTAAACCTTGAATTAAACTAATTCAACAATGATGAATAGTGCTCCTTTTTAAAGCGACAGAACAAATATAAAACTAAAAGATAAAACAAAAGAAACATTAACTAATAATATTATAACCTCTGTCAACATTGAAGAACCCATTTAGTCGGAGGGGACTATCTCTAGATGTCAATGGCCTGTGGTATTGGTGGAAGGCAGATCAGGATCAGAATTAAACATCATTGGGAAGAACCATGTATGGCTCCATGAAGAATGTCATGAAACATTTGTAGAAACAACCTCTTCAAGCCTCAGGTCCTCTTCCCACCATATTTTGTGCAGGTGCCCCAACCTTGCTTGCGGAGTTAGTCTGGGCAAGGGTGCTACCTCTCACATGGACACTTTCTGACCCTCTACAATATAGTGTCATAGAGTCATTGAATGTACAGCACAGAAACAGGCCCTTCAACCTACCCTGTCCATTTGCCCAAGTTGGCATGTTGGGCTAGTCCCATTTGCCAACATTTGCCCTGTATCCCTCTCAACCTTCCCTCTCAATGTTTCTACCCAAATGTCTTTTAAAAGTCGCTGTTGTATGTGGTTCTACAGCTTCCTCACCTCATTCCAGATACGGACTACACTCTGAGTGAAAAATCTGCCTCTAAGGTCCCTCTTAAATCTCCACTGGGACTAGGGCCAAGATAGTTTTGCAACTACTTCCCAACTTTGGGTTAAATTTCCCAGAGCTCCAGGCAAAACAAAACACTGCCTGTAAAACTTGCTTTATGATGATCCAGGCCAAGCAAAAGATTCAGAAAGCCTAGAAAAGCAGTCATAGCAAAGCAGAGAGCTGGAAGACTATAGAAAAGCCTCTCAAAATTTCCCCGGTAATCACACAGGCTTAAGGGTCTTCCTTCTTTAGACTTTAGTACTATAGAGACATACAGCGTCCTCCGGCCCACCAAGTCAGCGCCGACCAACGGTCACCCTCGACACTAGCACTATCCTACACACTAGGGTAAATTTACGAGTTTTCACCAAAGCCTATTAACCTGCAAACCTGGAGTTTGGAGTGCGGAACACTCGGAGAAAACCCACGTGGACACATGGAGGGCGTACAAACTCCATACAGACAACACCAATCGTCAGGATCGAACCGTCTCTGGCGCTGTCAGGCAGCAACTCTACTGCTGTGCCATCATGCCACCCTTCCGCAATCAACCTTTCCTGAGGTGAAGGGCACTACATGTAATGGATCAGAAGATTAAAGTAACAATATGGCATTCGAGGAAGTGACAAATTGGGAAATGCTATTTTAAGGCAGCAACAGCTTTTAGAAATCATTTCTGCTTGAGAGATTTCTGAAGGTTATAGCAAAGCAATTGGGCATGTCTGGGGACCTGAAAAGGTGACAATTAATTCCATCAACCGAAAACATGTTTGTTTCATCCAACGGCAAAACCAAAAGTGCAAATTAATTTGCTTAATGTCCAAGCATGTACGCCTTTCCTAAACGCTGCACTGGAATACTCCATGCCTCCGTAAAAGAGAAGACAACACTGGGAGAAGACGGCCATTACAGAGGCGTCCTCCAGAGAGAGGAAACTGGTGCAGAGGAGGTACAGGAGACGGCAGGATACTCTAGGTTCCACAGCTGCATCATGAGAAATTAATAAATGTTTTAAAAAAGTACTTTTAATCCTCGACATGAGGGGAGATTAGATAGAAACGCATAAAATCATGAGTGTCGTAGATTGGGTAGTCACAGAACCTTTTTCCCCAGGGTGGAAATCTCGGACACTAGAGGGCAGAGCTATAAGGTGAGAGGGGGAAAGTTTAATGGAGATGTGCGGGACAAGTTGTCATTACATCGAGTGGTGCGGGGCTGGAGCACATTGCCAGGGTCGGCGATGGAGGCAGCTATGACAGTGGCGTTTTAGAAGGTTTTAGATAGGGGCATAAGTACAGGGAATAGAGGGATATGGATCATGTCCAGGCAGATGAGACAAGTTTAACTTGGCATCATGTTCGGCACAAACATTGTGGGCTGAAGGGCCTATTCCTGTGCTGCACTGTTCTGTATTCTAGGTTCTATATTCTACTTGCAGAAAAGGTAGTCAGAGGTAATCGACTGATATTTTTACCTGCGTAATATATCTCAAGCTAAGAGGTAGTATAAATTCTATCCAGCAATTAGAGTAATCTTTTTGCAACTGAATCACCTTGCAAGACGTGACTCTGCGACTTGGTTCTTGGTTTTCAGATTACCTGCCAATTTGGGCAAACTCTTTTTTTCACTTTTAACTTCTTGTTTCGGTCGCTGTCAGAAAGCATTTTGACGTTGAATCTTGAAAAGCTTTGTGCAATCTGCTAATGCAATCTGCTAATTGGACTTTTATGTCATTTTAATTTTCAGCAGTACTGCTCAAAGCAAATTACTTCTAAAATCTGCGTCACTCAAAGACAATTAACTGGACTTGGACTTGGAGACTTCTTCTTTCTTGTTGATGTGCATGAGTATAATTTATGTCACATCAGTTACCCATTGACGATTTGTGAATGGTGCAATTTAACCTGGAAACCATCTGCATTCTACTCTGGGGGGGGGGAAATCCATTTTCATTATGTGATACTGGATAAGAAAATCAAACAAATGACAAATGTTGGACCCTGAAATAAAAACATCAAATGATGGAAATGATCAGAGGGTCAATCAGCATCTGGAGAGAAAGGAGCGATTCAACTTCCCCTCACTTCTGACAAAGGAACGATGACCTGAAACATTAACTTGCACAGATGCTGCGTTCTGCTACTGAACAAGAAGAGGCATGCTGTCAAATTTCCAGGCAGCGTTTAGAGATACAGTGTAGAACAGGCCCTTCAGCCCACTGAGTCCACGCTGACCGTCGATCACCCCGTACACTAACACTATCCTACACACTGGGGACAATTTACAATTTCTTGCCGAAGCCAATTAGTCTACGAAGCTGTACGTCTTTGGAGTGTGGGAGGAAACCGCGGTACCTGGAGAAAACCCACATGGTCACAGAGAGAATGTACTGACTCCATACAGACAGCACCCATAGTCAGGATTGGATCCACGTCTCTGGCGCTGTAAGGCAAGAACTCTACAGCTGCGCCTCCGTGCCGCCTTTTTGCTTGTCTCATTTGTTGTTTGTCTCATTGTTATTTACTTTTTTTAACATAAAGCATTCGGATCTCTCCCAGTTCCATGTCTGATGCACCAGCGTGCCTTCTTCAACCTATTTACCTGTTCTAATTTTTGGAGATTCCCATGCTGATGACATAGGTGACTTCAAGACTGTCAGACCATGCTGTACGTCAACATTATAGGATATCAGTGCACCTCATCCCCATTCTCATAAGACCATAACAGCAGCTTCCCACTGCATCTTGGTGCACATAACAATAATAAACTAAACTAACCTTAAGGACGGCCCAGTGGTAGCATTGCTGCCTTGCAGCGTCAGAGACCCTGGTTCAATCCCAACTACGGGGTGCTGTCCGTACGGAGTTTGTATGTTCCCCCAGTGATCACGTGGGTTTTCTCTGGGTGCTCCGGTTTCCCTCCATGCTCCAAAGTCGTGCAGGTTTCTAGTTTAATTGGCTTTTGTAAAATGTACATTGTCTTTAGTGTGTGGGATAGTGCTAGTATACGGGGTGATCGCTTGTTGGCATGGACTCGGTAAGCTAAAGGGTCTGTTTGCATGCTGTATCAGTAAAGTCTAACGTTTTTGACACCCTTACTAATCAAGAATATATCAATCTCCACTTTAAACAATACCCAAATGACTTGACCTCCACCGCTATCCGTGGCATTGAATTCCACAAATGCACCACCCTCTGACTAAAGTACTTCATCCACCTCTCTAAAAGTATGTCCTTTTATTCTAAGGCTGTGCCCTCTGGTCCCAAACTCTCCCACTCTATGACTCTCTCTACTGGAAACATCCTCACCACATCCATTCTTTCTAGGCCTTTCAAGAAATATTCGGGGAGAAATGTTTTGCCAAGATCGAAGTAAATGGCTGCTGAATTGAATGCTTGCACTTCTGTAAGGTTATTATTGTCCTCCTGCTCTTTGCGACCATTAATGCCTGCGATGTGTAGTCGTATGAGTGGAGATAATCTACTCGAGTGACGTCACAGTCTGAAATGCAGCTATCAAGAATGCTCTTTGAACATGAATTAACAGACTATGGCCTACTTTTATTTCTGTCTCTGTTGTTTCTTTTATCCTAAGCAAGAAGGACTGCTTAATCTGGATTCTTTTGAAATGTATTTGCTTTCATGTGGCCTTTCATCTTGCATTTGGGTTGCTTTCACGCATTTCCTCTAATTTCATTATTTTTAATCAATGTGCTTTTTTAATCTGAAAGCTGTTCTTTTGACAACATCAACAATTATCCCAGTGGGAGGTATTTGAAAACTTGCAATAACTGATTTCACCATTTTGAAACAAAGGCTGTCTTTCATTAATGTACGGCTGCAACTCAAACTGTGTTTCTTTTAGTCGGAGGAGTTTCAGTGCTCGGTATTGTAATCTCAAACCCGATCAATAATGTACACAGCTGAAGAATCATGTGGAAATTGTCTACAGTTTCACAGCAAGGAGTCCATGGAACACATATTATGTCAGAGATTGGAGGGCAGTTTTGATCTCCAAGGTCTTGATGGAAATTCATTCAGCCATTAATGGATGGTTGGAAGGAACATGAAGGTTGAGTTTCAGCCCTGAGGTGGAGTTGTGGATAAGAAGAATATTTTTGCTGGTTTTCTCTCAGGAGGCAGCCAGATTGATCGACTGCAAGGCCAGGAGTTGAAAGTCCCAGTTAGAAGAAAGTAGGCAGAATGCAAAGGATCTTGGATGGAGTGCTTGCGGGTCAATCTTAATGGTACTGTTAGAGGGGGAGCATGTTGGAGAGGCAGCGTTTGTAAAAAACTGGATGGGATGTAATGTCACCCACTCCTTCTCTCCAAAGATGCTGCCTGTCTTGCTGGGTTACTCCAGCACTTTGTGTCAATCTTCTGTACATATAGACGGTGGTGGTGAGGGTCAAGTGGGACGTGGGACAATTTTCACAATGGTGAAGTGTGGAAGTCTGAAGTTTGGGTTCAACCATTATGGTCAAGATCTACAATGGTTGATATCCATACACCCGACCTGCATTCTATTCAATTACTATCTCAATGACCAGTGCCCAGTAGCTCTACCATCCACCATAACAAAGAGCTTATAAAGACTGGCAATAGCCCACACTCGTGGCAGTCTTCCAGACTGTATAGACCCCTTGGCAAAATGCACACAGGAAAAGTCGGTCCAAGTGGGACGCCTTCCCTCTTGCTCTACATTGAGCAGTGTATCATCTTGATAAGACAATCCTATGAACAGGCTACTATTCATTGACTGCAGCTCAGCTTTCAACTCTATAATACTGAATAAACCTATCCCTAAACTAATGGACCTGGTCTTTGGGGTCACCCTTTGCAACTGGATTTACCGACTGGCAGATCTCAGTGATAACATTTCTTTCACATTGACCTTGAAAACCTGTGCCCTCATGGTTGTGTGATCAGTTCCTTACTCCATGTACATCCATAACTGTGTGGCCAAATACAAACCCAATTCAATCTTTGAGCACACCGACGTTGGCTAGATCAATAATACGGAAAAATGAAGTATAGAAAAGAAATTGAGAACCTTGTGTCATGGTGTCAAATCAGCAAACTAGCCCTTAACACCAGCAAGATGAAAGAGTTGGTTATTGACCTAAGTAAGCAAGGCCACTGACCTCATCAACAGAACTGTTGTGGATGTGGTCAACAACGTGAGGGTGACACTGTGGTGCAGCGGTAGAGTTTCTGCCTTGTGGCGCCAGGGACAAGGTTTTATTCCTGACTGTACCGCGCTGTCTGTACAGAGTTTGTACGTTCTCCCCGTGAATTGCGTGGGTTTTCTCCGGGTGCTCCGGTTTCCTCCCACATTTCAAAGACGTACAGGTTTGTAGGCTAATTGGCTTGGTAAAAATTGTAACCTGTCCCTAGTGTGTGTGTAGGATAGTGCGAGTGTGTGGGGATCGCTGGTCGGTGCGGAACTAAACTAAAACTAAACTTCATGTTCCAAGGCATCCTAATAACCAACAATCTAATAACCAACAACCTATCCCCGGCCCCTTTATACAGATGTGGTGATCAAGAAAATGTACCGGTATATTTCTTGCGCATTTGAGAGGTTTTAGCATGTCAACATAGATTCTCTCGAACTTCTACTGATGCACTATAAAATAATCTATTCTGACAGGATGCATCTTAGTCTCGTGTGGCAACTACTCTGCTCTCGACTGCCTAATCCTGCAGACAGTGGCAAACAGAGCCCAGTCCATCACAGGCTAGTAACGTCCTTCCATCTAGTCTATCTTCATGGGGCATTGCATCAGGAAGGCTGGAAGCTTCGTCATGTTCTCTCTTCTAACTTCTGGGAGAAAATACAGCAGCTTAAAAGCCCAGGTGTGCAGACTTTAAAAAAAACTCTTCCCCACTGCTATCAGACTCCTGAACCAATCACCTCTTTCACATCCCCATCCCGGAGATGCTGCCACATACTCTTAACTCTACCCCAGTCAGTTATTCCGTTACCATGCTTTAATTCTTTTTGCACTTTACTATACTGCACCAGTCTGCAGTATTGCACTCACGGTTGTATTTATTGTTGAATTTATCATTATTGCATGTAAACTGTTTACTCTGTGAGCTTTGTGCGATCAAAGAATTGCATTGCACCCCAGTGGTGAACTAATCTGAATCTGAGGCATTTTTAGCTGGAGAGAAACGTATTTCTCCTCTTGCTAACTTACTTGTACAACAAACAGTATTTAACTTCATACTCAAACAAGTTTTGCTTCATTTGATCCGGCTGGTTTCAAGAATTGAGCCTAAGGCAGGAGGTGATATGTGACATAACGAACCTCTCAAAGCACTTCACCAAAGTGCCACCTTGCCCTTGGACACCAGTATTATGGATGTCCTTTCGAAGCAGATATTTATGAAACCTTGGACAGTAGTAGTAAGAGGTTGAAGATGCCTGCAAAAAACTCCCGGCAATTGATCCTTGCATATTTTAAGAACATGGCCATGTCCACCATCAATGCCACATGCTTCTTGAGGGTTAACCCTCTCGAAGGATCCTTTGACATCAGTCTTGGTGATTGAGATCACACCGTTGTTGGGGGCTGTGAGGATGTAAGAAGTACATTAACGTTCTCCCTTATGAAACAAGTATGGTAAGCATTGAGCTCGTCTGGGGGCAATGCATTGCTGTCAGTTCAGCTACTTGGTTTCACCTAATTGGAAGTAATGACGTGCAAGCCCTTCCACAGTTGTCAAATGTCCATCTGATTCTCCAGGCTAGGCTGAAAGTGTCTCTCTGCTTTTGTGGTGGTCTTCCCCACCCCATACCACGACTTCATATATGAGCAAGCAATGCCAGCCTTGAGCGTCCGAGATCTGATCCATGGTAGATCGCTGATCTCATGGTTTATGCAGTGTTTCTGGTTACAGAACACTCGGACGGTCGTTGTGTGATAAAGAACTGCAGATGCTGGTTTAAATCGAAGGTAGACACAAAATGCTGGAGTAACTCAGCGGGTGAGGCAGCATTCGGGTCGAGATCTTTCTTCAGACTCGGACAGTCTTGATGGGAACGTACTCCTCCACATATTTCCTTATGAAGTAGGTAACAACCATTGGTAACAATGTTCTCATTTTCCTCGGATACTACAGTGGCAATGGACACACTAACCTCATGGCAAGGTTGGAAATGGGATCTTAAAGGCCAAAGTTCAACACTGCCATCCTGTGTCAAGGATTTTGCTAGCTCTAAATGGCAAATGAAACAGTTGCAAATAGTTGCAAGAAGGGTCTCGACCTAAAACGTCACCTATTCCTTTTTTCCAAAGATGCCGCTGAGTTTTACTCCAGCATTCTGTGTCCATCTTTGGTGTAAACCATCAATCTGTAGTTCCTTGCAAATAGGGAACTGAAATTATACTCAAAGGTTGTAATCATGCAGGAAAATATTAGTATAAAATTAAATTATATTGATGGAACTGAATGGGAGAAAACCAAAACATTTTGAAGTTATTATTCTCAAACTAACTTTAAAATAAAGTAATTAAAAAGTGGAGGTTACACAAACTTTTCTGCTGAGTGGCAATTAGGTCACTGTTCGCTCATCCCGGAGAGCATTGCTTCTTCATATTAATGAAATTTTCTGCAATTTCAGAGCTGAGTTGTTAGTCACTACAGTGTGTAATTGCAGCAAACATATCCACTAGTCAAAAGCATCTTGTTCATAAGGTTAAGTCAAATGTGATGCTGACTCTGGCAGGAATTAAATGAGTAGAATTACAACTTATAACCCACTAGGTAATGCAAGCACTTTATAGTTTAGTTTAGAGATACAGTGCTGAAACAGGCCCTTCGGCCCTCCGGGTTCGCGCCGACCGTTGACCGCGTACACTAACACGATCCTATACACGAGGGATAATTTGCAATTTTTACCGAAGCCAAATTAACCTACAAACCTGTATGTCTTTGGAGTGTGGGAGGAAACCGGAGCTCCCAGAGAAAACCCACATGGTCACAGGGAGAATGTGCAAACTCCATGCAGACGGCACCCATCGTTAGAATCGGACCCGGGTCTCAAATGGTGTAAGGCAGCAACACAACCACTGCAATCCTATGCCATCCGTAATCCCACTGTGCCACTTCCATCCTATTGATGTTGTCAGTAGTGGTGGGGTGCTGGTACAGTGGAGAGAGTGAGGAGTGTGGGGTTACTGAACAGAAAAGTCGTTTTGTTGTGTCTCATTGTCTGTAACTCATTTTCACCTAGCCCCCAGCTATCAATGGTCTGTTTCTTTTATCATCATTACGTTTTTGCGTATCTTTCAATCATTTGTTCTATTTCTCTCTATAATCACCATCTATATTTCCCTTTCCCCTGACTCTCAGTCTGAAGAAGGGTATCATCCCAAAACGTCACCTATTCCTTTTCTCTAGAGATGCTGCCTGACCCGCTGAGTTACTCCAGTATTTTGTGTTTATCTTTGGTTTACACCAGCATCTGCAGTTCCTTCCGACGCACTAAATTATGATCCAAATACACCCGCGATCAATATGCCTGATGTTGTGTCTTTCACCTTCCTACTACGTCAACTGCTTCAGTGTATGTTTTCCTGGGACCGCTGGTAAGCCCCACACGCAGGCAATATGTTTGATGCATGGTTGGCCAATGACCATCCCAATCATGGACACGTTTGATTGAATTGATTTCCCTTCAGCCCTCCTGCTTTTCCATCCACCGAATCCACACTAACCATTGATCACGCTTTCACACTAGCCTTCCTCATGCAATCCCAGCACACTTGAAACAATTTACAGAGGCCAATTAACCTACCGCACATCCGCACGTTTATGGGATGTAGGAAGGGTCTGAAGTACATGGAGTACAGATCATAAATGATAGGAGCAGAATTAGGCCATTCGGCTCATCTAGTCTCCACCATGTAATCACGGCTGATCTATCTCTCCCCCATAACCCCATTACTCCTGCCTTCTCCCCATAACCCCTGACACCTGTACTAATCAAGAATTTATCTATCTGTAAACACACACGGTCACAGCAAGAACATGCAACCTCCACACACAGACAGCACCGATGGTCAGGATCGAACCTGGGCCTCTGGCACTATGAGGCAGCGGCTCTACCAGCTGTGCCACTGTGCCGGCTGAAAACTACAGCCTTCAGTGACATTAGCTGCACTTTTTAGGATTGGAAAAATCCAGCATCAAATGTGGGGTCTTGGTTTTGAGGAGAAGAGTCAGAGAGGTTAGTACAGTAGATGGAGTGAGGCGTGTAAGACTACTATGCAACACTGAACCACAAAGACCTCATTATCCTGGAAATACTCAATGATAGTCGACAGAAATGTACTGGAGCTGCCTCTCTGGAGACCCTCAACTTAAGAAAGACATGAAGTGTTCGGAGTGGGAGCAGATGAAATTTACTCGAATAGTTCCAGGGATAAAATATTAACATTGTGTGCGTCGACTGGAGAAGCTGAAGTTAGCCTTCTTCAGGCACAGAAGGATAAGAGGGGATTTAATAGAGATGTTTGAAACTGTAAAGGATTTAGGCAGGTTGAATAATGCAAAATTGTTTCAAAATTGATAACCAGATATACCCGTGATCCACCCTAAGATTCAATGTGTCTGAGATTTAATAAAATCACAGCAAAACAACCAAACAATAAAAATAAACAATTAGAATTTCAAATAAAGACACAAAATGCTGGTATTACTCAACTGGTCCAGCAGCGTCTCTGGAGAAGATGGATAGGTGTTGGGAGGAACTGCAGGTGCTGGTTTACACTGAAGATAGACTCAAAATGCTGGAGTAACTCAGTGGGACAAGCAGCATCTCTGGAGAGAAGGAATGGGTGACGTTTTGTGTCGAAACCCTTCTTCAGGTGACGTTTCCAGTTGGGGCCCTTCTTTAGGGGACAAACCAGCATCTGCAGTTCTTTGCTTCTAGGATGAAAGGGAAAAAAATATAGGGATAGATAGGAACCACTAGATTTTTCTTTGAAAGAACAGCCCAGAAACAGAAAGTTTTTCCTATTTTGTAACCTATTCTACCATCAAATAGCTGGTCTTTGAGAAGGTACTTCTCACTTATCTTCCTCTTTTACCACTGATGTAGGAAATTCTGGAAATTACAAGCAAATTGGGAAAGTTTGTACTATGTTTGGTAATACCAGGAGTAAACCCGCACGGTCAGAGAGAGACAAGGTTTGTGGAATGAATTCGGCAGGTTAAGAAAACGATTAAATATTAGAACATATTACAAAGAGCTTTCGTACTGGGGAAGCATGATGGGAAAAGAGGCCAACATAGTGAAGGTAACTTATAGGTCATGTTACCAGAGGCAATACATAGATTTCAGATGGGTTTAGATTGTAAGGCATAGCGAGCTGGACTAAAGATAAACATAGGAGGTTGTAAACAAGGCTGGAGGCAAAAAAAATGATTATGAGATGCAAATGGGGGAAATGGTTTTCTAATTCAAAGGGAAGAGAAGTGGAAGGTTTTTCACTGATTAATTATTTAAAAATATAAAAATCCACATATAACCATTGTGTCACAGTGTATAAAAATGCTGTAAGTTTTGTGTATCATTGAAGGACTTCGGTTTTTTTCAGAGTGTATCCCAGTCTATACTGTTCTGGCCTTAAATGAATGAGGTGGCATCGAAGAGCAGTGGTCAGAGTTGCTGCCTTACAGTGCCAGAGACCTGGGTTTGATCTGGTCTATGGCTGCTGTCTGTTTGGAGTGTGTATGTACTCCCTGCGACCACGTCGGTTTTCTCCAGGTGCTCCAGTTTCCTCCCACATTCCAAAGACGTGCAGGTTTGTAAATGAGTTGATTTCTGTAAAACGGTCCCAAGTGTGTAGGATAGAACTAATGTACGGGCGATCGCTGGTCATCATGGACTGAGTGTTTCCACGCTGTATCTTGAAACTAAGCTAAACCGATTTGTTTGTTGAGAAACTCACCACTGCTCTACGAGATAGTCTTCATGTGCTGTCAAACACACACTTCCCTCCAATAACCTCTTATTTTTTCCTTTTGCCATCAAAAGAGAACGAAAATGTATATCCAAAATAGTTTATGGGGCCTGTCATTTAATTATGCAGATAATGCACAGTTCTCCATATCTATTATACTGCCACATTCTGCTGCATCATAAGGACACTGCAGAGTGGGTAAGAGAGATCGGTACAAAACCCAATGGCTGGCCTATTTTTAATATAATCTTTTTGTTTCTAAAAAACAAAAAAATAGTTCGCTAGTAATACTCTGAATGTGGATTTTAAGGTTGTTGGTGCAAGCCCCATTTCACATACACTTAGCACATAATCTAGGCTAAATCTTAATGAATCATTTCAAAGATGCAACATAGCTGGAACTTAGATGATCTCTTAGAATCGGCCTAAATAGGTGCAAATGCTTTTATAAAGAAATTATGTTGCACTTATAATGAAAAACAAGATTCAAAATGTTAAACTGTTAACTGTTTGCCATATGTTTCTATCAACCTTCGCTAGTTCATCAGGTTAATCAGAAGATCATTAGTTCATTATGTCATTGGGCCTACCATTTTAATGTGACTACTCTAATCAGATTTGAAATGGAAATATCCTAAATTATCTTGTATTTAAAAAGTGGACTTTATAGCAATTGAATATGAATTAATTATATTCATTAATAATAACATGTACATTAAATTATTGCTATCAGTGTTCAGCTTAAATATTTAAATCAACTTCTTGTTCTTTCAAATAAACTTGCACGATTCCTTAATTGCATTTGATATCAGTAATATAATTTCTGTCTTTATACTTATAATTAGGCTTGCTCGGGATAATAATGTTTCTAAACTGGTATTTTTAATGGTATCAATTATATAGGCTCTATCCTCATATAATCCGCTTAGGTAGTTTACACCCCAGCGGTATGAACATTGACTTCTCTAACTTCAGATAGCCCTTGCTTTCTCTCTCCATCCCCTTCCCCCCTTACCAGTTCTCCCACAAGTCTTACTGTCTCCGCCTACATTCTATCTTTGTCCCGCCCCCTCCTCTGGCATCAGTTTGAAGAAGGGTCTCGACCCGAAACGTCGCCCATTCCTTCTCTCCTGGGATGCTGCCTCGCCCTCTGAGTTACTTCAGCATTTTGTGTCTATCTTCGATTTAAACCAGCATCTGCAGTTCTTTCTTACACATATAGACTCTATTGTTTGATATATAGGCATGGTTTGTGGAATGATTTCCTCGAGAAGAAGAAAATGATAAAATCATTATTGTCAATTTAAATGCAAAGTGGGAACTTTTCCATGTTTTGTTTGCACACTACATGGTATCAGAAAACTGATGGACAGGGGGGCGGCACGGTGGCGCAACGGTAGAGTTGCTGCCTTACAGCGCCACAGACCAGGAGAGGGGGTGGGGGAGAGGAGGCAGTTAATGGGGATCTGAGAAAGAATATGTTGCAGGAAGATAAGTGGGGAAATGGGATTGTTTGGATCATAAGCATAGAATCAGAGGGCAAAATGGCCTCTTATGATGTTGGGGAAATATGCAATATGTGATATTCCACCCCTCTATGCCTTCCCATTTCCCTGCACCACAATCCTTACAATATACTGGAGATAGACACAAAAAGCTGGAGTGACTCAGCAGGTCAGACAACATCTCTGGAGAAAAGGAATAGGTTATATTTCAAGTTGAGACCCTTCTTCGATCTGAAGAGCCAAAGAGTATCTTCAGTTTAAACCAACATCTGCAGTTCCTGCAACATACTGTTTTTCTCCTCCTGTGATGAAGGACTTGCAGCAAACGCTCTCCTTTACTGATTTATGTAATGACTTGGACACATTTCTAATGTAAATCTCCAAGCTCTTCCTGTAATTTAATGCGTTGACCCTCGGTATAGTTCTGGAACACCCACACGCCACCTGTTTCCAAGACTGGTTCGCTCTTCTGTAGGTCTAGTTCCCAGAGGCAACACACCGGATGAGATACGAACAAGTCCTTGTTCATCTGACACATCACGTTCCCACTATTGCATTCCAAGCCCATTCAGACAAAGATCAATATCTCTTGGGTAGACACAAAATGCTGGAGTAACTCAGCGGGTGAGGCAGCATCTCTGGAGAGAAGGAATGGGTGACGTTTCGGGTCGAGACCCTTCTTCAAGATCAATATCTCCTTGTCCTTTTTGACTGCCTCTTGTTCTCGGGCTCTAGCTAATCGCTCTTAGTGATTTGTATGCATGGCTGGACAAATTCCTTCGATTCCCCCGCAGCACCTAGACTCATTATTATTTAAAATATCACCATTTACTTTACCTCCAGTCCATACTCCATCTACTTAGGTTACAACCCTTGACAATTTCCTGCTCCCATTCGACTGACTGAAGTGCATTCTGCAGCATCATCAGCAAATTTATACCCAAAACCTCCTTGTTCTTCCTTTCAAGGTGCTCAAATATAAAATATGCAGGCTGCGAATTTCAAACAGATCTGGCAGCATTCTAGCAGGTGGTCTTTGTAACACTGGATTTGTATTCCTTTAACAATTGCCAAATGTTCTACTGTGTACGTATTGTTGCACTACCAGTCGCAATTGTCAGCTAACTGGTCATAGGTAACAGCAGAAAGTGCATTCTCCCTCTGTTCATGTTATTTTGTTTAATAGGGCACATTGATTAAATTACTGGATGTCATCCAGCATCTCAGAGATTGTTAAAGTGTAGTGAGCCTTGGTCTGGAGATATTTGGTTAATAAGGGAACAATTGTTATAACTAGGAACTAGATTGGGTGGCACTGTGGCACAGGTTTTGAGTTGCTGCCTTATAGTTCCAGAAACTCGGATTTGATCCTGACTATGGGTGCTGTCTGTACAGAGTTTGTAGGTTCTCCCTGTGACCTGCGTGGATTTTCCTTCGGGAGCTCCGATTTCCTCCCACTCTCCAAAGTCACACAGGTTTGTCGGTTAATTGGCTTGGGAAAAATTGTGCGTAGGATAGTGTTAGTGTGCGGGGATTGCTGGACTTGGTCGGCTGAAGGGCCTGTTTCCGCATTGAATCTCTAAACTAAACTAAACTAAAATTGAATTGGTTCCAAATGTATTTTTTAAATTTCAAAAATAAACGTTATTTGTGGGAAAATACATACAAGAAGTAAGGCTGATTCGATCTTGACTACAGGTCTGAAGAAGGGTCTCGACCCGAAACGTCACCTATTCCCTCGCTCCATATATGCTGCCTCACCCGAGTTTCTCCAGCATTTTTGTCTACCTTTGACTACAGGCGCTGTCTGTGTGGAGTTTGCATGTTCTTCCTGTGACCGCGTGGTTTTGCTCCAAATGCTCCAGCTTCCTCCTACAACCCAAAGGCATGTGGGTTTGTGGGTTAGTTGCGCTGAGTGTGTTGGGAGTGGATGCAAAAGTGAGATACCATAGAACCAGTGTGAATGGGCGATCGGTAGTTGGTATGGACTCAATGGGTTAAAGGGAGCCGTTTCCATGCAGTATCTCCAAACTAAAGTAAACTGAATACAAAACAGTACATGGCTTTCTTAAATTCACTGGATTGTCCAAACTGTACATTCATAGTATTGTCAAGTCACTACATTTGAAAGGTTATCAAGTTGATGCATTCTAGATACAAACCACCAATGTCAGTCCTGTGGCCCCTTTGATCAAGACACCTTCAAAGTGTTTGGACTATTACACAGGATCCAGCCCTTTAATATCCAGTAGACGAGGGATGATCTTATAGAGATGTATAAGATCATGACAGGAATGGATAGGGTAGGTGCAGAGAGAAATGTACCCAGTCGGAGAATCAAGAACCAGGGGACATAGGTTTAAGTTGTGGGTGGGGGGGGGGGGGGGGTAGATAGATTTAATAGGAACCTGATGGTAGGAACAGTATGGAACACGCTGCCAGATGAGGTAGCTGAGGCAGGGGCTATCAGAATGTTTAAAAAACTGGGACAGTACAAACATCACCCGTAGTCAAGGTCCAACTCGGGACTCTGGTGCTGAGGCACCAGCTCTACCTCTGATTCGTCAGTGCCCTGAATTGACTGCTGTAGGTTACTCCCTGTACATAAGGATGTGAGAGGATTGGGATGGAGAGGGAGTGTTAATGGGAATCTGGGAAAGAATATGTCACTGGAAAATAAGTGGGGGAATGGGATTGCTGTGGACGATAGCATGGACTAGATGGGCTGAGTAGCCTCCAGTGGTGTAAGGAAATATGCAATATGAGAGATTCCGGTCCTTCATGCTTTCCTACATCCCAGCACCCCAATACCTGCAACACCTGAAAAGGCTGTGGAAAGTACCCACCTATGTACCTGTTTGATCACAATACCTCAAAACAGAGGGCTGTATGCTGAGCTGGGGAGTGACATTCATATGAATGACGTCTTTTCAAAGCAGAGACACAATGGGCGTTTGTGCACTCCTGTTCTGCAAAATTCAATGATTATAAAGTATTGTTGCAATGATGTTTCCTACGTGCTCACTAATCAACAGATAATAAGATGATAAACCGGTTGCCTATGGATTGGTCTGCAGCTCAACCTGTGCTGCCTTCTTCACTAAGGAACTGCACATGTGGTCAGGGAGGTGAAGCAACAACATACCATCTTCATGAGGCTTTGTAAGGTGTTGGTCAGACCACATTTGGAACATTGTGGGCAGTTTTGGCCCCCATATCTGAGGAAGGATGTGCTGGCGTTGGAGAGGGTCCAGAGGTGGTTTTGAGATTGATCCTGGGGATGATTGGCTATCGGGGCGTTCGATAACTCTGGGCCTGTACTCACTGGAGTGTAGAAGGATGAGGGGGTTCTCATTGAAACTCACCGAATAGTGAAAGGCCTGGATAGAGTGGATGTGGAGAGGATGTTTCCAGTAGCAGGAGAGTCTAGGACCAGAGGGGACAGCCTCGGATTAAATGGACATATCTTTAGAATGGAGATGAAGAGGAATTTCTTCAGCCGGAAAGTGGTGAATCTGTGGAATTCATTAACACAGACGACGGTGGAGGCCAAGTCATTGGGTATTTTTAAAGCGGAGATTGATAGGTTCTTGATTAGTAAGGGTGTTAAAGGTTACGGGGAGAAGGCAGGAGAATAAGGTTGAGAGGGATAGATAGATCAGCCGTGTTTGAATGTTGGAACAGACGCAATGGGCCAAATGGCCTAATTCTGCTCCTATGTCATATGATATTGATCAGAGGTGAATGAGGCTGTGGGAATTTGCAGGTCACAGTTCTCCCATTACAGCTCAGACTGTACAATATGGAAACAGGCACTTCAGCCCACTGAGTCTGTAGCAACCATCAACTACCCTCCACACTAATCCTACATTAATTCCACTTTTTATTCCCATCAGCTCCCCCATATTCTACCACTCACCTACATTGTAAGAATAATTTACAGAGTCCAATTAACCCACTATCCCACTTGTCTGTGAGATATGTGTGCAAACTCCATACAATCAGCGCCCCAGGTCAGGATTGAACTTGGGTCTCTGGCGCTGTGAAGCTGCAGCTCTACCAGCTGCGCCACCTTGCAATAAAAACCACTCAGATAAAGATTAGCAGAGAAGATACAAAGCAATAACATGAAGAGCAAACATATCAAAGGGAACAATAGACCGTAACCTTTTTTTATCAGAAGGTAACATTGCTTAAAAGGCCTGTCTCACGAGTCTGCGGTCATTGGCGGCGAAACGGGAAGAATCTGCCGCCATAGACCGCGCACTCGTGAGAACGTACAATTCCGGGGCCGTGCGGCAGTGTTCCCACGGTGCTAAAATAAAATCGACAATGTTGAAAACTATATACTCACCGCACAACCTCCACCAGTGATGCACGAGTGCGGCACGGCCGCCCGCACGGGCCGCCACCAGTGTGGCTCGAGCGCCGTGCGTCAAACCTCCACTGCCACAGCCTCCGCCAGTGAGGCACGTGCCTCCGCCAGTGAGGCACGTGTGCTGCACGGCCGCAGGCACAGCCACCGCTACAGTGCCGCGATCAGGACGGCCGCCGCCACAGCTGCCGCTAGTGAGTCACGTGCGGCGGGCCGACGTCATCGCAGTCGGCCCGCCCTTTTTTTTACTTACCGCAACCACGTGGGACCCGCCGTGTTTGAATTAACTCGGCCCCCGCGCAGCATCCGTGCGGCGCTCCGGTGGATAGGCTCGCCGCTCTCGCCGTTGCCGCGCGGTCCCCGCTACCGGCGACGCCGCGCTTCACCGCCGATGACCGCAAACAGGTAAGACAGAGCCTTAATTGTGAGGGTCAGATAAATAATAATTATTATTTGTTCCCTGTAGTAACCTCTGAACCCAAAACAAATTGATTTATGTTCACACAGTTTTCTGCTCTAATACGCAAGGTGCTAGTCTGCTCTATAAGGTGCTGGTCAGGCAGCATTTCGAGTATTGTGAGCAATTTTGGGCACCATATCTGAGGAAGGATGTGCTGGCTCTGGAGAGGGTCCAGAGGAGGTTTACAAGAATGATCCAAGGAATGAGTGGGTTAACATATGATGAGCGTTTGACAGCACTGGGCCTGTACTCGCTGGAGTTTGGAAGAATAAGGGGGGGACCTCATTAAAAAGTACCGATTCTTGATTAGTATGGGTGTCAGGGGTTATGGGGAGAAGGCAGGAGAATGGAGTTAGAAGGGAAAGATAGATCAGCCATGATTGAATGGCGGAGTAGGCTTGATGGGCCGAATGGCCTAATTCTGCTCCTATCACTTATGACCTTATGACATTTCATTTAATAGCGATATCTGGATATAATTAACTACTTCCTTTGAAAATGAATGGGAAGTTTGATGAGATTAAAATATATAAATTAACTTGATCTTCTGTCTTGAGTAATGCTGAAGTCCACTTTTCTTGTCCAATGGGAGAAATGAGAAGTAGAGTCTAGTTTAGTTTAGAGATACAGTGTGGAAACAGGCCCTACGACCCACCAAGTCCACGCCGGCCAGTGATCATCCCATACACTAATTCTATCCTACATACTAGGGACAATTTACAGAAGCCAATTAATCTACAAAACAGTACGTCTTTAGAGTGTGGGAGGAAACCGGAGCACCCGTAGAAAAGGATAGGAAAGAACTGCAGATGCTGGTTTACACCGAAGATGGACACAAAATGCTGGAGTAACTCAGTGGGACAGGCAGCATCTCTGGAGAGAAGGAAAGGGTGACGTTTCGGGTCGAGACCCTTCTTCAGACCCGTAGATAGCCCATGCGGTCACGGGGAGAACATACAGACTCCGTACAGACAGCACACGTAGGCAGGATTGAACCTGGGTCTCTGGCACTGTAAGGCACCGTGCCATCCTAGAGGGAAGTTTGGAGAGAAAATAATGGCAGCATCCGAGCAAGCCACCGAGCTCAAAATGGTGGAGCTGTGTTTACACTCATAGTTTTTCTTCATTTTTCTCTGGCTCTTCCTAATAAGCCTTGATTAAGCAGCACGTTCCATCTGCCATCATTCTGTGCCAGCCTTCTGGCACCTTGGTATTCAGATATACAGTTTCCCCGAACATAATGTACCAACTTCTGCCAGGATCTTTAACTTTCATTGGCATGGTCGTTCACCTTCCTTCATGCAAATCCGTTGATTAATTCGGCCCATCTGGTCTTGGTTTTATTTGTTTCTCCAGAATCAAGTTTTCAATGTACCTTGCCGATTGTTCCCACAGTAGACAATTCCAATGATAGTCCTTTAGCTTCTGAGCCATGTAACCAATATAAATGGTGAGAAATCCATTAATCCGGGCTCAGTGTGTTGTTTTTCAAGAGAGTTTTTGAAAGAGATTCGTTTACCACCCAAGACGGCATGGTGGCGCAGAGGTAGAATTGCTGCCTTATAGTGCCAGAGACATTTGTTCAATCCTGACAATGGTGCTGTCTGTATTGAGTTTGTACGCTCTCCCTGTGATGGTGAAGGTATTCTCTGAGTGCTCCAGTTTCCCACACTGAATCTCTAAACTTTACGAAAAAGTCTGCAGGGTTTGAGTTACAAGGAGAGACTGGACAGCCTGGGTCTTTCCTCCCCCAGAACGCAGGAGGCTGCGGTTTCTTGTAGAGGTATACAAAATCATCAGGGGCATCATTAACATCTTTTTTCCCAGGGTGTTGGGGAGGGGGGGATATGGGGGGCGGGGGATTCTGGAACTGGAGGACATCGTTTTAAGGTGAGTGGGGAATCATTGAATGAGGACCTGAGGGTCAACATTTTCACTCAGTGGGTGGTGAGTATGTGGAACAAGTTGGCAAACAAAATGTAAGCACATTATGGCTGCACCACGGCTATACTTTACCAAATGGGCTTTGCCCACGGTGGAATTTTACATCTAAAGGTGTTATGTGGACACGTTCTTGAAAAGTTGGTGGAAGTGGGTACAAATGTAACTTTGGAATGGAATTTGGAGAAAGAGTGAAATAGGACAATGTGGACTGAAAGAGCTGGGGCATACATGATGGGCCAAATAGTTACTTCCCTCTGTGCTATATGATTCTATGACACACACTGTTCATATCATATCCCCATTTGAAAGCAGTCTGTATTACATGTCTCTGGAGAATCTGGATAGGCGATGTTTCGGGTCGAGAGCCGATCCACTTTGTGTTTTTACTCAAAGTATCTGCAGTTCCTATACACTACACATCTGATGTTCGAATGTTTATACAGCACAAAATATTTCAAGTCCATTCTTAAACGGTGAGGAAATTCTCCAGCTGTCAAAGTGTTTCAAAAGATTGCAATGCCAAACCCACAATTTTCCCATGGGCAGTGGAGAAAGATGAGAGTCCAAATCACTAGACTGAGCCTGCACAGAATAAATACCAAAAGTAACTTGCACTTGGTAAGTCATCTGTGAGACCTTACAGAGGCAGGACATTTTATCCTATCTTCACAGCTGCAGGCTGATTTGGTGAGCATGTCTGGCTTGGTTTTGAACAGAAAAGAAATGAACTACCAAATTACTGAATATTTTGGTGTACAATACAATCAATTTTCAGTAAAAATTAACCCTGATTGAAGACGTACCGTGTGAGTTGTACACTCACTCTGTTGATTGGGCTCACTATGCGTCTGATCGCACTGATGAAATGCCACATCGGCTGTGTGGCATTTTCACATAATTTACTTAAAAGAGAATTGGGAAGAGATGCTCACATCAAGGATCGTAGAAATCAGAAACTTTCTCCCCACGAGGTTTAAATACCAGGAGATGAATGGACTTTGAAGAATGAGATTTAAATAATTTTGTAAGACAATCCTTTTACAGTACCTTGTTTGACTCCATGATAAGTTTACAATTCCCAGTTGTCACTAAGGTCACCTATTTCCACTTTCATAACAGACTTAATTCAACCCTATCCTGAGATTCTCATCCATGCCTTTGTGAGCCCTTGATCTTGACAAGTCCTAAATCCTACTGGCCAGGCTCCCTTGTTCTATTCTGGATAAAGGTCATCCAAAACTCTGTTGTCTATGTTCTATTTCATCTCAAATCCCATTCACTTATCTCCCCTGTGTTTTGTGAACTACATTGGTTCCCAATTCAGCAGTGTTGTATTTACAAATTCTCGCCCTTTCTTACCCTCGAACTGTTGGAAATACCTGCCCTCTCCTCATTATAGGCTGCAAGACACCTCCTAATGTAATACTTCATCATAGACAGTCAGAACATTGACTGCCAAAATCCTACCACAGCACACATAGTGTACAGTCAGAACCTTTTTTTCCCCAGGGTGAAAATGTCAAAGACCAGAGGGCTTTGCTTTAAGTTGAGAGGGGCAAAGTTTAAAGGGGATATGCCAGGCAAATATTGAACACAGTGGGTGCCTGGAATGCGCTGCCAAGGGTGGTGGTGGAGGCAGACATGATAGTGTCTTTTACGAGGCTTTTAGTTAGCCCCATGGAAATACAGAGAATTGGTGGATATGGATCATGTGCAGGCAGATGGGATGAGTTTATCTTGGAATCATGTCTGGCATAGACATTGTGGGGTGAATGGCCACTTTATGGCTGCACTGTTCTTTCTACTATGATCATTTTTGGACTTTTGCCCTAAAATCTCCCATGTTGGGTCCTTGACAAGATTGATTTTAAAATGTTTTGGGAGATTCTGCCACATTAAATTCACGACAAGAATGTAAGTTGATTTTGTATGTATTAAAGAAAACAGGATTACGGACTGTAAATAGAATTGAAGTTTAGATTAGACAAGGACTAATGGAATGGCAGAACAATCGTGCTTCATTTGGGATCGCGGAAATTCTCTTGGCAGTTTAATCCTACTCTGCTCTAAACAAACTAGTACTCCTGGAAACACTCGCCTGCAGCTGTGAAGTTAAGGGAAAAAAGTATTGAAAATTCAGGCATCAGATTCGTTTCAAATTTCCATATTGGGGAGATAGTATTTAAATTGCGGTCACACCATGGCCTTTGCTTGATGAAAACTCTTCAGCTTTGCAATCATTAAGATTATCTCATTGCAATGGGGGGATTGTGCAGTTTATATTATAATATTACACATGCTAACATTCTTCTCTTCCCATGCGCCCCAGATTCATAGTTGATCCCTATTGAAGAGGTAAGTTACTCTGTGCTGAATTACTTCCTCTCTAGACATCTACTTGATGTTTCCTGTGGAATCTTGCCTTTTATCGAAACGGCTGCTGTGAGTTTACGTTATGGACTTTACCAAGAACTGTTTAGCAGAAGTGTTGAACACTACAGTGATTTTTACTAAGGATTTCTAGTTTCATTGATTCCATTCCAAGCAGAATGGTTTCTGAGTGGTGCACTATGAGAATCTTGTTGACATTAATACTCACAAGCTGTCTTTTGTTTGTTGCATCCCATGAAATGTGTTTTGCCACTTGGTAATTGCTCAGAAAGCATTAATAATGTGGTGTATTATATGAATACTAAATTATTGTTCACTTTGTTTGAATAGTAGTTGCTTGAAGTTGAAATTCCAAGGGCAAGGGATGGAATGAACCAAAGGTTAACATGCCCAGACGTTGTGCAATTCAGGTTCATGGTACTTTGACCATCTTTAGGGCCTTGACTGATTTGATATCCTGATATTGAGAGAGCAGTCAGTATTGTCCAAAAATGGACTAATAGAAAACATCATAAAGTATCTATATATTACTAAAACTCTCATCTTGTTTGTTTGTATGCGTGCGTGCATGCATGCGGGTGCGTGATATCCTAAAACCCCGCCAGAACGGTACACAGTAGTGCTACAATTTTTGGCCCACCTTATATTCCATTGTCCTGTGGGGTAAACGAAACAAGTTTAGTTCAGATTGGTGATATATTTTACAAGTTATTGACATTTAAAACTTCACAAAAATCACTTTTCAAATGACTTTCCCACTTGCCATGCCCGTCAGTTGCGTTACAATGACGTCACAATGGGATCCCAAATCTCATTTACAAAAAATATCGCGATTTTCAAAAAAACTCAGTTTTAATCAAATGTTTCCGTTTTCATTAACAGCTAACAATGTGTTTAGGTTATTTTAAAGAAAAATCGTTATTTTCATTGGGGGGGGGGAGGGGGGGATAGGGGGGAGGTTTCATTTAAAAAAAATGATTTTCATTGTGGGGGGTGGGATAGGGGGGAGTGGGGGAGCAGGGGGATAGAGGGAGAGGAGGGGGGTACGGAGGGAGTGGGATGGGGTAAGTGGGGGAGGTGAGGAGGGAGAGTGGGGTACGGTGGAGGTGAGGAGTGAAGGAGCAGGGAGATAGAGGGAGAGGAGGTGGGTAGGGAGGGGTGAGGAGTTATGGAGGGAGGGAGGGAGTGGCTGAGGGTAGGGGAAAGGAGAGGGAGTGGGGGAGGGAAGGAGGAGAGGGGAAGGAAGAGGGAGGGTGAAGAGGAGGGGGAGGGAGTGCTGGGGGATGAGGGGGGTTGGAGGAGGATAGGGTAGGAAGAGGGATGGCGAGACGCAGTTGGGGGAGGGTTGCCGTGACTCGCATCACAACGGAGATCTCACAATGGGAACCCGTCAGCCACACCTGCGCAGTTGTGGGCTACAGGTCCAACGGGTCCACACCTGATCTAGTGTTTATTAAATCCGCTAGTATGCCTGAGTCAGACTTTGTCCCACCCCTCCACCTCCACCTCTTTTCCAGCTTTCTCCCCTATTGCTATGAGTCTCATGAAGAGTCCCAACACGAACCATCACCAGCCCATTCCTTCCCCAGATACTGCCTGACACTTTGAGTTCCTTTGTGTTGTGATCAAGATTCCAGCATCTGCAATTTGTTGTGTCTTGTGTGGGCAGCACAATGTATAGCAATAGTTGCTGCCTTACAGCACCAGATACCTGGGTTTGATTCTGACTACGGGTGATGTCTGTGCGGAGGTAACACGTTCTGCATGGCCTGCGTGGCTTTCCTCCAGGATCTTCGGTTTCCTCCCGCGCTCCAAAGACATACAGGTTTGTAGGCTAATTGGCTTGGTATAATTGTAAATTGGTGCTAGTTTGTGTAGGATAGCGTTAATGTGCGGAGATCGCTGGTCGGCGCGGACTCGGTGGTCCGAAGGACCTGTTTCCGCACTGTGTCTCTAAACTAAACTAAACTAAATTAGTATACGTGAAAGCTGTGTGTGAGTAATGGGCCTGTCCCACTTAGGCAATTTTTTCGGCGAGCGCCGGCGACTGTCATGGTCGTACCAGGTCGCCGAAAAAACGGCGACTGGGCCCCCCTACGACAATGTATATGACAAAGTCTACAACAACCTACCACCTAGTCGACGTCAAGCTACAGGAAGCTACCGACAACCGGCGACCCATTAGGACGTCCACCTACGACCGCACCTACGACAACCTACGACAACCCGCGACAAGCTACGACAAGCAACGGCCCTGTCGGCGACAACTGAAGACAATTTAAGACAATTCAGTCGCCGCTACCTGTCGCCAGTTGACGTAGGTTGACGTAGGTAGTCTCCAATGGAATTCACCGAAGTCAGCATCGGCGACAACCTTCATCATCCTGGCGACAACCTACTACAAGCCAACTGTCGCCGACTGTCGTCGAAAAGTTTTGAACATTTCAAAATCCAGCGGTGACCGGAAGAACGCTACAATTCTTTGGGCGACTGGGGAGACTATTCACGACCATACAGGCGACACCCTGGCAACCTTGTGGCGACAGCCTAGTCGCCTGTAGTCGCCTAAAAAATCGCCTAAGTGGGACGGGCATAAGGCAGGTCTCGACCCAAAGCATGTTCCGCAGAAATACTGCCTGACCTGATGAGTTACTCCAGCATGTGTTCATTTGTCTATTCCAAGGCAGTGTTTGCAAATAAGTACCAAATTATTACAAATTACTCATTTTATTATTTCATGTAAAGCATATTTTGTAATCTTTGATTTGCCAATAGATTTTGCCAGTGATATATTTAGTGGTAGAAGTTAATAGTTATTTTATTGCTACAGGAATCTAGACACAGTGAAATGCTTTGTTTTGCATTCCATACATAAGCACAATAATTTGCAAGTAAAAGGGTGCAATGGTTGAGAAGATTTCTTCCAAGGAGGAGCACGAGGTCGCCATATTTCCACCGCCAACTTGTACCTTTCAAGTATCTAAAAAGATAATGAGTGTAATTTGAAATTAAAGACTCGTTGATCTGGGTGGATGATGGAAGGGTCGGCCTGGCCTGGCGTTGCTTCTAGTGATGAGATGTACTCTGGTATTCACCAAGCCTCCTGACTCCAGGCTGTGGAAACTGAAGCTGTTTCTTTGCTGACAGGAAATGTTGGGATTTGATGTGAAAACCCAATGGCCTCAAGGTTGTGAAGACGGTCTTTTTGAGGTCAGAAAGGCTGATTCCCATTAGTTTCAAGGCCTGACTTTGATCGGCGAAGGCAGTATCCGTACAATCACGCAGCTCTCTGTAGCTGCTCCATGTACCTGGCCAGAGCATGAGTGAGGCTGTCACAAGTCGGGAGCTGCATCAAGCATTAGCCCAGCGCCGGCAGACCTGCACCAGTGCCAACCGCAGCAACGTCCAAGTGTCTATTGCGCATGTTCATAACTTCATGTTATAACAGAATTAGGCCACTCGGCCCATCAAGTCTAATCCGCCATTCATTCGTGGCTTGCGCTCCCAGCCCCATTCTCTTGCCTTCTTCCCATAACCCCTGATGACCGTACTAATCAAGAATCTGTCAATCTCTGCTTTTAAAAGTACCCGAAGTCTTGGTCTCCACAGCCGTCTGTGGCAATGAGTTCTACAGATTCACCACCCTCTGACTAAAGAAATTCCCTCTCATCTCCTTTCTAAAGGTGGGTCCTTTTATTCTGAGGCCGTGCCCTCTGGTCCTATACTCTCCCACTAGTGGAAACATTCTTTCCACATCCATGCTATCCAGGCCTTTCATTATTCGGTAAGTTTCAATAAGGTCCCCCCTCATCCTTCTAAACTGCAGCGAGTACAGGCCCAACGCCGTCAAACACTCACATTAACTCAATCACAAGTTATAGGAGCAGAATTAGGCCATTCGGCCAATCAAGTCTACTCTGCCATTCAATCATGGCTGATCTATACCTTTCCCTCTCAGCCCCATTTTCCTGCCTTCTCCCCCATAACCCCTGACATCCATCCTAATCAAGAATCTGTCAATCTCCGCCTTAAATTATCCCTTGATTTGGCTTCCACTGCTATCTGTGGCAATGAATTTCACAGATTCACCACCCTCTGACTAAAGAGATTCCTCATCTTTCTAAAGGTTTGTCCTATTATTCTGAGGCAGTGCCCTGTGGTCCTAGACTCCCCCACTCGTGGAAACATCCTCTCCACATCCACTCTATCGAGGCCTTTCACGATTCAGTAAGTTTCAATGAGGTTCCCTCCTCATCCTTCTAATCTCCAGCAAGTACATGCCCAGAGCCGTCAAATGCTCATCATACGTTAACCCAATCATTCCTGGAATAATTCTCGGAAACATGCTCTGGACCCTCCCCAACAGCAGCACAACCTTCCTCAGATAGCCCCAAACTGCTCACAAAACCCCAGTACTGCATCCCTGCACCTCACAGTGACCCACAGCATTCAGTGGCGCCGGCTCAACAGGGCCTTCCACTCCTAGTGCCCATCGCCACCATCTTGTTTCATGTGGCTACATACACCAACATCCATGAATTCAGGCAGTCACGAGGACCACAGAGTTGTGTCTTCCAAATCAGTCATTTAGACGGTTGTGGCTGAGGGAGAAAACCTCGGGAAACATTCAAGTCTCTCGCTGACAGGAGAAATGAATATTAACAGCTGTAGAGTAATCCTGCTTTGTAAATGTAATTATCAATGTTCAAACTATTAACTCATCCCTCAGCATTAACAGAATTGTTTTAATGTAACATCTAACACGAATTTGACAGATTCCAAGGAGCTCCAACACATATCACATTAATTCAATACTGGCCATGCCTGATATGGGGATATTGGGAACAGAAGCAGGAGTAGGACATTTGGCCCATCGTGTCTTTTCTGCCATTCAACAATATTGAAGCTGCTTTTTTTTCCCTCAGTGACATAATTGTGCACCAACTCCATATCCTTTGATTCCCTGATTGTCAAAGGCCTGTTTGCTTATTTCCCTACCTGAGATTCAAAATGTCCTCTAACAAAATCCTGAAACTTAGTATTTGGGCATAGGCCAAATTGGCAGCTTCTGTGTTTAAGTAGAATGGAGTGAAAGGTGAATTGAATGTTGGAAGGAAGAATGCAGGAACGGGGTACTGATTGTGGATGATCAGCCATGGTCACATTGAATGGCGATGCTGGCTTGAAGGCCTACTCCTGCACCTATTGTCTATTGTCTATTGTGATTCTTACAACTTTTTAAAACATTGAACGAGAATTAACGTTAAGAAATAAAGTTTCTTCCCATCTGTGATCAGGCAACTGAACCATCCATCCTACCACAACTAGAGAGCAGTCCTGAACTACCATGATTGGAGACCTTTGGACTATCTTTGATCGGACTTTACTGGCTTTAACGTGCACTGAAGGTTATTCACACTATTTCCATTATCATGTATCTGAACACTACAAATGGCTCGATTGTAATCATATATTGTCTTTCCATTGACTGGTTAGCATGCAACAAAAGCATTTCACTGCACCTTGGTACACGTGACAATAAACTGAATTAAACTATAAATGACAAAATTGAGCTAGTGAGAAGGTATCACACTAAATCACATATTTCAGCCAAGTCATCTGTGCAGGCTTAATAAAATAACGAAATATTTCCAAAAGAATAAATACACTGTAAATCCTTTGGAATATATTGGACTGCCCTGGTATATCTCAGTATTCAATGGATATTTGAATAGTTGCATAATTCCGGTCCAGTGCTTCTGTACAGTGATTGGCACCTTGTTAAATCCACTGCACGCATTCATTTCACGCTTGGCTGTCATATGTCATGAAAAACTCCGGTATAATATCCGTGTTGGCATTAATGCTAAGGTGCAGACCACTGCCATATTTCTGCACCCGTTGTCAAGAGTCAGCGTTCCCCATGTCAAATGAAGGATAGGTTGGTTAACGAGTAAAACCCGCGTATTGCTTGCCTCAATTTCACCCTCAAAGGAGTGTTGCAGCTGACGGAATGGCACCTCAGCACCAGCCAAGCTCATTTAAGCGAGAACGTTGCATTAAGGTGTCGACTCACGATGTAACAGGTGTGAAAGGGGGGGAGGAGGGGGGACGGGAGGATTGATGTTGAGTTGGCGGTTTGAATCGGGGAGATCATTAGACTGTTCCTGCTGATCTGTACGCTGGCAGCAGCCCAGCCCGTCAAGGCTCCGAATCCAGATCTCGGAATTGAAAGGGACTATTGTCACCGTCAGTAGCAAAGGCTGAAAACAAGGCTGCCAATATTGTTGTTATTCCAAAACTCGTGCAGAAATGAGCGGAGTAACAAACAGTTGTCCATTAGAAGCAGAAAGAAGGAGATACAAGGAAGTGCAGTGTAGTTTAATGCGGTTTAGTTTAGAGATACTATACAGCGTGGAAACAGGTCCTTCGGCCCACCGAGTCTGCACTGACCAGAGATACCTGCACATTAACACTATCCCACACTAGGGACAATTTACACTTATTCCAAGCCAATTAACGTACAAACCTGTACATCTTTGGCGTGTGGGAGGAAACCAAAGAACTCGGAGAAATCCCCCGCAGGTCACGAGGAAAATGTACAAACTCCAAATACAGAAAAATTAATAACTTATATTTATAACACCCTCTTAGATAATGAGGTCCCATCGATGGAATCATATAGACACACATAGGGAAATTAATTAGGCCAACCTATAACGAAAGATATTTGGGATGAAAGTCTACAATATATACATCAATGCTCGTTAAATGCCAGACATGCTTTAATACAATTTAAAGTATTACACAGATTACATTATTCTAAAGCAAAACTAAATAGAATTTCCCCACATATCTCTCCTATTTGTGATAAATGTCAGCATCTAGAGGCTAACTTAACACATACTTTTGCAAATTGTATAAAAATTAAAAATATCTGGATTGATATTTTTAGAATAATTTCTGAAGTTGTCAATACTAAATTGGTTCCCGACTCAAAACTAATAATACTTGGAATATCAGAACAAAGTTTAACACTCACAACAAGCCAAAGAAACTTCCTAGAATACAGTATAATAACTGGGAAAAAAATAATATTAAAATTTTGGAAAGGTCCTATAACGCCCACAATTAAAATGTGGATTATGGAAATGTCGGAGACCCTACACCTGGAATGAATCAGACTTGTCTTAATGGACAAGAACTTTTTGTTAGAATATGGTCTCCATTCATTGACTATTTGAAGGGGTAGATCGGTCTGGCACGGGAACCTAACTGAAGCTTGAACTTAGGATTAGATGACAAGTTATACTTAATAACCTACGAACCCATCTCCAATGGTGTATTATTAGTAAATTATTCCAATCTTTTTTTTAAATCTTGACATTTGTGTTTTTTCTCTTCTCTCTTTCTTTCTCACTTTCTATCTATAAAAAAAAACTAGAAGCAGAATCAATCCACAATTGATAATATTAATAATGTATGATTGATATACATGAAATGTTTTTACCATAATATGTCTTTGCTTCTAATAAAAATATTTAAAAAAAAAAGAAAATGTACAAACTCCATGCAGACAAACACCCGTAGTCAGGATCGAACCCGTGTCTCTGTCGCTGTAAGGCGGCTACTCGTAAGGCAGCTGCTGTCGCCCCAAGATTTGTGAAGAGTTTCAAGTTTCACAAAAGGCAGTAAAGCACCAACTTGTAATACTTTCTTATTTCTGATTTTGCTGTTGAAACCTCATTCATTACATAAACACTATTAAATGTTTTCAGTCATGTTAACTCTTGAAAATAAAATGTTCCACATGCAAAAGCAAGAGGCAGAAGGGGATCTCTTCCCACAAGTGTTGCTGTGTATGACGTAGTGACAGGTAACATTACTGCATGGTCATCCCATCAGGGGTCACAGCCATTTGAATAATCCATCATCTAAAGTCTATTTGTTGCACAGTGTGGACTGTGATTGTAGCCCAACTATGCTTTATTCTTTTCTACCTTTTGTGAAACTTGAAACTCTTCCCACAAGTCTAGGGGCGGTACGGTGGCGCAGTTGCCTTATGAGTTGCTGCCTTACAGCGACTTACAGGACTTATTTAAGTCCATATCCACTGATGTCAATGACCCTACATGCACCGGCAGCCCAACATCAAGGAACTCCACAGCCTCCTTCCATGCGTCATTCAATGTTTTAATAATTTATCTTCTGTATGAAGCGATTATGAAGCAAATAGCTTTGAAAGGCGAGTAGGTGGCAGGATTTTACTCGGTGCTCTGTGTCTGAAAGACGGGTTTACTCTGGCCAGAATGCGATTGTGACCAATTTTGGGTTGAGTCGAACCACTCTTGAAATTTGACAATGTGCTTCCAATCATTTTTGCACATTCCGTGTACTGTAATAACAACGTCTTTGCCCTGACCCACCTAGATCCAGTCCTGGACTCACCATAGTATCATTTGCAGGTCTGTGCCACAGAGGGTACAGATGCCAATGTATAATCTTTATTATATTTCATAGAAAGGAAAAATCCCACATTGTAAATAAATAAATAACTCACTTTAATAACTACAAGTAACTCACTTTCTGAGTGAGGGAACAGAGTTAGCTCATCCTCTCTCTCCCGAGATTGTTCAGTTAGTTAGCTGTATAGTTTGTGCGAATATACTTTTGTGTATCGAGTATGACATAAAATCAGAGATCTTGACCATAACAGGGAATTGTATTTTCATTGGTTTAATTTGATTATTGGCCGCACGGTGGCGCAACGGTAATTTTGCCGCCTAACAGTGCCAGAGTCCCGGGTTCGATCCTGACTACAGGTGCTTGTCTCTACGGGGTTTGTACGTTCTCCCCGTAACCAGCGTGCGTTTTCTCAGAGAACTTCGGTTTCCTCCCACACTCCAAAGATGTACAGGTTTGTAGATAAGTTGGCTTGGTATGAATGTCAAAATGTAAAATTGTCCCTAGTGTGTGTAGGGTAGTGTTAATATGCGGGGATCACTGGACAGTACGGACTCGGTGGGCCGAATGGCCTGTTTCTGCGCTGTGTTTCTAAACTAAACTGATGCATAGTTAACAATGGCTATGACGACAGGTTATTGAATATAATACATTTCATATGACATTTTGTGCTATATACAATAATTAATTGTCTTGGTGTAACTACAGCCAACCAGGACAAATAATGTGCTCTATGTCTGCTTCAAAATGCCAACATTGTTTTGGTACGTTCTCAGCCCTCAGTCCAAAATGCCCACATATTTTTGGTACGTTCTCAGCCCTCAGTCCAAAATGCCCACATTTTTTGTACGTTCTTTCCCCTCAGCCCAGTTCCCCTCAATTCCTCCATATGGTTTTCAAAATAAAAGTCTATTGATAGTGAAAGCTATTCCGAAACATAATATCAAATGCCATACTATCCAAATATGGTTGTTTGGATAAAGCAACAAACTTGTTGTTTTGCTAGCTAGCACACAGCCAACATTGAATGCAGCAAAGATAGACACGAAATGCTGGAATAACACAGCGGGTCAGGCAGCATCTCTGGAGAAAAATAATAGGTGAGAAGAGTTCCGAACCGTCACCTATTCTTTTTCTCCAAAGATGCTGCCTGACCCGTTGAGTTATTCCAGCATTTTGTGTCTATCTTCGGAATGAACCAGCATCTGCAGTTCCTTCCTACACATTGAATGCAGCAACTTCCATTGATATCAATGATTGAGATTCAGTGGTCTTGATTGAAGGATAAATGTTGAGCAGGATACCAAGAACCTACCTTGTTTGGAATAGTTTATCATCCAGCTGAGGATAACATTTCAGTTTCAACTATAAGACATCATCTCTAACTTTGCTGTATTCCTTCAGAACTGAACTGAAATCCAAAAGATCTAGGAAAGGCACAAAATGCTGCAGCAACTCAAGGGGTCAAGCAGCAGTTCTGGAGAATATGGATGGGCGACTCTTTGGGTCAGGACTCTTCTTTAGACAGGCCTCATCCCAAAACGGCACCTATCCATATCCTCCAGGGATGCAGCCTGACCTGCTGAGTTACTCCAGCACTTTGTGTCTTTCCTTGGTAAACTAGCATTTGCAGTTCCTCGTTTCTCCAAAAGATCAAACTTTCTCCAAATGATCAAAGATGCTGAGAAAAGGATTTGAATCCAGGATCTTCCAAACCAAATATCAAAGTTGAAGAATTCATGCTTTTATGCTGTCTTGCATCAAACATACTATAAAACAATGGTCTTACCTAATGTGGCCAATCCATGTTTTCCAGGGATGTTCCCCGACCCACTGAGTTACTCCAGTATTTTGTATCTTTCTTTGGTCTTACGTACAACTCTATAAATATTTTCATGAATGTAATTTGATCACAAACCTAAGGGTGGCTGTAGTTATACTAAGACAAATATGGCATGTGGCACAACATACCCAACATATATGAAGACACTATATTCAATAAACTCATGCTTGAATGATTAATATTGCACTTTTGTAGAACAGTGTAAAATTTATGGACTTTGCAGACTAAAATTACTTTCAAATGGATGTCTGAATGTTGGGTGGGAAGGCATATTTTTGTGCTCTATGGCACTGACTCTGGTAAAGAACCTACTTGATTTACAAATTGAACTACTTTACTCCTATCAACTTACACAGTTTGATTTGAAACTGTTTCCATTTTATCAAACAGATAATTATTCTGTAAAGTCTTGTAAATCCATACTTAATATGCAATGTGTTAGCAATTAACCTCTCGTGCATTGATTTCTGATGAGTGTATGTAATGGCCACTACATTGTACAGCATTTAATCAATAATAGAAACTAAATTAGTTGTTTGGGTTGCTGGTTGAACATCACAATGTGGCAATAAACCAGCATAATGCTTGAAGGGCAATTTCAATTATGCACATAACAATAACTAGATGTGTTAGTGTTAGTGTTGCTTATGGATGCCACTCACCAATATTTCCACACACATCCCACGTGATAAACACAAAGTGCTGGAGTAACTCAGCGGTCAGGCAGCACCTCTGGAAATGTTTTCGCTGAGTTACTCCAGCACTTTGTGTCTATCCCAGGTGTAAACCAGCATCTGCGGTTCCTTCCTAGACATCCCACAAGCTCTGATTTTCACTGTATTTTTTTAGCAGATGGATCTTGAGACATTCAAAAACCATTAACCGTACACAAGCTATTATTTGTTCATTAATTAACGCACAAAACACTTGAAACAATTAAAAAATAATCCGAATATTTTTTTCCCAGGGCAAGGGAGAGCAGAACAAGAGGGCACAAGTTTAAGGTGAGAGGGGAGAAATGTAAAGAGGATCTGAGGGATAGGTTTTTTACATAAAAGGTCAGTGGAAGTGGGGAATGAGCTGCCAGAGGAAGAAGTGAAGGCAGATACAATTGCAATGCTTGAAATGCATTTGGATAAGCAAAGAGGGGTAAGGACCTGATGTAAGCAAATGGGATTAGTATTGACAGGAATCATGGTTGCATGGATGAGATGGCCTGAAGCGTTTCCACAATTTTATGAAGCAAGACTTTGTCCCTCATAACAATTTCTCCACGTTTAGTTTAGAGATACAGCAAGGAAACAGGCACTTTGGCCCACCGAGTCCGCACCGACCAGCAATCCACACACATTAACGCTATTCTGCACACAAGGGACATTTTGACATTTATACCAACCCAATTAACCTACAAACCTGTTAAAGAAGGAACTGCAGATGCTGGAAAATCGAAGGTACACAAAAATGCTGGAGAAACTCAGCGGGTGCAGCAGCATCTATGGAGCGAAGGAAATAGGTCTGAAGAAGGGTTTCGGCCCAAAACGTTGCCTATTTCCTTCGCTCCATAGATGCTGCTGCACCCGCTGAGTTTCTCCAGCATTTTTGTGAACCTACAAACCTGTTTGACTTTGGAATGTGGGAGGAAACCGAAGAAGAGACAACTCACACAGGTCACGGGGAGAACGTACAAAATCGGTACAAATAAGCACCCGTAGTCAGGACCAAACCTGGGTCGCTGGTGCTGTTAGGCAGTAGCTCTACCGCTGTGTCACCGTGCCACCCCGATTTAAATGGTTAGATAATTGCACCCTATCCCTGGGCTTCACCAGGAGTCAATTGGCAGAGCACAGTTGGAGATGCTCCAATAAACAGCTGATTGGAAGTTTGTAACTTTCATCAGCAGGTAGTCACAAGGAGAAATATCAGCAGTTATGTGCAAAATTGCAGGCATTTCACCACAAAATCGCAGCTGATGTCTTCTGATAATGTTCGTAGTCTATTTGGTAGCATCTGCAAGGTTAAAAATTGTGCTTTTACTTATCAGCAACATTTTTTTTAATGCAGGTATAGCTAAATCCTTTTGGTGCTACCTCCTGCACCCACACACAACTCACTAACTTCATCAACTTTGCCACTAACTTCCATCCGGCACTCAAATACACCTGGACCATTTCCGACACTTCCCTGCCATTTCTTGACCTCACTATCTCCATCGCAGGTGATAGACTTTTGACCGACATCCACTATAAACCCGCTGACTCCCATGGCTATCTGGTCTACACTTCTTCCCACCCTGCTTCCTGTAAGGACTCCATCCCCTACTCCCAATTCCTCCGTCTACGCCGCATCTGCTCCCAGGATGAGGTGTTCCACACCAGGGCATCGGAAATGTCCTCATTCTTCAGGGAACGGGGGTTCCCCTCCCCTACCATAGATGAGGCTCTCACCAGGGTCTTTTCAATACCTCGCAACACTGCTCTCTCTCCTCATCCCCCCACTCGGAACAAGGGCAGAGTCCCCCTAGTCCTCACCTTCCTCCCCACTAGCCGGCACATACAACAAATAGTCCTCCGTCATTTTCGCCACCTCCAACGTGACCCCACCACTCGCCACATCTTCCCATCTCTCCCCCTATCTGCTTTCCGCAAAGACCGCTCCCTCTGTAACTCCCTGATCAATTCTTCCCTTTCCACCCGCACCACCCCGTCCCCGGGAACCTTCCCTTGAAACCGCAAGAGATGCTACACGTGTCACTTTACCTCCCCCCTCGACTCCATTCAAGGACCCAAGCAGTCGTTCCAGGTGCGACAGAGGTTCAACTGCACCTTCTCCAACCTCATCTATTGCATCCGCTGCTCTAGATGTCAGCTGATCTACATCGGTGAGACCAAGCGTAGGCTTGGCGATCGTTTCGCCGAACACCTCCTCTCGGTCCGCATTAACCAACCTGAACTCCATGTGGTTCAGCACTTCAACTCCCCCTCCCATTCCGAATCCGACCATTCTGTCTTGGGCCTCCTCCATTGCCAGAGTGAGCACCACCGGAAACTGGAGGAGCAGCACCTCATATTCCGCTTGGGCAGTTTGCACCCCAGTGGCCTGAACATTGACTTCTCCAATTTCCGGTAGCCCTGGCTGTCTCCTCTCCTTCTCAGCTTTCCCTCGGCACTCTGGCTCCTCCTCTTCCTTTCTTCTTCCCGCCCCCCCCACCCTGCATCAGTCTGAAGAAGGGTTTTGGCCCGAAACGTTGCCTATTTCCTTCGCTCCATAGATGCTGCTTCACCCGCTGAGTTTCTCCAACATTTTTGTCTACCTTCGATTTTCCAGCATCTGCAGTTCCTTCTTGAACATCCTGCTAAATCCTTTTTGCCAGGTAACTAATTTGCAATCAGCACTCAAAATAATTTCCAATATGTTTTGTGTTTTTGTTTTTGATTCAGTTATGTTGATATAGTTAGTGTACTGCAGTTATTTCAGGGGCTGATGTTACATTTACAGCTGGATTTGAATGCAAGAGTTCCTGACGTATGTCATAGTACCACATATCTATTTGATTTTCCATAAGAGCGAAACAAAATACCATTCTGCCACATACACCTACTGACTAGTCATGGGTATGTGTCCGGAATCTCTTTGTGGTGTACTAATCAGGCAACGCTATCACCCGATTAGGTGAGTTATATATAAAAAACCTCATAGAATTGGTGAGAACCCTAGTAAGAAATGTGTTAGGTTTGTTAAAATACCCCAAACACATTTCACAATGGAGCTCATGGCTACAATAAAAATCTCAAGCTTAGTGCTAGGAATTGAATCAGAACATTAGAAAGTGTGTATTCCATGGTAACCATGGCAAGGCCAATATTTATTTCCCAATTCTTTGTTGCCCTTGACAAGGTGATGGTGAGCCACCTCCTTCAATTGCAACAGTGCTTTGTGTTGAAGGTACTCCTATATTGCTTGTGGGGAAGGAGTTCTTGGATTTCGACCCAGCAGTGATAAAGAAATGGTGATACATTTCCAAGTCTGGATGGTATGTGAGTGGGTGGGGAATCTGCAGGTTGTGGTGTTCCAATATACCTTGTGCCTTTGTCTTTCTTGATGCTAATGGTTTTGCGAGATGCTGTTGAATCAACGTCACTGAATGAATGCAGTGCATTTTGTAAAAGACGTACACTGCCCCTTCTGTGTGCCGGAATATAGCCGTTTAGTCTATGCTTACTCCAGCTTCTGAACGTACATTGTGACAGAGGCCTTCCAGCCAGGAGTAAACATCGTTCCCCAAATCATCCTGTTCAACCTGTGATCATTTTATTGTTTCAATAAGGGTATAAATCCAATTTACTTCAATCTTGCTTCATAGTATATCATAGAATCAAAATGATGACTATAAATAATGTCATGAAAAAATGTCAGTCACACAGTGGAGCAGCTATTAGAGCTACGGCCTCACAGAGGCAGAGACCTGGGTTTGATCCTGATCTCGGATGTTATCTGTGTGTAGTTGGCATGTTCTCCTGGTGACTGCGTGGGTTTCCTCTGGGTGCTCTGGTATCCTCCCACATCCCAGAGATGTGGTGATTTGTAGGTAAATTGACCTCTGTAAAATTGCTCCTAGTGTGTAGGGAGTGAATGAGAAAGTGGGGTAACATAGAACTAGTGTGAATGGTGATGAATGATCAGTGTGGACTTGGTGGGCCAAAGGTGTAGGAAGGAACTGCAGATGCTGGTTTAAACCGAAGATAGTCACAAAATGCTGAGCATTTTAACTCAGCGGGACAGGCAGCATCTCTGGAGAGAAGGAATGGGTGTCATTTCGGGTCACCGGGGCAAAATGCAAACTCCACACTGACACAGCACCCGAGGTCTGAGAAACGGTCTCGACCCGAAACGTCACCCATTCCTTCTCTCCAGAGATGCTGCCTGTCCCACTGAATTACTCCAGCATTTTGTGTCTGTCTTTGGTGGATTATAGGGCCTGTTTCCATGCGGTATCTCGAAACTAGAGTAATGGCAGGACTGATACTATAATATTAACACAATAAACAGAATCAAACATGAACCTTTAAAATTCTTCATAAATGCCATTGTTTGATTATTTTACTCTTGTATGGGTTGTTTTTTGGTTTGCAAATGTATTGCTATTTTTGAGTGATCCTTCCTTTAAATAATATGTATGTGGAAGATTTAGGAGTTGGGAGTGTTGCTTCAGATTCTCCGTTTACCTTGGTCAATCCTTTTGTAGTATTGTGAAGAATTTCATGTAACACTGACAAAAAAACTGCAGTTTGTAACCTGAGCTATTGGACTCTTAACTTAGAAATCTATTATCATTTGATGGGCCAGTGAATCATTTCATCTGACAAGCTAAATGTTTCATTAAGTATTCACATTATATGTATTTTTGGTTTGTAGTGCAATAACAGTACATGATTTGAATGTGCCAAAATTAAACTATGTAGAAGCTTTTTTTTGATGCCATGATTTGTCCGACAATGCTGGATATATGCAGTGAGCAAACAATGATGTGGTGATATGATAGTTTGTACTTGTGGACTGATTGGCATTATGGCATTTACTTGGTATGGGGCGGCATGGTGGCACAGCAGTATAGTTGCTGCCTCACAGCGCCAGAGACCCAGGTTTGATCCGGACTATGGGTCCCAATGAGTTGAATGAAGGGATTCAAAGTAACATTAGCAAATTTGCAGATGACACAAAGCTGGGTGGCAGTGAACTGTGAGGAGGATGCTATGAGAATGCAGGGTGACTTGGACAGGTTGGGGGAGTGGGCAGATGCATGGCAGATGAAATTTAATGTGGATAAATGTGAGGTTATCCACTTTGGTATCAAAAACAGGAAGGCAGATTACTATCTAAATGGCATCAAGTTGGGAAAAGGGGAAGTACAACGGGATCTGGGGGTCCTTGTTCATCAGTTTATGAAAGTAAGCATGCAGGTACAGCAGGCAGTGAAGAAAGCGAATGGCATGTTGGCCTTTATAACAAGAGGAGTTGAGTATAGGAGCAAAGAAGTCTTTCTGCAGTTGTACAGGGCCCTAGTGAGACCACACCTGGAGTATTGTGTGCAGTTTTGGTCCCCTAATTTAAGGAAGGCCATTCTTGCTATTGAGGGAGTGCGGCGTAGGTTTACAAGGTTGATTCCTGGGATGGCGGGACTGTCATCTGCTGTGAGAATGGACTGGCTGGGCTTGTACACTCTGGAGTTTAGAAGGATGAGAGGGTATCTTATTGAAACATATAAGATTGTTAAGGCTTTGGACGTGCTAGAGGCAGGAAACATGTTCCCGATGTTGGGGGAGTCCAGAACCAGGGGCCACAGTTTAAGAATAAGGGGTAAGCCATTTAGAACGGAGAAGAGGAACCACTTTTTCTGACAGAGAGCTGTGGAATTCTCTGCCTCAGAGGGTGGTGGAGGCCAGTTCCCTGGATACTTTCAAGAGAGAGCTAGATAGGGCTCTTAAAGAGAGCGGAGTCAGGAGATATGGGGAGAAGGCAGGAACGCAGTACTGATTGGGGATGATCAGCCATGATCACATTGAATGGCGGTGCTGGCTCGAAGGGCCGAATGACCTACTCCTGCACCTATTGTCTATTGTCTATTGTCTGTCTGTACAAAGATTGTACGTTCTCCCTGTGACCTGTGTGGGTTTTCTCTGAGATCTTCGGTTTCCTCCCACACGCCAAAGACGCACAGGTTTGTAGGTTAATTAGCTTTGGTAAAGATTGTAAATTGTCCCTCGTGTGTAGGATAGTGTTGGTGTACGGGGAACGCTGGTCGGCGCGGACACGGTGAGCTGAAGGGCTTGTTTCGATGCTGTATCTCTAAAAAAAGGAGTAAATAGACTGACTATTGCATCCATTTAAATAAATGACCATCTTGCTACAAACCTTCAACCTGATCCAGAGAGTCTGCAGTGGTACAAAGGTACATCTTTATAATATAAATAAAACATGTGCCGTAATGAGATTGTCACGACAAATGACGTCATGATTTCTTGAGGTTGCAAGACATTGTCTTTTCTTTGTATGAGCTGTAAGTCTTTTGATCCATGGACAGCTGAATGAAACGAAACCTATATCGCAACAGGAAGTCTTACTCGTGTTGAGTTAGGCAGAGAACTTACATGTTAATAACCCTAACTCTGTTGAAAAATACAAAATTGTATTCACTTACAAAAGGGAGAAAAAAATCTCTTGTTATTCATATGAAAATTAGTCACATTTTATATTTTCCTTTGTTTCTGGTCTAAATTGAACACACAATTGTTTCCTAAGCTCAGTAGCCATTCCTTTCAATAAATAATACTTTTCATGTTCACGATAATAGTTGTCAATGGATTAATAAGGACACAGCAGAGTTATATAGTCACCCCATCCTAACAAGTAGAAAGACCAGACAATATAATGTATTGTCACATTTAAGTGAACTATGTTATTGCCATAGAAAGAAGAGGAGAGGGAATGAACAATCATTGGCACGCATTCAGAAAGCTTTGCATGCTTTGGTTTGAAATACAGTCATTCTTATTGTGTGCTGTGCTCCAGGGATATGGGGAGACAGCACCATTATACATTACCATCCAAATCGCACGCTATCCTGCCTTGGAAATATCCCTTCATTGCAACGAGGTATAAATCCTGGATATCCCTCCCCGACAGCGCTCTGATATTAACAGCGCAGATGGATTGCAGCACAACCTTCTCAAGGGCAGTTAGGAATAGGCATGAAATACAGCTGTACCAGTCATGCCCAGATCTGAGAAACGCCTATCAAAATGAATGGAATATACTAGGGCCATGTTGGATTTGAACTAACAACATCAGAACTTCACTGTTTCATTCTCCTATTTAAAACAAACCAAAACTCAAATTGCTGGTTAAGATTACAAAATGCTACATCACTAATTAGTTCATCTCTGCATCCATATTTTGAATACAGGAAATGAACTTAATAAAACCATTGAATAATTTGGATTGCAAACTCCTTCACTCATGGAAAAATAGTGGCGTTCTACTGTCGAAAATTGGTTTATCCTGGAGTAGGACAGTTTGGTGCATATTCCTGGGTATTTTAGCTTTAGTTGGGATATTAGTTTCCTTCTTTTTTTGTAGGTTTCATTCTCCGGCATGCCAACTTTCCGGCATAAAACTTTCCCAGAATTCATCTGCAGTAAAATTTACAAACCATTTTTCTCTGAAAAAGATTTGTTTTAATTTCATTACCAAACAATCCCTTTTCCTCTGAAACCGTTATTTAGAAGAATGATGCAAATTTCTGCCCGCACTGAATTCCATGATCTCCTGTAACTTAAATTACAACTTCACTAACGGGGCTTGGCTGTTTTGTTCTTGACAGTCAGGGCATACTCACTTTACGTTTCCAAGCTGAGGATCATCAGGCTGCTGCTGCTTATTTCACAATTTGCAGTTCATTCTTGCAGGAGGGATGTTACACTAATTCCATTTTCATGCAGAGAAGCCTTCATTGGTTATATCTGTAACCCATGCAGATTGGACACAGAGACTTGCCCACACAGCAAGGTTCTACAAAGGACACCCATTCATGGATTGCAGTCATATTTTTATTGAGACTCCCTGCAACCTCCAGCCAGGACCACTTGGCCTTAGCTTAGACCTTACATTTTAGAGATACAGAATGGAAACAGGTCCTTCAGCCCACCGAGGCCGTGCTGACCAGCGATCACCCTGTACACTAACATTATCCTACACACTAGGGACAGTTTATAATTTGCTGGTCAATTAACCTACAATCCTCCATGTCTAGGGAGTGTGGGAGAAAACCGGAGCACCAGAGAAAGCCAACAAGGTCACAGGGAGAACGTTCAAACTCCATACGGACACCACCCATAGTCAGGGTCGAACCCAGGTCCCTGGCGCTGTAAGGCAGCAACTCTACCACTGTGCCACTCTAGAAGATCTCTCTGAGATTCTTGCACATAGAACCTGCATCTTGGAAGCACTGTTCTTCAGCAGCCTACCCTAGTCCCCCTGTTCCCTTGAAAGTATTTTCACCATTGTGGATTTGCACCATTGCATTAATCTGGTAATTTGAGGCGTGGTCATTTTGACCCTTTAAAGTTGACAGCAAAGGTAGCAGCTGCTAGTCTACATACTGATAACTACAAGAACTTGCAACAGATCATTGGAGAACACCACATTGAAACCAACTACATCTGCTTCAGTGCGGTGTTATACAAGGAAACCCAAACATTGCTGAGCTTTAAACCCTGAAACCAAAGGTCAAATATTTCTCCGCTCCTTCCCCAAATATCATTAGGGTGACCCACCACGATGCTTTAGCACTAAAAAGAATGACATGGAATAATTTCTAGCTCATAGAGTCAGAGTCATACAGCGTGGAAACAGGCCCTTCGGCCCAACTTGCCCACGCCGACCAACATGTTCCATCTACTCTAGTTCCACTTGCCTGCGTTTATTTATCCCATATCCCTCTGTACCTGCCAAGTCAAGAGTCAAGAGTGTTTTATTGTCATGTGTCCCAGAGAGGACAATGAAATTCTTACTTGCTGCAGCACAACAGAATATGTAAACATAATTAAGAACGGGAGATAAAAGTTCAGTGTCTCTATAGACCATAGACCATATATACACAATATATAATGGATAAAGTGCAACAGTAACAATAGACTGTTATTGTTCAGAGCTTATTTGATGTTGTGTTTAATAGCCTGATGGCTGTGGGGAAGTAGCTGTTCCTGAACCTGGGTGTTACAGATTTCAAGCTCCTGTACCTTCTTCCCGATGGCAACAGAGAGATGAGTGTGTGACCAGGAAGGTGTGGGTCTTTGATGATGTTGGCAGCCTTTTTGAGGCAGCGACTGCGATAGATCCCTTCGATGGTGGGGAGGTCAGAGCCGGTGATGGACTGGGCAGTGTTTACAACTTTCTGCATTCTTTTCCACTCCTGGAGATTCAAGTTGTGGAACCAGGCCATGACGCAGCCAGTTTCTTAAATGTTGCAATAGTCCCTACCTCAACTACCTCTTCTGGAAGCTCGTTCCATACACCCACCATCCTTTGTGTGAAAAAGTCACCCCTCAGGATCCCATTAAATCTCCCCTCCCCCCCACCCCACCTGCTCCCCCCTCACATTAAACCGATGGAAATCTGGTTCTCGATTTCCCCGTTATGTGCAAGAGACTGTGCATTTGCCCGATCTATTCCTCTCACGATCTAGGTCTTGAGATTGGATGAAGGGAAAAGTTTGCGAAGCCATCCAGAAAAAAGCCTTGTAAATGGAATGGCATTGAATGTCATGGATATAAGTTCATTTATTGTCACATACACCAATTGGTGTTGTGAAATTTCACTGGCCAGGTCAGTCATACAATTTAAAAAGCAACAGACTCAGAAAACACATTTTAACATAAACATCCATCACAGTGACACCTACACATTCCTCACTGTGATGGAAGGCGAAAATAAAATTCCAAGTCCTTCCCTTGTTGTTCTTCCTTGGTTGGGGGCCTCGAGCCCCCCGTTGACGGGACGGTGTTGACTCCCGTAGCCGGCGGCGTTCGAGCCCCCCACATCGAGGCGTTCAGCTCCCGCATCGGGGGGATGCCAGCTCCCCCCGCGCCGGGCGATCAAACCTTGCGTCGGGGCCGGTTGAACCTTCTGCGGCGTTGGAGCTCCCGACTAGCCTCTCCCGAGACTGTGAGCCCTTAATGGAAAGTCTGCAGGCCGCGGTGGGAGATGGATATCTCGACCACAGTGCAGTTCCCCTGCCAATTCAGCAGTATAATAGAGTAGAGCTGTGAATTATTGCACTGATGTTTTAAACTCAAACCTTCAAGTGGGGTTTGAGTGTACGTCTTACTAAGCCAAGCAACAGTCCTGCTTCCTGAGCCAAGTGAATCGGGATCTATTCACACAGTGAAAATCCTTCAAGCATTGTTTGGATCATGAAGCAGTCTACTCCTGAGACAAACCAATCCATATTGTAAGTAAAGCACTCTCTTATTGAATCACCGAGGGAATATAAAACGAGACCATTGATTTCTTATCTGCTCCAGCAATACTTCAGTGGACTTGGAGAAATGAAATGTCAAATAAAAATGCAAACTTAAGATATAACTTAGTTTCCATTTTGGCAATGTACTCAAAGTATCACATTAAAAATAGATGCCCTTTGGAGAATTTATATTTATACCGTCAACAATGATAGATTCATCAAATACATCGAGGTGATTAACAGAATTATTATTCTGATTATTATTTTTTTAACTTCTCAGTGTTTGCTTAGATAGTGGTGCAGCCGGTGGAGTTGCGGCCTCACAGCGCGAGAGACCCAGGTTCAATCCTGACCTTTGATGCCGTCTATGTGTAATTTTGCACGTTCTCCCTGTGACTACGTGGGTTTCCTCCGGGTGCTCCGGTTTCATCCCACATCCCAAAGATATGCGGGTTTGTAGGTTTATTGGCCTGTGTAAAATTGTCCCTAGTGTATAGAGAATGGATGTGAAAGAGGGGTAACGTAGAACTAATTTGAATGGGTAATCGATGGTTGGCGTGGACATGGTGGGCTGAAAGGCCTGTTACCATGCTGTATCTCTGAAACTAAAAATTGAGATAGTTAACAGAACATCTTTGACTGAAGCCAAAATTACATAGAGATTTTGTTATCAATGCCTGATTGATTAACAGTCAACTCATGCCATTTTACCTTTCTAAAGTCCAATTTGATCTCATATTGACAACCAAGAAAGAAGATCAATATAATCTAGTTAATGACCACCTAGGAACAATTTAGAAAAGTCACATTATGTAGCTACTATCAGAATAAAGTGTCATCCCTAGAGTTTCAAAATGAAATGCTGAAAGTAATCCTTTTCTCTCTTGTGTCTTAACGGGTCATTATGATATTCATTCTCAATTGAAGAACATTAGGGTTTCAGAAAATGTATGCCAGAGAAGAAAACCAATCAGCTCAACAAGTGTGGGCCAGGCAATAAAGAATCACTCAACTGAATCCCATCTTGATTTGTAACCCTGCAGAACAAGGGCTTTGAAAAAGATACCTAATTACTTTAAAAAATGCACAAACAAATCTCATCATCTAATAAAGGCCATTTGGAGACAAAGAATTCACTTGCACTTTGGCAAAGATATCCTGAGGTGAATCATTCTTGTCCAAACCCACTGTCTTCACTGGGCATCTCCTATTGTAGAAGAAAACTTGGGCTGACTCTGCAACTAGTGCCTAGATGCACAGAGACTCTTGCCCAGAGTAGGTGAATCGAGGACCAGAGGACATAGGTTTAAGGTGAAGGGGAAAAGATTTAAAAGGAATCAGAGGAGTAACTTTTTCACGCAAAGGGTGGTGGGTGTAAGGAACAGGCTGCCAGAGGAGGTAGTTGAGGCACGGACTATCCCAACATTTAAGAAACAGTTAGACAAGCACATGGATAGGACAGGTTTGGAGGGATATGGACCAAACACAGGCAGGTGGGACTAGCATAGCTGGGACATGTTGGCTAGTGTGTGCAAGTTGGGCTGAAGGGCCTGTTTCCACACTGTATCAATCTGTGACTCTGTAACTGAGAGACAGATCAGGTTCCAAGTGACACTGAGGCCTCCAATGATGTATCATCACCAACCAACCCAAGATGGCTCCTATACCTCTTGACAACTTAAGACTTATTCAAATAGAATTAAATAATTAGACAGTTAACAAAAAATATCTTAAAATAAAAATAGTGATCAGCTGCATCTTGGGTTGTGTAAAATGACGGCAAAATCTGGTGACTATTACATACGGACTCAGTGGGCTGTTTCTATGCATAGAGTACTCGATCGGGGATTGTCTTTATGTATGGCAATTATCTCAAAGATTTATATATGAAAACTGTATTTCACTGTACCTTGGTACACATGACAATAAAAGAACCTTTGAACCATTCATTTAAATAAAATAACTCGAGCGACTTAAAATATCTCAGTCATATAATATGCTCACCTTCAAAGGTCAGGCCATTGATTGTAAGATTCAGGAACTCATAATGCAGCTCTATAAGACTTTGGTTAGGACACATTTGGAGTATTGTGTGCTGTTCTGGTTGGCCCCCATTATCGGAAGGATGTGGAGGCTTTGGAGAGGGTGCAGAAGATATTTAACAAAATGCAGCCTGAATGGGGTGGTATTAGCTGCAGGGAGAGGTTGGACAAACTTGTATTGTTTCTCTGGAATGCCAGAGGTTGGCCTGATAGGTATACAAAGTTATGAGAGGCATGGGGGTAGGTTTGACAGTCAGAATCTTTCTTTCCAGGGTGGAAATGTCAAAGACTAGAGGGTATACCTTTATGAGGAGAGAGGTAAAGTTTAAGTTTAAATCTTATTTTAACACAATGTAGTGGGTGTCTGGCACGCTGGTGAAGTCAGATACGACAGTAGAATTTAAGAGGCTTTTAGTTAGACAAATGGATATACAGGAAGTGGAGGAATATGGCTGAGATAGGCAGATAATATTAGTTTATGTTAGCATCATGTTCCACACAGATATTGTGGGCTGATGGGCCTGTCTTTGTGTTGTACTGTTCTATCTTCACTTATCTGCATTTACTTTTCCCTCCATGATTCACAACCCAGAATAAAATGGGTTGCTGTTTCTCCACCAATCATCATGAAGTTCTTCAGCATGACATCTGAATTATACGTCTTCTCGGCCTTTGTTGTTTGAGAAGCCAACGATGATGTTTTAAAGAGAGTTAGATTTAGCTCTTAGGGCTAACGGAATCAAGGGATATGGGGATAGGGGGAGAAAGCAGGAACCGGGACCTGATTTTGTATGATCAGCCAGGATCATATTGAATGGCTCGAAGGGCCGAATGGCCTACTCCTGCACCTATTTTCTATGTTTCTATGATGAGCTGATCCTTGAATGGCTGACAACCAAGAGCGGCAAAGTGGCGCAGCTGGTAGAGCTGCTGCCTCACAGCTCCCGAGACCCGGGTTTGAACCTGACCAGGCGTCTGTCTGTGTGGGTGTTTGCACGTTCTCCCTGTGACTAAGTGGATTTCCTCTGGGTGATCCAATTTCCTCCCACATCCTAAAGACGTGCAGGTTTGTCCTCTGTAAACTGCCCCTTTTGCATAGGGAGTGGATGGGAAAGTGGGATGACGTAGAACTCGTGTGAACGGGTGATTGATGGTCAGCGTGGACTTAGTGGGATAAAGAGCCTGTTTCCATTCTGTAACTGTAAATTGAAACTGAAACAATGGTTCCTTACAAGACTACCAGAGCTCCAACAGCTCAAACCCAATCATTAATCTTCAATATTATTTAAGGGTGATTCCATACAAACAGTGCTCATGGTGCTGTAACCAAAAACAGCATTGGCAGGTAACAAAGAAAATAACACTTGGAAGATTAAAAAACCCAACAGAGTTGAATAGCTTGTGAATCTGCCAGCAGCTTTATTCTCAGCAATATTGATTATGTCTGTTCTTGCTTTAGTTTTAGTTTTAGCTTTGGAGATGCAAGCTCTTCGGCCCATTGAGTCCACGCCAACCAGCGATCCCCGTATACTAGCATTATCCTACACATACTAGGGACAATTCACAATTTTTAACGAAACCAATTAACCCACAAACCTGTACGTCTTTGGAGTGTGGGAGGAAACCAGAGCAACCGGCGAAAACCCACGAGGTCAAGCGGAGAATGTACAAACTCCGTACAGACAGTGTCCTTGGTCAGGATCGAACCCGGGTCTCAGGTGCTGTAAAGCAGCAACTCTATCGCTTCTCCACCGTGACGCCCTACATATTTAGAATTGTCCTTGGCTGTGATTGAATGAAACCTGAAGGAGGATTGATTGATTGTACGTCACTGAACACAAATTCAAAGACATTATGATCGGAAAGTTTTACAATGAAATATCGGTCATGCGACTAACACCTGGAAAAATCTATTGAATCTATAGAAAAGTTTGAATCAACATTATTTTATATCTATATTACTAAAAGTAAGATCTTGATCACTTCCTGTTTTTCTGTTTCATGATTTTAGAAAAAATGCTGCCACTTACGGCTGTGATTTTTGGCCAGCTTACTCAGAGTCCCCCTCCGCTGCGCAGGACAAGAGGATTTTTCCCATCGATGAAACTTAAAAGAGTTATTAATGTTTAGAACATTTTGACATTCTCTCTGCTGCCCCTGCTGGTGGGAGGGGGAGGGACTATAAAACCCGGATGCAAGATGGGGGAAGTGAGAGGGTCACATCTCTCAGTCTGAGCTGTAAATAACACTGAACACATGCTACTAAACTGTGAGTGTGGTTTTACTGACCTTGAGTGCACTTAATGTGGTTTGAAATTTAAGATTTGGTTGGGTTGAAGTAAAAGCACTGCAAATGGTTGGTGGGGGTTTGGGTTGAAGTAAAAAACACTGCAAATGGTCGGTGGGGTTTTGGGTTGAAGTAAAAAGCACTGCAAATGGTCGGTGGGGTTTTGGGTTGAAGTAAAAAGCAATGCAAATGGTTGGTGGGGTTTTGGGTTGAAGTAAAAAGCACTGCAAATTGTTGGTGGAATAAACTTGACAACTTCCTGTTTGCACTGTATATTGAATTTAGATAAAATGCTATCACTTACAGCTGTGATTTTTGGCCATCTTACTCAGTCCCCCTCCGCTCATCAGGTGCAGAGGATTCTTCCCATCAATGAAAAATAAAAGTGTTATCAGTGTTAAAAAAATGTTGAGAATCTCTCTCCTGTCAATCATGCCATGAAGGCCACACCTTTTCCGGTGGGAGGGGGAGGGATTATACAACCCAGACGTGTGGGTGTGGCTCATTCTCTGCATGATGGGGGAGGGAGAGGTCATGAATCTGTCTGAGCTGTGAATCAACTGAACACACTGAATGTCTACTGAACTGTGAGTGTGGTGTTTTGTGTGGTTTTATGGTGGTTTCACCCTGCTTGATATGGTATGAAACTGCATTTGAATTTGGTGGCCTTGCACCCTGCTTGAAGTGGTATGAAACTGCACTTTAATTTGGTGGCCTTGCACCCTGCTAGAAGTGGTATGAAACTGCACTTGAATTCGGTGGCCTTGCACCCTGCTTGAAGTGGTATGAAACTGCACTTGAATTCGGTGGCCTTGCACCCTGCTTGAAGTGGTCGGAAACTGCACTTGAATTCAGTGGCCTTGCACCCTGCTTGAAGTGGTAGGAAACTGCACTTGAATTCGGAGCCTTGCACCCTGTTTGAAGTGGTAGGAAACTGCACCTGAATTTGGTGGCCTTGCACCCTGCTTGAAATGATAGGAAAATGGATTTGAATTTGGTGGCTGTGCACCCTGCTTGAGATGGAATTTCAAGGAATAGCTGTGTCAACTGCCAGCCCACCAGCCATGAATGAGCTGCCAGCACATCAGGCTTGAGGGACTGAGCTGCCACCCCAAGAATCCATTTGGCACACAATGTCCATACTAGCCTTCTGGAGACCAGTCCCTTCAGCCCACAATACCCATACCACCGCTCCAGAAAGCCCCCCCCCCTCCCTACTGGCCACCAATATTGGAATTGGTGGAGAGGTGGAATATTGCGTTGGGGGACCAGCCCTCCCATGTGAACATGGGACCCAACGGGACCCACTTAGTCTAGTCTAAGCTATAAAACTTGCATCTTTATAGGAATTAATAAAACGTAGCAAACGTGAAAGGCTTTGTGTGTAACTGTTGCGCTTAGCAACAGCACGTGCATTCTTGAGCAGAGATTAATTTCAAAACACATCAAAGATGGTACTTTAAAGCAGTTGTATCGATTGGCAGGGAAGAAACGACATGATCTGAATGAGGTGTTGGTGGTCACAAGATAGATCAATCAGCAGAACCAGAAGTTACGATGAATGAGTCACTGTTGGGTAATTATAATTTTAAGAAATAAAAGCAATATTTCAATGTAACCTTTTTGTCTGTTGTGAATATCACATCAACCGCGAGGATGAATGAAACATTCTCGCACCGCTGTCACTTCACTTGCAACATGAGTTCTCTATTCAGAGAGTGTTCTCTGAGTTATCCAGACCCTCTACACAATAGGAAGACACCCACTTCCAATTTGGCGGCTGAAGCAATTCTCAGAGAGATTCTCATAAGAAGTCACATCATAAAAAAACTTCCCAACAATTTTTTTTTCTGCTCCAGTATCACAATATCACAACTTAGAATTTCTGAGTTAATGGAAACAGAAAACTACTGGAAATACTTTGTGGACGCAGTGTTTTAGGCCAGGTTCAGGCAGGCTTTCCATACAAGCCTGGTGTGGCGCAGTGGTAGAGTTGTTGCCTCACAGCACCAGAGACCCAGGTTCGATCCTGGGTGACTATGGGTGCTGTCTGCATGGAGTTTGTACGTTCTCCCTGTGACTGCTTGGTTTTCCTCCGGGTGCTCCGTCCGGTTTCTTCCCACATTCCAAAGACGTGGGTTTGTAGGATAACCGGCTTCTATAAATTGTCCCCAGTGTTTAGGATAGAACTAGTGTTGGGCTGGCATGGACTCGGTAGGCCGAAGGGCCTATTTCCATGCTATATCTCTAAAATTAAAAGCAAAATTAAATGGAAATGTTAAAGAAGGAACTGCAGATGCTGGAAAATCGAAGGTAGACAAAAATGCTGGAGAAACTCAGCGGGTGAGGCAGCATCTATGGAGCGAAGGAAATAGGCAACGTTTTCCTCACCCGCTGAGTTTCTCCAGCATTTTTGTGTACATTAAATGGAAACAGTCCCTTTGGCCCCACGAACCATCAAGGACTTTTCTATGTTCATTCTACACAAATTTCATTTTAATCATCCATGTTCTGAACAATTTCCAACAGCACTGCACTCCCTGAACCCACCCATAGATTCTGCTGCTCACTTACACAATGGGCAACTAACAGTGTAGGAAAGAACTGCAGAAGCTGGTTTATACTGAAGATAGACACAACGTGCTGGAGTAACTCAGCAAGTCAGGCAGTATCGCTGGAGAAAAGGAATAGGTGACGGCTTTGGGTCTGAAGAAGGGTTCTGCCCCGAATCCACTCCTATTCCTTTTCTCCAGAGATGCTGCCTGACCCGCTGAGTTACCGGGGCAACTAACAGCAGTCAATTAATCTGCCGTCCCACGTGCTTTTGTAATGTGGCATGAAATCAGAAAGCCCAGAGCAAACTTGTAGAGCATGCAGTCTTCACAGAGATTACGGTGGAGGTCAGGATCGAACACACGTTACTGGGGCTGTGAGGCAGCAGCCTTGTTAAATGTGCCGCTTGTCATTTCCTGTTACATTTTATTGCAATGATGTGTGCTGGCTTTCACTATTGAGGGACACTCTTTATTTTGGAAATATCACCAAGGACACCAAGTACTATTGGCCTCTGGGAGGATCCATCGTTGTCAAGGATTCAAGATTCAAGAGAGTTTATTGTCATGTGTCCCTGATAGGACAATGAAATTCTTGCTTTGCTTCAGCACAACAGAACATAGTAGGCATGAATACAGAACAGATCAGTGTGACCATATACCATTATATAAATATATACACACATGAATAAATAAACGGATATGGTGTAAATAGACAGATAATGGGTTATTAATGTTCAGAGTTTTGTCCGAGCCGAGTTTAATAGCCTGATGGCTGTGGGGGAAGTAGCTATTCCTGAAACTGTTCATTGCAGTCTTCAGGCTTCTGTACCTTCTACCTGAAGGTAGCCGGGAGATGAGTGTGTGGCCAGGATGGTGTGGGTCCTTGATGATACCACCAGCCTTTTTGAGGCAGCGACTGCGATAGATCCCCTCGATGGAAGGGAGGTCAGAGCCGATGATGGACTGGGCAGTGTTTATTACTTTTTGTAGTCTTTTCCGCTCCAGGGCACTCAAGTTGCCAAACCAAGCCACGATGCAACCGGTCAGCATGCTCTCTACTGTGCACCTGTAGAAGTTAGAGAGAGTCCTCCTTGACAAACCGACTCTCCGTAATCTTCTCAGGAAGTAGAGGCGCTGATGTGCTTTCTTAATAATTGCATCAGTGTTCTTGGACCAGGAAAGATCTTCAGAGATGTGCACGCCCAGGAATTTGAAGCTCTTGACCCTTTCAACCATCGACCCGTTGATATAAACGGGACTGTGGGTCCCCATCCTACCACTTCCAAAGTCCACAATCAGTTCCTTGGTTTTGCTGGTGTTGAGGGCCAGGTTTTTGTGCTGGCACCATATGGACAGTCGCTCGATCTCTCTTCTATACTCTGACTCATCCCCATCCGTGATACGTCCCACAACAGTGGTGTCATCCGCGAACTTGATGATGGAGTTCGCACTATGACCGGCTATGAAGTCATGAGATCTGTGCTATTCGGGCTTAACCAAGATCCATCCAAAAATAGTCACAATGCAGGATTCTTTAAAAACAAACATTTTAAGATCATCGATCCTGTTTTCAGTGATGGGAAGTTTCGGGTGATGGGAAGGTTTATTTTATGCCATCACTTCACATACACCATTCCTCCCCTTCTCCTCCTTCCACAATTCTGCTTGGCAATGAGGCTTTATACCATTGTATTAGTCATAATGTTACAGTTATACACACAGAAACAGGCCCATTGGCCCAACTCGTCCATGCTAACCAAGATGCCCCATCTTAAGATAGTTCCATTTGTTTCCATTTGGCTCCTATTTCCTTTAAACCTTTCTTATCTATGTACCTGTCCAAGTGTCTTTTTTTTTTTTTTTTTTTTTTTTTTTTAGAAGTACGGTAGATTACAGTAATGTACAACACGTATATATTAATACATTTTTTGTACCGCTTCACTTTTTTAAACTTTAAGAAAGAAAAAGAAAGAAGTAAGAAAAGTGAAGAAAGTGCGCAAAGGTTGTGAAGTGCAAAAGAGTGTTGGGAAAAGAAAGCCCCTTAGAAAAGAAGTTAGAGAAGGAAGTAAAGTTAGAAAATAGACCCTAGAAAAGAAAGAGAAAGAAAGAAGGAACAATCGCTCTATTATAACTCTTATACCATACTTCATAGAGAAGGAACTACCAACCAAGTCTGTTTTTATTTTACCTCCCATTACCAGGTCCAGATACCTTTTATTTATTTATTTGTTTTTCTAAATTACTATTGCACCTCATGCTTATAATAGGTCCAAAAACGTAGACCACGTCTTTTGAAATTGGTCTACTTTGCCTACTAGGAGGAATCTCATCTCTTCCAGATGTAATGTTTCCAACATATTTGATGTCCACATTTTTATTGTTGGTGTGGGCGCATTTTTCCAGAATTTAAGTATAAGCTTTTTTCCCATTATTAGCCCATAATTGAGTAAATTCTTCTGATACACGTTTAATTCAGGAATACCTTCCGATATTCCAAAAATAATCCATTCTAGTTTTGGTACCAGTTTTATTTTGATTAATTTTGAAAAAATATCAAATATTTCAAACCAGAATTTTTGGATTTTTGTACAAAAAACAAAAGAATGTGCTATGGTAGCTTCTTGACATATACATTTATCACAGATTGGTGAGACGTTAGGAAAGATTTTATTTAGTTTGGTTTTTGAATAATATAATCTATGTAATGTTTTAAATTGGATAAGCGTATGTCGTACGTTGATCGAGCATTTATGCACCTGTAATAAATGATTATCCCAACTCTCTTTTGAAATTTTTATACCTAGATCTTGTTCCCAATCTCTTCTAATTCCATCTGTTGTGGGTATTTCTATATTTAAGATGATATTATATAAGTATGATATTAAATTAACTGATTCCGCCTTTGTCTTCATTGCTTCATCTAGTAAGTCGGAAGGCATATTATAATAATCTTTTGTGTGTGTTTTCAAATAGTCACAGATTTGTAGATATTTAAAATATTGATTATTTTTCAAATTATATTTCAGTTGTAGTTGTTGGAATGATAGTAATTTTTCTAATTCATACAGATCTTCGAGCGTTTTGATTCCCATTCTTTCCCATTGTATAAATGCTTTATCTATGATTGAAGGTTTAAACGATGGGTTATTGACTATTGGTATTAAGAGAGATAGGTTTCTTAATTTTAGATTCTGTTTTATTTGCTTCCATGTTCTAATAGTGCTATATATAATTGGATTTTTATTATAATTTTTATTATTCAAATTTATTGGAGAGAGAATAATCGCTCCTATATTATTCGGGGAGCAATCCCCTTTTTCCATTATAATCCAGTCCACCTGCTGGGCAGAATTGTCCAGCAGGTGAATCATATTTTTAATATTTACTGCCCAGTTATAATACATAAAGTTAGGGAGCGCTAGACCCCCCAACTCTTTTCGTTTGTTAAGGTGTGTTCTTTGTATTCTGTGGGATTTGTAATCCCATATAAAATTTGTAATGTCTGAGTCCAATTTTTTGAAAAACTTTTTTGGGAGATATATAGGTATTGATTGAAATAGGTAAAGGATTTGTGGTAAGAAAATCATTTTTATAGCATTTATCCTACCTATTAAGGACATCGGAAGTGTTTTCCAAAATTTAATCAGATTATTTAATTTCTTAAGTAGGGGATTATAATTAGCTTTAAACATATCATGGTAATTTCTAGTAATCTCAATTCCTAAATATTTGAATTTTTCCATAGCTATTTTAAAAGGGAATTTCCTGAGATGTGTTGAGTCTTTTGGTTTAATCGACATAATTTCACTTTTGTTCCAATTTATTCTATATCCTGAAAAGGATCCAAAGTCCTCAATTAAGTTTAATATATTTGGTATACTAATTTGTGGTTTTGTGATGTACAGTAGTACATCATCAGCATATAGGGATAGTTTGTTGTTTGAATATTTTGTGTTATAACCGTGAATATTCGAGTGTGTTCTTATTTTTTCAGCAAGGGGTTCAATTACCAAAGCAAATAACAGCGGTGATAGTGAACATCCTTGTCTGTTGCCCCTAGATAATTCGAATTTTGAAGATAATATATTATTAGTTAGTATTCTAGCCGTAGGTTTGTTATATAGTAGTTTTATCCATGCAATAAAGTTTTCTCCCAATTGGAATTTTTGCAATACTTTGATCATATAGTCCCATTCTACTTGATCAAACGCTTTTTCTGCGTCCAGTGAGATGATAGCTAACTCTTGGTCATAAGATTTATGTGAATGCATTATGTTAAGCAAACGTCTCAAATTATTAAATGAGTGTCTCTTAGGTATAAATCCTGTTTGATCCTCATGTATTAGTCTACTAACATACTTGCTTAATCTATTGGCTAATGTTTTTGCTATTATTTTCTGATCCGTATTTAACAAAGCAATAGCTCTATATGATCCTGGTTCTTCTATATTTTTATCTTTTTTAAGTATTAATATGATCGTTGATTCCGCTAGTGTTTCAGGTAGGTTTTGCTCTTTATAAGCATATGTATACATTTTTTGTAATCGTGGAGTAACTATATCATAAAAAGATTTATAAAATTCATTACTGAATCCGTCTGGTCCTGGTGTTTTTCCATTTTTTAGTGTTTTTATTGTGTCTTCTATCTCCTTAGAAGTAATTTGTGCTCCCAGTTCCTCTTGTTCCCTGCGTTCTAATTGTGGTAGATTACAATTATCTAAAAATTCTGAGATTTTATTATTGTCTATTGACGTTTTAGATGTGTATAGATTCTGGTAAAATTGAGCAAATCTTTTATTAATATCCTTGGGTAGTGTTAATACTTCCCCTCTATCTGATTTAATCTTTAATATTGCATTCTCTTTTTCCCGTTTTTTAAGTTGTCGTGCTAGAAGTTTGTGGGGTTTGTCCCCGAATTCGAAGTGTTCTTGTTTTGTGATTTGAAATAATGTTATAACTTTCTCTGACAGTAATTTATTTAACTGAAATTTCAGTAGTAGTATTTTATTATGTTTATCCATAGTTGGGTCTTTAGCATTATCTATATCTAACTGTTTTATTTGATCTTCTAAGTGTCTTTGTTCATTCTTATTCTTTTTATTTTGATAAGCTTGAAATGAAATAATGACTCCTCTTATAAATGCTTTGAAGGATTCCCATAATAACGTGGGGGATATCTCTGGTGTATCATTTAACTCAAAAAATAGATCCATCTGTTTTTTTAGATAGATACTCCCTTGAGGGTCTTTTAAAATTTGTGAGTTAAACCTCCAGAACGGTTTATTCATAGACATTCCTTCTAGTTTTAGAACAAAAGTTAACGGAGAATGATCTGAGATCGCATTAATATGATATTTAGGATTCAGAGATTGCGAAATTAATTTTGTATCCACAAGAAAATAGTCTATCCGTGAATATGTTTTATGCACCATTGAATAAAACGAGTAATCCCTTCCCGTCGGGTTTGCAATCCTCCATACATCTGTTATATTTGTGTTTTCCATATATGTGTGTAAGAGTTCACTGGTTTTAGATTTCGTCTGACCTTTTTGTTTTTGCATCGATTTATCTAAATAAGGATCTAAAACACAATTAAAATCTCCTCCGATTATAACATTTTGATAATTAGATTCTGCAATTATATTCAGAATTTTATTAAAAAATTGAGGGTTATCAAAGTTGGGCGCATATATGTTTACCAGCGTAATTGGCATATTATTGATCTCCCCTGCTACTATAAGATATCTCCCTTCCTTATCTAAAATAGTGTTCTTTGATTTAAATGGAATTCCTTTACGAATAATAATTGCAGTACCTCTAGATTTGGAGGTAAATGAAGAGTGAAATGTTTGGCCTATCCAGTTCGCCCTCAGTCTTGTCTGATCTTGCTGTTTAAGATGTGTTTCCTGTAGAAACGCAATGTCCGTGTTGTATGATTTCAACTGAGCTAGTATCTTGCCCCTTTTAATAGGTTCATTAATCCCCCTTATATTCCAACTACATAATGTGATTCCTCCTATTTTCTTTTGATTGTCGTCATGCATTTTTACCAGTTTTAATGACCTTAATTATTGTGGTGCGTTCATACCTCCGGACTCTGGTTATTTTGGGAGTATTTCTATTATAGACTTCCTTGGTAGTTCTCCTGCGCGATTGTCCTTGAAGAAAAAACACACAGATGTGACATATTGTGATTAAAAAAAATATATATAAATCAAATAAATTTACGGTGTCTAAAATTTCAACACCGTAGTGAGTGGCCCACTCGTCTGTGGGGTACGACATCCATAACGCTTCCGGCGTAGTTGGTATAAAGTTAGCCCCGCTGTATTTATTACCCAAAATCTATGGGGTCATTACCGTTTCCAATTCAGTTCTATTTCACCCAGTTACAATTTATATATATGTCAAATGTATTCGATTCCATATCCTACTCACTCTTTATCTCTTAACTATTTTAAAATGAATTTAGTATTGTTAAAGTGAGCGGTTTACTGAGTGGATTAACCGGAGTCAGGTTCCTGGAATTGTGCCAGGTGCCTGATCTCCTCTCCTCTCCACGAGCTGCGAACATAGGTGATAACTGCTGTCTGCGTTATGACGCAGGCACCACAGTTTTATCAGTTTCAAATATTATTTCTATATTAGTATTGTTAATTATTAATTATGATTAATTCTCAGCATTTTGTAAAACTATATAAGCCGTATATATTTTTCATATCAACCTCGAGTGTATATTATCTCTTAACTATTTTAAATTGGTTTTAATATTGTTAAAAATGAGCTGTTCGCTGGAAGGGTTAACGGGAGTCTGGCTCCTGGAGTTATGCCAGGTACCCGGTCTCCCCCTCCCTCCACTCTCGAGCTGCATAGCACTTGCTGTTATCTGCTAAACAGAGCAGACTGCACATTTTTTATCTATTTCAATTGCTATTTCTATATTAGTATTGTTAATTGTTAATTATTATTAGTTCTCAGTTTTTTCAGTTTTTTATAAACAATATAAGCCATGTGATGTTTTTCACTCTCAGCCCAGCAGTTCGTCCCGTGTTATCAGGTTTTCCTCGTTTGAGCACGTAGTGTCCTTGAATTACATAGCACAATGTTCCAGCGAAGATAATAATGTCTAGCCACGTCTCACTAAGAATCTGTTGCTTGAAGTCAAATAAAAAATAAAAAATCAGTGTTCAGTTAATTCACTTTCCTTGTGATACTCTTGTTGGAAGAATAAGCAAGTTCGTTTGTTCATGTCGTCTTGGTTTTCAATCTCCAGTTGATGCAGCCTTAGTCGCGATTTCTTGAGCGTATTTGAGAGATTCATCCGAATTAGTGAATGTTTTTGACACTCCCTCAAAGGTGATACGCATTCTAGCCGGATAGAACACTCCACACAAAACTCCCTTAACACCATAAAGAACTTCTCTGGTCTGTGAGAACTTTCTTCTCTTTTGCTCAATCTCGTAAGGGTAGTCCCGTAGGAGTTTAATAGTATCACCTCTGTACATCATCTTCTCTCCGTGGTTGATTTTTTTCATCAGCGCTTCCATTGTTGAGATATCCCGAAGTTTAATTATGATCTGTCGTGGGTAGGCACGTTCTCCTTGAGATCTTGATTTAAATCTGGGGAGTCGATGTGCTACTTCAATTACAGGTACTTCTGGTAGCTTCAGTACGTGTTTAATTAGGTTGGCAGCGAACTCACAAACATTGTCCCCCTCAGCTCCCTCTTTTACACCACGTATTCTTATATTTTGGCGTCTTGAGCGAGCTTCTAGGTCAACACATTTATTCGAAACCTTTGTGACTTGGTTCTTGAGACTATCTATTTCTGACTTCATAGTCTGCATCTCTCCAGCCATCACTTCCACAACAGCTTCCAAATCATTCACTGCAGATGCATTTGCAGCCACAGTTTCGTACACAGCCTCAAACATCTTTGTGGTCTCTTCTGCCACCTTTTCAATTTTTATCGATAATCCTTTTTCCACACCTTCAATTCTTTTTTGGAGAGCCTCAATACCCTCAAGTATTTTATCATTACCGGCCATCAATTTACTGTTCCCAGCTTCCATATCATTTTTGATATCTCTTACCGAGTTTCTTAAGTCCTCCATTTCGGCTTTCTCTTTTGCAGATCGAGTAGCCATTCCAGAGACCTCTCCAGAGGTCAGTTCTGAAGTTTCTTGCTGTTCCAGAGTCTTCAGCAGATGTTTTGAGATTTTCCTCTGTGGGCTCTGACCTGGAGATGTACTTTTCATTTAAAATGACTTTCCCTCCGTTAAAATCGTGGCGCTTACTGATGACGTCATCAGCACCGCGACATGAAGCTCCGGTAAGTTTTTAAAAACGGTCCCGACCTCCAGACCCGATTTTAACGCGAAAAATCGCGATTTTTTCAGCGGAGCTAAAAAGTTTGCGACTGCTAGCAGAGCATGTCGCAACCGGAAGTCTTTTTTTTAATGCTTTTATAGCACCTGCCTCAACTACTTGGGTCAGGCAGCATTTCTGGAGAACATGGATAGGTGACGTTTTGGGTATGCACCCTTCTTCAGTCTGAAGAAGGATCCCATCCTGAAACATCACCTATCAATGTTTGCCAGAATGTTTGCTGTGTGACCCGCTGAATTACTCCAGCATTTTGTGCCATTTTCTTTGTAAACCAAAATCTGCATTTCCGTGTTTCAGCCCCGACTACCTCATCTGGCAGCTCGTTCCGTGAACCCGTCATCCTTATAAACCAACCGTGAATATATCAATATGTCTAAAAGGGCAGATCTGAAATGAAAGTAGAAGGCTGTTTAGTTTAGAGACAGAGTGTTGGAAACAGGCCCTTCTGCCCACCAAGTCCACACCAACAATCACCCTTACACTCGTTCAATGTTGTCCCTGTTTTGCATCCTACACACTCGGGGCAATTTACACCATTAACCGACAAAAGTGCACATCTTTGGAACGTGTGAGGAAACGACTGGACCCGAAGGAAACCTACGCGTCACAGTGAGAATGTACAATCTCCACACAGACTGCACCTGTAATCGGGATCGAACCCGGGACCCGGTACAGGTGCACAGTAGAGAGCATGCTGACCGGTTGCATCGTGGCTTGGTTCGGCAACTTGAGCGCCCTGGAGAGGAAAAGACTACAAAAAGTAGTAAACACTGCCCAGTCCATCATCGGCTCTGACCTTCCTTCCATCGAGGGGATCTGTCACAGTCGCTGCCTTAAAAAGGCTGGCAGTATCATCAAAGACCCACACCATCCTGGCCACACACTCATCTCCCTGCTACCTTCAGGTAGAAGGTACAGGAGCCTGAAGACTGCAACAACCAGGTTCAGGAATAGCTACTTCCCCACAGCCATCAGGCTATTAAACGTGGCTCGGACAAAACTCTGATCATTAATAACCCATTATCTGTTATTTGCACTTTATCAGTCTATTTATTCATGTGTGTATATATTTATACAATGGTATACGGACACACTGATCTGTTTTGTAATAAAAGCCTACTATGTTCTGTGTGCTGAAGCAAAGCAAGAATTTCATTGTCCTATCAGGGACACATGACAATAAACTCACTTGAACTTGTACTTGACCACTTGAACACTTTGGCAGTGTAAGGCAGTAACTCTACCGCTGCGCCACTGTGCCGATTCAGTTATGCCAGGGACAATTTCTGTCAGTTAATGAATTGTATATTATCATTGAAGCACTACAGCTCTCTGTTTCCTTCCTTCCGATACATGCAGTAGCTGTGAGATTCTGCAGCTGGGGAGTTATTCTGGTCTGCACCACATTGCAAGGTCAAAACAATTCATTATGCGTGAAATTAAAAAAAAAAGAGAACAGAGGCTGCAGGCATCATTCAAGATTTGAGTCAGATTTATAATGCACACAATAAAGGAGAATCGTCTTACGAGAGAAAATCTGAGCCTCATCACATCTTGTAATTGGTAATCTGGATGAAGTAATTACAGTGTAATAGCATTGTGGGCACTCAGTTGTTGGTTATGCATATGGAGATGCTCCGCTTAAAGGAACGATGGGATTTTAATACCACATTTAGTCATTATTGAAATTACCACTAGCGAACAACACATCTGTGCTGACATCTGTGCCAGCAGTGGTTGTGGCCTGAAACAACTCTGCTGGAACTGGATATCTTGAACAGATTTAGCACTCAAAGTTTTTTTTTAATTCATGGGACATGGGTTTTGATGATAACACCACTATTTATTCGTATCCCCATATTGATCTTAACTTAATGGCGGCGAATGGGTTCAGTTTAGTTTAGAGTTACAGAGTGGAAACAGGACCTTCGGCCCACCGAGTCCGCGCCGACCAGCGATCCCCACACACTAAAACCCCTGTTACACTGTGCGAGCTGACCCACGAGGTACCCCGAGTTTAAAACAAATTTAACTCGTGGTAATCACGTACAATTAACGTAGCGGGAACGTCGGAACTCGTGGACGCAACTTAGCGACTCGTGGCGCTAACGGCAGGTACCCGTGAAACTTGTTAACTCTTGAAAAAGTTCAAACATGTTTGAACTTTTCCACGAGTAAAATGTACTCTTGAGGTTAAAATTTGAAACATTTCAACTCGTTGTAAGAACGAAGTGTGGCCCGTGCGTTTACCTTTGTGACTCGTGATTCTACCGTGGGAACTCTTTTTAGAAACAATAATCAGGGACAGAAATATCAGTTACTTAGACTTTTTAAAGACAAATTCTGCTTAACAAAGTAAAAGTTATTGATAAGGTGACAGAGTGGGTTGAAAAGAAAAAATTGCTTGAAGTTTATATATAGATTTTGTGTATTTGGGACTGAGCTCACAACCTTAAGACAAACCAGTATTGAGGAACAGCGTGAGAACATTTTATGACACTTCATGGCAGCCTAATCTGAGGTTTGCCAGTCACGTCCAGAAGTCATCTCTACCAGTGCTGTTGAAGAAGACAGGGTTGTGTTCACCTCTCCTGCACCCCTGTTCCGTAGGACAACACCAACTCTTTCATTATGCGGATGTTAAAGGCTGGGTTTTATTCTCAAGCCATGATGCCAGATTCCCGATCTCTTCACTGAACTTTACTGAATCAAAGGGTTCTATATGAGGTGCTGCCTCAAAAAGGCAGCCAGCATTGTCATGGACCCACACTACCCTGGCCATGCTCTCATTTCATTCCTGCTGAGCAGAAGGTATAAGAATCTGAAAACCATGACCTCCAAGTTCAAGAACAGCTTCTTCCCAACAACCATCGGGCTCTTGAACGCTACAAATGCTAACTAAACTATGAACTACAAACTGCCTTGGTTGCACTAAGGACTTTGGGATTTTTGCAATAATACTGGATTTTTTAATATATATTTTCTTTGTTTAGTATATTATCTATGAGTATTGTGTTTACTGGCCTGTTATGCTGCTGCAAGTGGGAACTCTTTAACTCAGCGGGCAGGCAGCATCTCTGGAGAGAAGGAATGGGTGATGGGATGACATTTCCAAATTGGGGGAGGGGGGGGGTGAGGGGGGTGGGGTGGAGGAGAGGGGGTGGAGAGTGGAGGGAGAGGAGGGGGAGACAGATGGGGGTGTCTTCATTCACTGGCTGCGGGTGCCGGTCACTGAAACAGGTAGGTGAGATTTCACATCCACCTTGTGTGTGTGTGTCTCTCTCTCCCTCCCTCCCTCTCACACAGGCTGAGAGACTCTGCCTCTGTGAGTGTACGTCCCTTTCTCCCCCTCTCCCTGGGCTCTATACGCTCATTGTTTCCTATGAGAGACTTTGAATAATAAGAATCACATTTCACACATTGATTTTATGACTTTTAATTCTTCACATGACCATAATCACAATCTTTTACCCGATGGCAAATAAGATCCCAAAGTGCAGTGTTAAAGTGCTAATGTTCCCGGGGAACATGAAATATTGTTACACAAATTCTGAGATGTAATAATTGATTAGTGATAATGCCAGTAATATTGCGAGTGCCAACAGTATGTCGATCTCACAATATTACTGGTATGATCACGAACCCGGAGACGACGGTATCCTGGCTGGAGTTTTACAACTTGGCACAGATTCATATCATGATCCTACTGGGATGAGGCGGACATGGTATTGATATTGGGTTATTTTGTCACCTGAATGTTTGCGAGTTTTGAAATAAAGCTGTACATAAGTGCAATAAATAGCTAGCGCAAAGAGAAAAAAATACCAGCGTGCAGATACAACACAACAAAGTTTCGAGTTTTTTTGTCCAAGAGCTGTAATGGGGTATATCAGGAGATCAGGGCTTCAGTTATGAGAAGATAGACACAAAATGCTGGACTCAGCGAGACAGGCAGCATCTCTGGAGAGAAAGAATGGGTGACGTTTCGGGTCGAGACCCTTCTTCACACACCGAAAAACTTCCGTTTCAGCAATCTAATGACAGTGAGGAAGGAGCTGTCCCTGAATCAGGTAGTACGCGTATGTGAGCGTTTGTATTATCTGCTCACGGGGTGAAAGGAGAGGAAGGAATGGTACGTTGGCTGCTTCCCGAAGCAGGTCGAAGTGTAGATTGAGTTGATAGGGGGAAAGCTGGCCTGTGTAATAGACTGCACTACATTTGCTAGTCTCTGTAATATATACTGCGCTCTAGGGCAAAGCTGCTCTCAAAACAGGCATTGATGCATCACAATATGATGCTTTGTACGATGTAGACTGTGGAAGCTGGTAGGCTGCCCAGGCAATCAGACATGACTCTGGTGACTCTCATGTGCACTCTGAACTCGTCAGCTGGACAGAGGAAAAAAAAGGTGACTTCAACATCAGCATGTGACCTGGGTCAATCTTGGGCGTTTCACCTCATTGCTGGTGAATCTTTTTGACAAGAAGCTTGCTAGAGATGGCTCCCAGAAAAGTTCGACGAAAGGGAAGAGCAGAGCCTTACAAAAAACCTGCCATGGAGGCTATAGTCATACAGGAGGAGGAGGAGGAGAGGCAACAGGAGATTCAACAGGAGATTCAACAGCCAATTTAAACAAGGCAGGCTTTTTATAGTATGTAAAAAAAAATCATGACATCATTTTTTTAACATGTGATGATTTTTCAACACGTCGATATACATTGTTGCCTCAAGATTAACGGGAGAGGAACTTGGTACACTCGGGAGACGAACTTGGAACATCGCAGAAATGAGAAGTAAACGGCAAACTTAGACATACCCGTGGGAACTCGGTTAAACTCTGGATCATAAACTTGTAGTCTCGTACGCAACCACGAGTCTTTCACTCGGGGTCACTCGTGGGTCAACTCGCACAGTGAAACAGGGCTTTAACACTATCCTACACACACGAGGGACAATTTTACATTTATACCAAGACAATTAAGCTACAAACCTGTACATCCTTGGAGTGTGGGAGGAAACCGGAGCTCCCGGTGAAAACCCATGCAGGTCACGGGGAGAACGTACAAACTCCGTACAGACAGCACCAGTAGTCGGGATTGATCCCAGGTCTCTGGCGCTGCAAGTGCTGTAAGGCAGCAACTCTATTGCTGCGCCACCGTGCCGCCCTTGGTGAGGTGAGCATGTCCTACAATACTGATAGGTAATGATTTCCAGGAATGTTATCTGGAGTGATGAAGGAACAGCAGTATGTTTTCCATCCAGATATTCTGTGATTTGTGGTAGCTGTGTTATCCTCTGCCTCTTGGTATTACAACCTGTGAGCTGCGGTCAAATAGCCCTTGCTGAGTTGTGGTAGCACCTCTTGTTAATGGTACTAATTGTGGTCAGGATGGTGTCCTGGAAGGGAAGGGGATATTTAAAGAGGTGCCTGGCTTGTATATTCAAGTAAACTGCTTTGTGCAAGATGTTTTGATATCCTCGAGCGTGGCTGGAGCTGCTGATACGTGGAGATTTTCCAAAAATGTTCCTGTCCAGAGCCAATATATATATATATATATATATATATATATATATATACACATACATCATTGCAATGGCAATAGATAAATGAAAAGTACACCAAATAAATGGTGGCTTAATTTTCTGTCATTATCTTAAGGAGCATCTCCAGATTTAGAAGAGAACAATTAATTAATTTAATGTTTGAAAAATTCAAATTCAAATTATTGATGAATTCCTAACTATTTTAACTCCCCTTCCCACACTGTCCTTTCTGTCCAGGGCCTCCTCCATTGCCAGAGTGAGGCCTCATGCAAGTTGGATGTACAACACCTCATGTTCGGCTGGGCTGGCTTACATCCCAACTGTATGAACATTGGATTCTCCAATTTTAAGCAATACCCCTACCCTTACCATTAAGTAATAAGCACCCATTTCTCCCTCTATCCCACTCCACTTCCACCCCCTGCTGACCCTTCCATCTATATCCCTTCCTATGACTTTCCATTTCACTCCTCTTCTCTCCTTATCTGACACCCCTTTGTCTCCTATTCATCTCTAGCTTTAGTTTTGTTTAGAGATACAGCGCGGAAGCAGGCCCTTTGGCCCACAGAGTCCGCAATCCCTGCACATTAACACAAGCCTACACACTCTAGGGACAATTTACACTTATACCAAGTATACAAACCCAAACCAATTAATCTACAAACCTGTACGTCTTTGGAGTGTGGGAGGAAACCGAAGATCTCGGAGAAAACCCACGTGATCACGGGGAGAACGTACAAACGCTGTACAGGCAACACCCGTAGTCGGGATTGAACCCGGGCCTCTGGTGCTGCAAGTGCTGTGAGGCAGTAACTCTACTGCTGCCCCACCATGCCACGCTTTGTCACTTACTCCACCCATCTGTAAATCAAACCACCCTCGCCTGTATCCACCTATCACTTGTCAGCTATTGTTCCGATCCCATCTCTCCTTTCTAGCTTTCTCCTCCCTACGATAATCAGTCTTGAGAGGGTCCCAACACAAAACTAGACCTATCCATTCCCTCCACAGATGCAACCTGACCCGCTGAGTTCACTCAAAATCCCATTAAATATCCCAGGGACAGGACAGGTTTGGAGGAATATGGGCCAAATGTGGGCAGGTGGGATTAGTAGGGCATGTTGGCCGGTGTGGACAATTTGGGCCGAAGGGCCTGTTTCCACACTGTATGACTCTATGACTCTGTGGCTCTAAGACAGTGAATGTTGATTCACTATTTACTCATGCACATTCCACTTTTAACATTCTGCCAGTGATATCTGACAACAAAATGTATATGGTTAGACAATTTATATTCCTTTCTTCACAGGAAAATGACTTTTGTGCTGACTCATATGATTGAGGAACAGTTGCTTTTTCTAAATGGATATTCCTTATAATTTACTTCCGTTGGAAACATTCCAGTCCCCAGCATGTTGGTTATTGACAGTATTTATATCCCTTTAATTGTGAAATGCAGTGGATGAGGCAAGCTGTAGACAGAGATACGTGTTCTATTTAGACTTTTTCTTTTTCTTTTGTAAATGGCAACAAATTCTGGCGACGGGTGCAAGAATTTCACTGAGCAGTGCATAAGTGACAATAAAGAACCATTGAACCATTATAATTCTTGGATTTGATGTTAGTTCACAGCCACATCCCAATGCTAACCCAAAGCCAAAAGCTAGCGTGCGGATTTTCAGAGACGTTATCCCTGCATTGCTCGTTAAGTGGTCCACTACAGTCCATTATTGTGGACCACTTAATGGCCAATGGAGGGAGAATGTGTCTGAAAATCTGCTTCCTAACCTTTGGCTGATTGCAGCACATGAGAATGCATCATAGAAAGCATTTTATCAGGATGCATCACAACTTGGTTTGGGAACAGCTCTATCCAGGACCGTAAGAAATTGCAGCCAATTGTGGATACAGCCTAGGCCATCACACAAACCAAGCTCCCTTCTATTGATTCCATTTATACCTCATGCTGCCTCTGCAAGGCCAGCAGCATAATCAAGGATGAGTCCCACCCTGGCCACTCCTTCTTCTCCCCTCTCCCATCAGGCAAAAGGTATAGACATGTGAAAACGCACATCACCAGATTCAGGGACAGTTTCTTCCCAGCTGTTTTCAGGCAACTGAGTCATCCTATTACAACCAGAGAGCAGTGCTGAACTACTATCTACCTCTGATGTCCCTCGGACAATCCTTGCCCAGACTTTGCTGGCTTTACCTTGCACTAAATGCTATTCCCTTATCATGTATCTATGCACTGTAAATGGATTGATTGCAACCATGTATTGTCCTTCTGCTGACTGGTTAGCACCCAACAAAAAGCTTTTCACTGTACCTCGATTCACGTGACATTGAACTAAACTGAAACTGAACTGAATAAACTAAACTGAAAGCACACCAACACCTCCACATCCTCAGAAGGCTTGGGAAGTTCAGTATATCCCCAACGACCCTCACCAACCTCAAATGGCAGATTGCAATGGTCAAGAAGACAGTCACCACCACTGTTCAAGGACAATTATGGGTGCGCAATAAATCCAGCTTTACCAATTATAAAATATATGTGAAAAGATTCAAACGATCATTTGCATCATCCTATGTTTTATTCATCACTTTTTATCATTTGACTGAACCATGCATGTTCAAAGCTGAGAAGGAGACCCTCTAGTGATTTTATTTGAGTTGAACATTTTCCAGGCCAATTCAAAACTAATGTCTCCCCATGGGCTTATATTTGCCTCTGTTTCAAAAGCTGTATCCACATCTCTTAAAAACTCCACTGAGTGCTGCCTGAACCTTCTTAGTCAGACAATAGGCTCCATTTACGAACACCAGGCTGAGACTGTGTGATTCACTGCAGGGTGTATGTGGGTGTCTGTAGGTTATTTTGCTTCAATCTCTGAGAAGATGAATTGAGATGTTTAAAATAATTCGGTGGAAAACTACAGAGCAGACCTGGGATCTGCTGATGTTCGCTTCATTCGGGTTCTCGTTTCATAGTCCCCAGACCTCGACTTGGTACTTGACACTTTTAAACACTGATCAATATTTTGTTATTGAAAAGGTGGCTTGTTAAAATAAAAATAGAGATGGCTGATGGTTGAACAGAATATGGTGGCAAAAAAAACAGAAAATGTTGGAAATATATAACAACACTAACAGTATATGGGGAGAGGGATACAGATTTAACATTTCAGCTCAGTGACCTATGTATTTCCATCATTTTCCTCTTTTGATTTCAGATTTCCATGCACATAGTTGTTGTTTTTTCCAGAATTGTGGCTTTCCAGGCACATCATGAAAACGAAAGCAAATTGCTACAATATATGGTGTCGAGTATTGGGATAGTGTAGTGTGACACAGTGGTAGAGTTGCTGCCTTGCAGCGCCAGAGACCGGGTTCGGTCCTGACTATGGGTGCTGTCTGTACCGAGAATGTGCATCCTCCCTGTGACCACGTGGGTTTTCACCGGGTGCTCCGGTCTTCTCCCACATTCCAAAGACATTCAGGCTTGTAGGTTAATTGGATTCTGTAAATCTTCAGTGTGTAGGATTGAACTAGTGTGAACGGGTGGGTGATGGTTGATCGGCGTGGACTTGGTGGGGCGTAGAGCCTGCTTCCATACTCCATGGACATATGACGTCACCTCCATGGACACATGGGAACTAAACATCTATAGTCCAAACTGCCATTGGTGCTCAGCAACTCCCCCCAGCCCTCCCCCCCCCAACCCTGCTAACTCAAGGATGTATTTAGATACCCATTCTTTCTCTCCAGAGATGCTGCCTGTCCCGCTGAGTTACTCCAGCATTTTGTGTCTATCTTTAAACCAGCATCTGCAGTTCCTTCCTACTCCCCTCGTGTGCTACTGTGCCACTTGAGTAGACACATTTCTTGATCTTCCACTTAAAATCCACAAGAGAACTGAATGATCCATTAAATATCAGGAGGGAGTGGACAGAAAGCCTCAACTCATATTGGGGGAAAGAATGTCTAAGTGCTGGATTGCCTTTTTCCTTTTATCTTGTTTACTCACTGGTTTAACTTTTTTTTTTTGCCTCCTTGCATGCTGTTACAATTCCTACCTCATTCTTTGATTAGTCATAATTAATTGAGTTTGAACCAATTTCTGCCATTCATATTAGTTTACATCCTAAGAAAGAGAATGCGAGATTGCTCTCTCACTGGTCCAATCTCATTCCTGCAGCTCACACAGCTGACAATTCAGCTGCATTTTGTTTCTCATTCCCAACCTGTTCAGTTACCTCGAAGAAGAAGCTCTGTAATATGATTGCACAATATTTTCTACTAATTTATGTCCTCTGATGCTGCTAGATTGAGACATTTTCTGCTTACATCTTTAGTTTCGTATAGTTCAATGTAGTGTGGAGGCAGGCCCTACACACTACATTGCAAACTCCATACAGACAGCACCCGTCTTAGAATTGAACCCGGGTCTCTGCCTCTGTAAATTATCAACTCTACCAATGTGCCATTTTGCCGCCCAAAATGTTTTGCTGTTTATTTAATGCTGCTCTATAGATGAGTTCCCCCCTTTCTTCCCTCTATGGAGAAGTAGAGGTTAATTGTCTAAGAATTTCCTCCCTTTAAGTGTTTGGAATTACTTGCGTTGTGCTTCTCTCCGCCCTCAACATATATGAACCATTTATTGGAGTGTTGTGTGTATAACTGCAGCATGTTCTCTCAGTGACAGGGATACAGCTCTGCTTACAGTTCCACCCTCACAACCTCACATATGTCCTCCTGAAATGCATTGTTGAACTAATCCCCCTTGGCATCTCAACATCGAAACTGCCAAGTCTGTCGTTAAATTCAGATTCACTTCTAAGTCTTTCTTTGAAACTGCATTAAATGTTTATTTATTTAGAGATACGGTTTAGAGATTTAGTTTAGAGATACAGCGCGGAAACAGGCCCTTCGTTCCACTGAGTCCACGCCGACCAGCAATCCCCACACACCTATCATAGCAAAGGAATTGAGTATAAGAGCAGGGAGGTTCTACTGCAGTTGTACAGGGTATTGGTGAGACCACACCTGGAGTACTGCGTACAGTTTTGGTCTCCTAATCTGAGCAAAGACATTCTTTCCATAGAGGGAGTACAGAGAAGGTTCGCCAGACTGATTCCTGGGATGGCAGGACTTTCATATGAAGAAAGACTGGATAGACTCGGCTTGTACTCGCTAGAATTTAGAAGATTGAGGGGGGATCTTATAAAAACGTACAAAATTCTTAAGGGGTTGGACAGGCTAGATGCAGGAAGATTATTCCCGATGTTGGGGAAGTCCAGAACTAGGGGTAACAGTTTAAGGATAAGGGGGAAGTCTTTTAGGACCGAGATGAGAAGATCATTTTTTACACAAAGAGTGGTGAATCTGTGGAATTCTCTGCCACAGAAGGTGGTTGAGGCCAGTTCATTGGCTATATTTAAGAGGGAGTTAGATGTAGCCCTTGTGGCTAAAGGGATCAGGGGGTATGGAGAGAAGGCAGGTACAGGATACTGAGTTGGATGATCAGCCATGATCATATTGAATGGCGGTGCAGGCTCGAAGGGCCGAATGACCTACTCCTGCACCTATTTTCTAAGTTTCTATGTTTCTATCCTACACACACTAGGGATAAGTTACAATTAGGCCAAGCCAATTAAGCTACAAACCTGTACGTCTTTGGAGAATGGGAGGAAACCGGAGATCCTGGAGAAAACCCATGCAGATCACTGGGAGAACGTACAAACTCCATACAGGCAAGCACCGTAATCAGGATTGAACCCATGGCGCTGTAAGGCATCAATGCTACGCCACCATGCTGCCCTTGTCTAACTTTGTCTAATAAATAACATCTGGTATTCTCACTATAAAATTTAATTTGGCGTGTGTCTGATTGATCTAAATGCAAATAATTCAAATCTTGCCTCTCGGACACATGCCTTCAATTGGGCAGCAAATTCAAGATCTATTCTGGAACATTTGTCATTTATTCCAGGCTCACGTTGCTGCTGTTCAGATGAGATCATGGCTCAGTCAGTGGCAATGCTGGATATTGACAGGTTCTTGATTAGTAAGGGCATCAGAGGTTACAGGCCGAAGGCAGGAGAATGGGATTGGGAGGGAAAACTGGTTAGCAATGATCGAATGGCAGAGCAGACTCGATGGGTTGGATGGCCTAACACTGCTCCTATGTTTCATGGTCCTTTTGTCTCATGGAAAGCTGTTTGCCACTGACCTTGAGGAAAGCTGCTTCAAAAACATACAGAGCCCTGTGGATTCCCCCTTTTGTGGCATTAGATGCTGAAGAGTGTCAGTTCAAGGCCATTCTGTTGTCCGGCAACTTTCTGATGTAACCAAGCTATTCACAATCAGAAGAAGGGGGAGGAATCAGCGTTGCATGGATATGGAAAGGTGCCCATTCAGGTGGGTGGCTGTAGCAAGCCAGTCATTGCTCATTCAATGACCACCATCCCAGCTGTTCCTACAACTCCCACAGCGAGAACATTTAGTAGTTCACAAGGCTGCAGAATCAGTAGTGTACAAGGCATTGGGAGTTGTGTCCCACTGAATGTGCTTTTCCTTTGACAGAGAGGGAATGCAAGGGTTACTTGAAATTCGTGAAATCATCATTTGTCACGCTGGGTCGGTCGGAAGCTGCCCAAGCAAAATATGAGGTGATGTTCCTCCAGTTTGTGTGTGGCCTCACTGACAGTGGAGAAGGCCCTGGACAGAAAGGTCAGTGTGGGAATGGGAAGTGGAGTTAAAATATTTAGCAATCTGGAGACCCTTCATTTCTTATCTTTGTCCTTTGTTCCAACCAGCTGCCGATCAAAACACCCCTCCCTCATGTATGTCGACTGATTGCCTGCCAGGCAGGTCCTGCCTCTCCCGTTTTCCAGCTTTCATCTTTCCCCCACAACAATCCCACGGTGGCGCAGCGGTAGAGTTGCTGCCTTACAGCGAATGCAGCGCCAGAGACCCGGGTTCGATCCTGACCACGGGTGCTGTCTGTACGGATTTGTACGTTCTCCCCGTGACCTGCGTGGGTTTTCTCTGAGATCTTCGATTTCCTCCAACATTCCAAAGACATACAGGTTTGTAGGTTGATCGGCTTGGTTTAAATGTAAATTGTCCTTAATGTGTGTAGGGTAGTGTTAATGTGCAGGGATCGCTGGTCGGTGCGGACTCGGTGGGCCGAAGGGCCTGTTTCCGCACTGTATCTCTAAACTAAGCTAAACTAAACAATCTGTCTGAAGATTCATGTTCCTATCCATGTTCTCCTATCCATGTTCTCCAGGGATGCTGCCTGACCCGTTGAGTTACTCCAGCACTTTGTTTTGCTTCGCTGAATGCCTCTGCTCAGTCCGCCTGGGCCTTTATGATCTCCTGGTTGCTAAACACTTTAACTCCCCCTCCCATTCGCATACTGACTTTTCTGTCCTGGACGACCTCCACTGTCAGAGTGAAGCCACACGCAAAGTGGAAGCCTCACATATTGCTTCGGCAGCTTACAACCCAGCGGTATGAATATTGATTTCTCTAACTTCAAGTAACCTTTGCTTTCCCTCTCTCTCCATCCCTCCCGCACCCTAGTTCTCCAACTAGTTTCACTGTCCTCCTGATTAATTTTACAGTTTGTATGCTTCGTTGTCACCTTCCTCTCAGCCAACAATGAACCATTCTACATTTCCTTGAATCATCGCCTGCTTTGATCTGTCATTTTCACATCTCACCCTTCCATATCTCTAGTCTCCCTCTCCACTGACTCTCAGTCTGAAGAAGGGTCTCGACCCAAAACATCACCCATCCCTTCTCTCCAGAGATGCTACTTGTCCCGCTGAGTTACTCCAGCATTTTGTGTCTATCTAATTTGTCTACTTTGGAGCGAGGTGGAGGATAAATGCGTGGCTGAAGGACTGGTGCAGAGGGCAGGGATTCAAATTTCTGGATCATTGGGACCTCTTTTGTGGAAGGTGCGACCTGTACAAAAAGGATGGGTTGCACTTGAACCTGAGGGGTCCGATATCCTGGCGGGGAGATCTGCAAAGGCTACTGGGGAGACTTTAAACTAGAATGGTTGGGGGGAGGGACTCAAATAGAGAAAGCTATTAGACAGTGTGTGAGGCAGGAGGCAGAGAAGGAAAGCACTCAGACCCAACATGTAGGGGGGAAAGAAGAAAACAATAATAAACAGAGAATAAGAGGTGGTGGGGTTCTTAAATGGGTGCGCAGAGAAACAGAGGAGTGTAAAATGCGGGCGGAAGCAATAGGTAGCAAGGTGAAAAGTAAAAGTGGCAGGCAGACAAATCCAGGGCAAAAATCAAAAAGGGCCACTTTTCAACATAATTGTATAAGGGGTAAGAGCGTTGTAAAAACAAGCCTGAAGGTTTGTGTCTCAATGCAAGGAGCATTCGTAATAAGGTGGATGAGTTGAACGTGCAGATTGCTATTAATGATTATGATATAGTTGGGATCACGGAGACATGGCTCCAGGGTGACCAAGGCTGGGAGCTGAACATCCAGGGATATTCAATATTCAGGAGGGATAGAGAGAAAGGAAAAGGAGGTGGGGTAGCGTTCCTGGTTAGAGAGGAGATTAACGCAGTGGAAAGGAAGGACATTAGCTTGGAGGATGTGGAATCGGTATGGGTAGAGCTGCGAAACACTAAGGGGCAGAAAACGCTGGTGGGTGTTGTGTACAGGCCACCTAGCAGTAGTAGTGAAGTTGGGGATGGCATCAAACAGGAAATTAGAAATGCGTGCAACAAAGGCAAAACAGTTATAATGGGTGACTTCAATCTACATATAGATTGGGTGAATCAAATTGGCAGGGGTGCTGAGGAAGAGGATTTCTTGGAATGTATGCGGAATAGTTATCTAAACCAACATGTAGAGGAACCAACGAGAGAGCAGGCTATTCTAGACTAGGTATTGAGTAATGAGGAAGGGTTAGTTAGCAGTCTTGTTGTGCGTGCCCCCTTGGGCAAGAGTGACCATAATATGGTTGAGTTCTTCATTAGGATGGAGAGTGACATTGTTAATTCAGAAACAACGGTTCTGAACTTAAAGAAAGGTAACTTTGAGGGTATGAGACGTGAATTGGCCAAGATTGACTGGCAATTAGTTCTAAAAGGGTTGACGGATATGCAATGGAAGGCATTTAAAGACTGCATGGATGAACTACAAAAATTGTTCATCCTAGTTTGGCAAAAGAATAAATCAGGGAAGGTAGTGCATCCGTGGATAACAAGGGAATTCAGGGATAGTATCAAAGCAAAAGATGATGCATACAAATTAGCCAGAAAAAGCAGCATACCAGAGGACTGGGAGAAATTCAGAGACCAGCAGAGGAGGACAAAGGGCTTAATTAGGAAAGGGAAAATAGATTATGAAAGAAAACTGGCAGGGAACATAAAAAATGACTGCAAAAGTTTTTATAGATATGTGAAGAGAAAGAGATTAGTTAAAACAAATGTAGGTCCCTTGCAGTCAGAAACAGGTGAATTGATCACGGGGAACAAGGATATGGCGGACCAATTGAATAACTACTTTGGTTCCGTCTTCACTAAGGAAGACATAAATAATCTGCCGGAAATAGCAGGGGACCGCGGGTCAAAGGAGATGGAGGAACTGAGTGAAATCCAGGTTAGTCGGGAAGTGGTGTTGGGTAAATTGAATGGATTAGCCGATAAATCACTAGGGCCAGATAGGCTGCATCCCAGAGTACTTAAGGAAGTAGCTCCAGAAATAGTGGATGCATTAGTGATAATTTTTCAAAACTCTTTAGATTCTGGAGTAGTTCCTGAGGATTGGAGGGTAGCAAACGTAACCCCACTTTTTAAGAAGGGAGGGAGAGAGAAAACGGGGAATTACAGACCAGTTAGTCTAACATCGGTAGTGGGGAAACTGCTAGAGTCAGTTATTAAAGATGGGATAGCAGCACATTTGGAAAGTGGTGAAATCATTGGACAAAGTCAGCATGGATTTACGAAAGGTAAATCATGTCTGACGAATCTTATAGAATTTTTCGAGGATGTAACTAGTAGAGTGGATAGGGGAGAACCAGTGGATGTGTTGTATCTGGACTTTCAGAAGACTTTCGACAAGGTCCCACATAAGAGATTAGTATACAAACTTAAAGCACACGGTATTGGGGGTTCAGTATTGATGTGGATAGAGAACTGGCTGGCAAACAGGAAGCAAAGAGTAGGAGTAAATGGGTCCTTTTCACAATGGCAGGCAGTGACTAGTGGGGTACCGCAAGGCTCAGTGCTGGGACCCCAGCTATTTACAATTTATATTAATGAACTGGATGAGGGAATTGAAGGCAACATCTCCAAGTTTGCGGATGACACTAAGCTGGAGGGCAGTGTTAGCTGTGAGGAGGATGCTAGGAGACTGCAAGGTGACTTGGATAGGCTGGGTGAGTGGGCAAATGTTTGGCAGATGCAGTATAATGTGGATAAATGTGAGGTTATCGACTTTGGTGGCAAAAACAGGAAAGCAGACTATTATCTAAATGGTGGCCGATTAGGAAAAGGGGAGTTGCAGCGAGACCTGGGTGTCATGGTACACCAGTCATTGAAAGTAGGCATGCAGGTGCAGCAGGCAGTGAAGAAAGCGAATGGTATGTTAGCTTTCATAGCAAAAGGATTTGAGTATAGGAGCAGGGAGGTTCTACTGCAGTTGTACAGGGTCTTGGTGAGACCACACCTGGAGTATTGCGTACAGTTTTGGTCTCCAAATCTGAGGAAGGACATTATAGCCATAGAGGGAGTGCAGAGAAGGTTCACCAGACTGATTCCTGGGATGTCAGGACTTTCATATGAAGAAAGACTGGATAGACTTGGCTTATACTCGCTAGAATTTAGGAGAGGGGATCTTATAGAAACGTACAAAGTTCTTATGGGGTTGGACAGGCTAGATGCAGGAAGATTGTTCCCGATGTTGGGGAAGTCCAGGACAAGGGGTCACAGCTTAAGGATAAGGGGGAAATCCTTTAAGACCGAGATGAGAAAAAACTTTTTCACACAGAGAGTGGTGAATCTCTGGAACTCTCTGCCACGGAGGGTAGTTGAGGCCAGTTCATTGGCTATATTTAAGAGGGAGTTAGATGTGGCCCTTGTGGCTAAAGGGATCAGGGGGTATGGAGAGAAGGCAGGTACGGGATACTGAGTTGGATGATCAGCCATGATCATATTGAATGGTGGTGCAGGCTCGAAGGGCCGAATGGCCTACTCCTGCACTTATTTTCTATGTATCTATGTATGTCTTCCCATCAGAGTCTCTCTTTCTTCATCTTTCTTTGGTGCATTATCCAGCACCTGCAGTTCTTTGTTTCTGCTCCACGTTTCAACAAAGTACATTTGTATAGAGCAATTGTAGCCGAACGCATTAACTTCAACACTTTATAATCCTCTGAGAGTTTGCAGAGATGGGGAAGGAATTCATAAACACGCGATAAGAAATTTAATATTCTGGTTTTATTTGCTAATTTTTCAGCAGATGTGCATCGTTAGTGAAGCTTGGATTTATTGCCCGCTGTTTATTCGCCATCAAGGAGTTGTTTTAATTAAGAACCAGCGTGAGTCAACAATTTCAGTGGTGATGGGTGAACAGGAGTTGTCCTGAGATTAAAATAAGCATCAGAGCCTGGGAGAGGCTCCATGAGGAGTCTGAGCAGCCAGCAATGGGGCAAGCAAAGTGAGTGAAGATTTCTGCAGCTGATAACTGGAGAAGGCAGTGATAAACGTGATCTAGGACATACATAGAAACATAGAAACATAGAAAATAGGTGCAGGAGTAGGCCATTCGGCCCTTTGAGCCTGCACCGCCATTCAATATGATCATGGCTGATCATCCAACTCAGTATCCTGTACCTGCCTTCTCTCCATACCCCCTGATCCCTTTTGTCCCTTCAGGACGAGAGGGTCTGAGCTATAGGGCGAGGTCGAGTAGGCTGGGATTCTATTCCTTGGAGCACAGGAGCATGAGGGGCGACCTTATAGAGGTGTATAAGATCATGAGAGGAATAGCTCGGGTAGATGCACAGAGATTCTTGCCCAGACGGTGGCGGTGGCGGCGGTGAAGCCTCGTGGGTCGACCCGCGGTGGCTGGTCGATGAGGGCTTGGGGGGGGGGACCACCATGAAGGGGGGAGGGGGAAGAACAATGGAGGACCCTGCTTGGGGGAGACCACCATGAAGGGGGGAGGGGGAAGAACAATGGAGGACCCTGCTTGGGGGAAAACAAAGGAGGAGCCGGCAGGGGTACTTTGTAACTTTGTCAGCACGTTTACGTGGCAACTATTTGCATTCCTTGGGTGTTCAAGCAAAGAATTTCCTTGTGCCTTGTCACATGTGACAATAAAGTATTCCATTCCATTCCAGTAGATGAATTAAGGACCAGACGACATAGGTTTAAGGTGAAGGGGAAAGATTTAATAGGAACCTGAGGGGTAACTTTTTCACACAAATGGTGGTGGGTGTATGGAACAAGCTGCCAGCGGAGGTAGTTGAGGCTGGGACTATCCCAAATTTTAAGAAGCAGTTAGAAAAACTGCATGGATTGGCCAGGTTTGGAGGGATATGGACCAAACGCAGGCAGGTAGGACTAGTGTAGCTGGGACATGTGGACAAGTTGGGCAGAAGGGTTTGTTTCCATGCTGTATCACTCTATGCCTCTATGATCAAATGTTGGGAGATTAAGAATGGAGCAATATGGGAGATGACAAATGTGTAACAATATTGCGGCTACATTGTTCAATGGTGTAACCAGTGCATCTGTAGTTTCAGTGGATTCTGGGATTTGGATGCATGTCTAGAATAATTTAAAACTACTAACCAAGCCTTAACTGCCTTGAAATTACTTGAGGATTATCACCTACTTAGTTGATGGTGTGGTATCCGCTTCGTTCTGGTATAATTCTTCCGTTGACAGCCACAGACGCTGACATTGATCGCAGGCATTTAGTCCGCCTCTGATGCAAAGCAGCATTCCTACCAGGAGATTAACTATTTGTAATTCCTCACCGGCAATCTCGGATTTATTGCCTGTCCATGAGGGTCTCTGACGGTGACAGAGCTCCTGACTTCCACCACCACCCACCATCCTTGGATGAAGGTCATCACACAACAGGGCGGCACAGTGACGCAGCAGTAGAGCTGCTGCCTTACAGCACCAGAGATCCGGGTTCGATCCTGACTATGGGTGCTTGTCTGTACGGAGTTTGTACGTTCTCCCCTGTGTGGGGTTTCTCCGAGGTCTTCGGTTTCCTCCCACACTCCAAAGACATACATATTTGTATGTTAATTGGCTAAGTATAAAATGTAAAATTGTCTGGTGTGTGTTGGATAGTGTTAATGTGCGGGGATCGCTAGTCAGTGCGGAGTCAGTGGGCCGAAGGGCCTCTTTCCGTGCTTTATCTCTAAGCTAAACTAAACTAAACAACTGTGTCCCCAGTGAGAAAATTATAATTATTTTCAAAATCAGGATCGTGTGGGAGTTTGCAAGAACTTTTCAAATTGTAATGTTCCCAAATGTTTCGTTTTTATTGTCATGTGTACCAAGTTACAGTGACAAGCTTTTTGTTGTGTGCTATCTAGTCAGGGAAAAGACTATATATGATTACAATCAGCCGTCCACAGTATACAGAAACAGGATAAAGGGAAATACGTTTAGTGCAAAATAAAGTCCAGTAAAGTTTGATGAAACATAGTTCGAAAGTCTGCAATGAAGTAGATGGTAATTCAGGGCTGTTCCCTAGTTGTTGATGGGATGGTTCAGTTACAGTGTACAGATACATGATAAAGGGAAGAACGTAAATAAAATTTAGTGCAAGATAAAGTACAGTAAAGTCCGATCAAAGATAGTCTCAGGGTCTCCATCGAGGTAGATATTAACTCAGGACTGCTCTTTTGTTGTTGATATGATGGTTCAGTTACCTTATAACAGCTGGGAAGAAACTGTCCCTGAAACTAGAGGAGTGCATTTTCACACTTCTATATCTCTTGCCTGATCGAAGAGGGGAGAAGAGGGAGAGACTGGTCCATGATTATGCTGGTGACCTTGCCGAGGCTGCGTGAAGTGTAAATGGAGTCAAGGGAAGGAAGGTTGTTCTTTGTGTTCCTGAAATATATCATGTCTTGCGAGCACTTTGAATCCATCAGGAAGTAATTTGCAGCAGTGTTTATTGTGTGTGTTTACCATAATGACATTACTCGTACAGTGAGATGCGTGTATGATAAAACAGGCCGAGGCCTAGCTAAAACTTAAAGCAGAAATTAAATTGAAAGGGAGGTGAAGAGATTGCTGCTGTCGGGATGGGCTGAGAAATAGGGGAAGCAAAGTAAATTAATGTCAGTTTTTCAACCATTATACAGTATGGTTTCATTCATAAATAAGGACTACACAAGGGGATTTGCAGCTGCTAATGTGGGAGTAATTGAAAATATTACTTGGCGGATTTGCACAGTCTGTAACTCAACTACCTAATCAGCTATTTACCAAAATGTGATGAAACCAAGTTAAAAGTTGTGGACTAATTTAGTTTAGTTTAGTTTCGGTTAGTGTAGAGATACAGTGTGGAACCAAGCCCTTCGGCCCACCAGGTCTCTGCGACCAGCAGTCACCCTGTACATTAGCGCTATCGAACACACCCCCGACAATTTACAGAAACTGTGCCGCCCCAATTATTTTTGATTATATATTTGCAACAAGGGGAGACTTGATGGAAGCATATAAAATTATGAGAGGCATAGATGGGGTAGACAGTCAGAACCTTTTGTCCATGGTGGAAATGTACAACACTAGAGGGTACAGCTATAAGGTGAGAGGGGGAAAGTTTAATGGAGGTGTGTGGGGCAAGTTGTTTACACGGTGGGAGCAGAAGTGCTGCCAGCGCAGGTGGTGGAGGCAGATATGATGGCGATGTTTAAGAGCCTTTTAGATAGGCATATGGAAGTGCAGAGAATAGATGGACATGGATTATGTACAGGCAGATGAGATCAGTTTAAATTTGCATCGTTTTTGGCACAAACACTGTGGGGCTGAAGGCCCACCGTGAAACCAGTGACTGGGAATGTGGCCACGATAAAACCTGCCCACGGTGAAATGAAGATACTAGAAACGGCAGATGCAAGAATCGGGAACATCAAACAATCTGCTGATGAAACTTGAAATTGCAGCTTCTGTGCTTTCAAAGCAATGGCCGACAGTTTGTATTGAAACCCTGCTTCATAACAGAGAATGGAGTGGGGAGATAGCCAGTATAAAAGGAGCGTATAACATGGTGTGTCAGAAATGCTGAAGCTCTATAAGGCGCAGGTCAGGCCACATTTGGAGCATTGTGAGCAATGTTGGGCCCCATATCTGAGGAAGGATGTGCTGGCTCTGGAGAAAATCTAGAGGAGGTTTACCAGAACGATCCCAGGAATGATTGGGTCAACATATGATGAGCGTTTGATGGCACTGGGCCTGTACTCGCTGGAGTTCAGAAGGATGAGGGGGTACGTCATTGAAACTTACCGAAATAGTGAAAGGCTTGGATAGAGTGGATGTGGAGAGGATGTTTCCACTCGTGCGAGAGTCGAGGACCAGAGGTCATAGTCTCAGAATTAAAGGATGTTCCTTTAGGAAGGAGATGAGATGGAATTTCTTTAATCAGAGGGTGGTGAATGTGTGGAATTCATTGTCACAGAAGGCTGTGGAGGCCAACTCTAATGGATATTTTTAAGGTAGAGATAGATAGATTCTTGATTAGTACGGGTGTCAGGGGTTGCAGGGAAAAGGCAGGAGAATGTGGTTAGGAAGGAGAGATAGATCAGCCATAGACTTGATGGGCCAAATGGCCTAATTCTGTTCCTATCACATGACCTCATGAAGTGAGAGGTGGGAGGTGGATGAGGAGGCATAAAGATGCTGTGCATATGTAACCCGCTAGTGCCCCCATAGAAGATGACCACGATAGAGCAGAACCGCCTTACCAGCTGCCCACTACATGTTTAGGCAGCCTACATTAGAACCTGTCCACTGCAATACTGGCACCGTAATAAAACTACCTACTTTAAAAGCTTTCCACCTCAGATTCAGCTTATTTTAGAACTTTGATTCCATATGATCCTGCCCTGTACTGACCAAGCCACTCTAGAATTGTCCATATAAGAACCTGCCTGCTCTTGCAATGAGTCACTACAGAGCATGCCCATTGTAGAAAGGGGCCAGAGTAGAATCTGCCCACTATAGACTCTGCTCCCTACACATCTTCTTCTCTTAGAACCTGCCTGCTTTGGAGCCTACCCACAATGGAATCACTTATGATTGAACCCATTCTCAAAACAACCTGCTCACTATTGAATCGCCCATTATAACACGGCGGCACGGTGGTGCAATGGTTGAGTTGCTGCCTTACAGCGCTGGAAACCCAGGTTCGATCCTGGCTATGGGTACTGTCTGTATGGAGTTTGTACGTTCTCCCTGTGACCTGCGTGGGTTTTCTCTGAGAACTTCGGTTTCCTCACACACTCCAAAGGCATACAGGTTTGTAAGTTAATTGTTTGATGTCTATCTATATTACTAAAAGTCTGATCTTGACCACTTCCTGTTGTTCTGTATATTGATTTTAGAAACAACGCTGCAACTTAAGGCTGTGATTTTTTGGCCATCTTACTCAGAGTCCCCCTCCGCTGCACAGGACAAGAGGATTTTTTCCTTCGATGAAAAATAAAAGAGTTATTAGTGTTTTAAAAATGTTGAGATTCTCTCTCCTGAAGGCCACGCCCCTTCCGGAGGGACTATAAAACCCGGAAGTGTTCAGTGCCTCAATCACTCTGCAAGGTCGTGGAGCGAGAGGGTTACGTCTCTCAGTCTGAGCTGTGAATAACACTGAACACATGTCTACTAAATTGTGAGTGGTTTTACTGACCTGTCAGTGCCCTTAATGTGGTTTGAAAATATAGTTTGGAAATGCTAAAGCTGTGTTGCCTTTGGTTTGGAAATGCTAAAGCTGTGATGCCTTTGGTTTGGAAATGCTAAAGCTGGTTGCCTTTGGTTTGGAAATGCTAAAGCTGTGTTGCCTTTGGTTTGGAAATGCTAAAGCTGTGTTGCCTTTGGTTTGGAAATGCTAAAGCTGTGTTGCCTAATTAAAGTTGCCTTGCCTAATTAAAGTTGCCTTGCCTAATTAAAGTTGCCTTGCCTAATTAATGTTGCCTTGCCTAATTAAAGTTGCCTTGCCTAATTAAAGTTACCTTGCCTTCTATTTAAATAAAAGTCTAATCTTGACCACTTCCTGTTTGCGCTTTATATTGATTTTAGAAAAAACGCTACCACATGCGGCTATGATTTTGGCCATCTTACTCAGTCCCCCTCCGCTCATCATGTGCCGAGGATTTTTCCCATCAATGAAAAATAAAAGAGTTATTGGTGTTTAAAAAATGTTGAGATCTCTCTCCTGTCAATCACGCCATGAAGGCCACGCCCCTTCTGGTGGGTGGGGGAGGGACTATAAAGCCCAGAAGTGTGGGCGTGGCTCAGTCTGTACAAGATGGAGGAGGGAGAGGTCATGACTCGCTGTCTTTATGGCCTTGAACCCTGCTTGAAATGGTATGAAACTGCACTTGAATTTGGTGGCCTTGCACCCTGCCTGAAATGAAATTTCAAGGATTAGCCGAGAGTCAACTGCCAGCCCACCAGCCGTGAGTGAGTGAGTTGCCAGCACAACAGGCTTGAGTGACTGAGCCGCCAGGCCAAGAATCCATTCGGCCCACAATGTCCATACTAGTCCTCTGGAAACCAGTCCCTTCAGCCCACAACACCCATACTAGCGCTCCAGAAAGCCCCCCCCCCCCCCCCACTGGCCACCAATATTGGAATTGGTGGAGAGGTGGAATATTGGGTGGGGGACCAGCCCTCCTGTCTGAACATGGGACCCATCGGGTCCCACTTAGTCTAGTATACATTAAAATAGTCCCTAGTGTAGGATAGTATTAATGTGTGGAGATCGCTGGTCAGTGCTGACTCGGTGAGCCGATGGGCCTGTTTCTGCGTAGTATCTCTAAATTAAACACTGCTCACTACAAATCCTGTCCATTTTATACCGTTCCCACTGTAAGATCTGCATGGGATTAATTTTATTCACAATAGAACCAGCTCATTAAATAAATAGCTCATTGCTGTACTGGAAACCTGAAATAAAATTCAAACTGCTGGAATGGCTCAGCCAGATGGGTCGCATGAATGCAGAGCGAAACAAATAATGTTTCATTTCACCGACCCTTGATGAGAACATGAGCAACTTCATACCCCTCATTCCTGGCCCTAGAAAGTGTCCAGCATGAATTCAACTTTCCTCGTGGTTGAATCTCCACTGTGTCAAACTTTCCCACTGTAGTAATGTCTCAGTGTAAATCCTGGCTATATTAGAGTCATGGTCATAGAGTCATACATTGTGGAAACAGACTCTTCCCCCCAACTTGCCCACGCCGACCAACATGCCCCATCTGCACTAGTCCCACCTGCCTGCCTCTGGCCCATATCCCTCTAAACCTACCCTATCCATGTACCTGTCTAAATGTTTCTTAGATGTTGCAATATGGTTTAATGCTTCAAGAGTTTATTTATTGTCATGTGTACAGTTTTTTTGCATACAGCTCAGCAAGACTATCCCAGTACATGAGGTCAATCACCCCGGTCAGTATAGTATCCACAGAACAGCCCACTGTATACAAGAAAATGAGGCCATAAGCGAGAGGCGCCATTTTGCCACCATTTTACAGTCCCAGCTGCAGCTGGCCACAAAGCCCATTGCCTCCATTCAGGTCATCCATCGATCCAATGTCCCTCTCCATGTCTGGCTCTCTTCAGCCCTTTTTCTCCAGCGGGGGTGCCTCCCGCAGCCAACCTCGAGGTTGTGAAAGGCATGGCCCCCCCTGGTTCCTCTCACTGAGTCCTTTGTCCAAGCCATAAGGTCATAAGTGATAGGAGCAGAATTAGGCCATTCAGCCCATCGAGTCGACTCTGCCATTCAATCATGGCTGATCTATCTCTCTGTCCTAACCCCATACTCCTGCCTTCTCCCCATAACCCCATAACCCCTGGCACCTGCCCAGCATCCGCCCCGTCCCCTTCTCCCTCCCCTCCACCCCGTTCTCCAATTCACGGTCCACGGGGTGAGCAGGGGCTGGGCTCAGCGGACTTCCCTCTCCAAGCGAACCGGGCCTGCGTTTGGGATACAGCCGCAACTCACCAGCACGCCAGGCACATAGTCCCTGCTTTTGATTAAAACTGCTAATTTATTTCACAGAATGAAAATCATATTGATTTAATATAAAGAGTAGTGCAGTCAGATGCCCGCAAGAGTAAGGCAAACATTCGCCCAATATAATTTAGTTGAATTAACAAACTAAATGAAGAATATTAAGATTGTTGGTGGATATTTTATATTGGTATGGAACTGTTATTCATTTATTTGCATTACATTAGACAATAGGTGCAGGAGTAGGCCATTCTGCCCTTTGAGCCAGATGGCTCATCATCCACAATCAGTACCCAGTTCCTGCTTTCTCCCCATATCCCTTGACTCTGCTATCTTTAAGAGCTCTATCTAACTCTCTCTTGAAAGCATCTAGAGAACCAGCCTCCACCGCCCTCTGAGGCAGAGAATTCCACAGACTCACCACTCTCTGTGTGAAAAAGTATTTCCTCATCTCCATTCTAAATGGCTTAGCCCTTATTCTTAAACTGTGGCCCCTGGTTCTGGACTCTCCCGACATCGGGAACATGTTTGCTGGCTCTAGCGTGCCCAAATCCTTAAAAATCTTATATGTTTCAATAAGATTCCCTCTCATCCTAAATTCCAGAGAATACAAGCCCAGCCGCTCCATTCCATCAACATATGACAGTCCCGCCATCCCGGGAATTAACCTTGTGAACCCACGCTGCACTCCCTCAATAGTAAGAATTACTCATGGCCTTAATGTTAATATAATAAATCTATAATGTAAATCTAAAATGATTTGGCAAATTTATTTAAGAAAATAAAATTTAATTATGGGTAGCTCATATTTTTGAGGTTTTATTCTATTCATGTTCTTTCTTTAATCTATTTTCAGGGCCTTATTTTAAGCAGGTTCTTCTATAGTTCAGGAATGGACTTTGCTTTCTTACAACATTAATTTTCCCTGACCCCTAAATATACCGGTAAAACGAAGTATTATTTTCCTTACAAGTGGTACATTTCTATCTCTTTATCCAGAATATAATGGTGAAAAAATATATTTAGTTTCAACTTTAAGTAAATGTATTCACAGCTCCAAACATAACCCTTGGCAGAATAGCTTGTTATTAAATTAACTGTAGAGATATTGATTTTTAAAATATTATTTGAAAAAAATGCGTTAGTCCTGAGGTTAATGCTTACTATGCAAAACAACATCTCTTCTTGATATAGCTTCGGGGAGTTTGTTTCTGATTGCTTACAATAAACATGTGCTAGCATTGCCTTTGCCTGCACATTACACTCATTTGACTGCAGTGGAGTTAACATTGGGAAGAGATTACACCCAGTGCCATACCTAACGCAAGCACAGGAAAACCACGCAAAGCTGTAAAGAAAAAAATCAAAGTATCATTTCTTTTTCTACAGCCATCAGATGAGATCAGGGGAAGTGTCGATGTGAATTGGCATTGCTATATTTATTTCTCTTGCTGCATCAGTAAGATGAGAGAAATCTCCTAATTGCCACAAAAACACATCTCAGGTTTGACCTGGAATCAAATACTAAATTTCCAAAAATACAGAAATTCTTTATTAAAACTGACTTTGTTTGCGAGGGGCTGACTTATTGTAGGAGTTCCTCGAACATCCACTAGAAATTGACGATACATGCATGGGAAATGGAAAGGATTGCTACCACTGTCCTTTGCACATTTTCTGAGGATCTTCTCAAAGATCAAATCTTCTGGTCAGAAAACCAGAGCAGAAATAACTGATGATGGTTTGCGATCAAAGAGGGAGAATGATTTTTACTGAAAGCACTGTATATGCCACTGGATTCACCAAGGCGTAGAAGGCTATGGACCCGAAGGGAGTAAAAGATAGACCCAATGGGTGGCTTGGACAAAGTAGGCCAAAGGTCGTCCTTCTGCAATGCATGAGTCCATAACAGTGGGAGAGTCTAGGACCAGAGACCATAGCCACAGAATATAAGGACATACCTCTAGAAAGGAGATGAGGAGGACATTTTAGGTGGTGAATCTATGAATTAATTGCCACAGAAGACTGTGGAGGCCTAGTCAATGGATATTTTTAAGGTGGAGATTGACAGTCTTGATTAGTACAGGCTCAGGGGTTATGGGGAGAAGGCAAGACAATAGGCTTGAGAGGGGAAGAAAGATCAGCCATGATGGAATGGCGGAGTAGACTTGATGTGCCAAATGGCCTCATTCTGCTCCTATCACTTATGAACTAATGACTCCTTGATGATACAGATACGTTCCACTAAGCCTCCTCCCTCAACAATAACATGAAACTGAGAGTCTGGAAAATAGAAAGCAAAATCTTTTGAATTATACAAACCAGATATATTTGTTTGTATTGATCAATAATGCAGACTTACACTCATATTGATTCTATTGTTACATTAATTTTCATATGCCTGTTACTAAACAGCTGATGGGTAAAGTGGGTTTTGTGCCTGCATGTTAGAACTCAAAACAAATTGTTTTATATACACATGGGCGGCGCAGTGGCGCAGGGGTAGAGTTGCTGCCTTACAGCGCCAGAGACCCGGGTTCAATCCTAACTACAGAATGTGTCTGTACAGAATTTGTGCGTTCTCCCTGTGACCGCATGGGTTTGCTCTGTGTCCTCCTGTTTCCTCCCACATTCCAAAGACGTACAGGTTTGTAGGTTAATTGGCTTCAGTAAAAATTGTAAATTGTCCCTAGTGTGTTGGATAGTGCTAGAGTACAAGGATCGCTGGTCAGCACGGACTCGGTGGACCGAAGGGCCTGTTTCCACGCTGCATCTCCAAACTAAACTAAACTAAATTTGGGAAGGTGACAGCTTTCTCCCTGTGAGCACAAGGGTGTCAATGACAAACTTAAAGATTGAATTGGTGTTGTGCCTGGCCACATCGTCATGTGTTTAAGGCAGTTGAGCAGGGGACTGAGCATACAGCCCTGAGGGGCAGCAGTGCTGATGGTCAGGGGGTGGAACTGTTATGACCAATTCTAACCGACTGAGGTCTGTCAGTCTGGAAGTTCAGAGGCCAGTTGCAGATGGAGGTCCCCGGGCCAAGGCCTGTAGGTTTAGGGATGAGCTTACTGAACTTTATGGTGTTGAAAGCTGAGCTGAAATCAATAAATAGCATCCTGACATTGTTATTTATTGTGCGAGCCTAAACAGTTTGCAAGACGTTTAACTGCAGGGCCTCGACAACTATCTTTAAGTAATGGTGATGAATGAATACTTTACAAGGATTAGCAGAGGACAGTGATCCATTGCAGGAACTCTGGCTGCTCTTTGTCATCTCTCCGTAAGGCCACTGATGTCTATGTCAGTACCCTAGTTGAACTGCGATGAGTTATTGAGCTCAGTCTACCAGTTCTGTAGTTCTGTGTGGACTTTGTCACTAAACTTGTCAACCCATTAACCCAAAGACATTGGGATTAATACTCATTCCTGATACATTTAGATCGGTGCCCATATCTTCTGCGTTTTAAAAGAATGCAACATAATCTAATTGAACTCCATCGAATTCCTTCGACACTTTGGCAGCTTAAATGCAAGGTGGCTTTTTTCTATATCTAGCTAGAGAGACCAGAACTGGGAACAGGACAAGTTCATGACAAGCACTTGACTGTTTAAGGCTGAAGTGAGGGGAATGTTTTTAGTTTAGTTTAGATATACAGCACGGAAACAGTCCCTTCGGCCCACCGAGTCCACACCGGCCAGCGATCCCCCAACATTGACACAATCCTACACGAGGGACAATTTATTTTTATACCAAGCCAATTTACCTACATACCTGTACGTCTTTGGAGTGTGGGAGGAAACCGAAGATCTCGGAGAAAACCCATGCAGGTCGCGGGGAAAACGTACAAACTCCATACAGACAAGCACCTGTAGTCGGGATCGAACCCGGGTCTTTGGTGCTGCAAGTGCTATAAGGCAGCAACTCTACCACTGCACCCACGCTTGGCATGAACATGTCCTGGTCCCAGTTCTGGTCTCTCTACTCACGTGATAGTGAACCTTTGAAATTCTTTATCGTGGAAGACTGTGAATGCTCAGCTGTTGAGTTTACTCAATTGGGGGTGGATTTTTGCATCAAGCGATTGGTGTAAGGGACAACTTGGAGTTGGTGTAGAAGATCAGTCATGGTCACATTGAATGGCCCATCAAGTTTGAGAGACTCTTTAGCCTATTCCTGCCTCTATCTCTTAATTATATCTGAGATGTTGAAATTGTATGTTGAATACGTTAATTCGGGCTTTGGCCCACCGAGTCCATGCCCACCAGCAATCCCCGTACACTAACACTATCCATTACACTAGGGACAGTTTACAATTTTATTTTACTGAAGACAAGTATTCTACAAACCTGTATGTCTTTGGAGTGTGGGAAAAAAATGGAGCTCCCTGAGAAAACCCACGCAGGTCACGGGGAGAAGGTACAAGCTCCGTACAGACAGCACCTGTAGTCAGGATTGAACCCGGGCCTCTGGCGCTGTAAGGCAGCAACATCTACCACTGCGCCACAGTGCCGCCCTTTTATAATTGAATCCATTATAATTATGTATAACATCATCAACTTTTACTTGTGGACTGAGTTGCGTAACAATAGTTTTTACTGACACGGAGCACGTAAGCTCAGATCGTAATACACTCTGCTTTTCAAACCTGGCTTTGATGTTGTCATTCTGTTTGATGTACAGTATGTGATCAGTCTGACTAACAAATAGCTATGGACTGTCAAGATTTGGCATTTGGTCTTCTCCATTATCCTGCTCATGGGAACCTCTGAAAAACTCTCTCTCCACAGTTTCTGGGAATCAAAAATTACAGTGGAAATCTTCTTTTGAACAGTAAGGTACAGATCAGCCATGATCTGATTTAATGTGCTGGATCAAAGGACTAGGGTGGCACTGTGGCGCAGCGGTAGAGTTGCTGCCTTTAGACCCGGGTTGGATCCCGACTACGGATGCTGCCTGTACAGAGTTTGTAGGTTCTTCCTGTGACCCTGTGGGTTTTCTCCAGGTGCTCTGGTTTCCTTGCTCCATTGACGTAATGGTTTGGCTTTGGTAAAATTGTAAATTGTCCCCAGTGAATAGTGCTTGTGTATGGGGTGATTACTGGTCGGTGTGGACTTGGTTACCTGAAGGGCCTGTTTCCGCACTGTATTTCTAAAGTCTAAAGACTGAATTTTTTACACCTGTGTTAATGCATTCTTTGGCCTCAGGCTTTATGTTGTATTATTAATCAAGGAGAACTTGCTAGTTCTGGCATTGCTCTTAGAATAGTAAACAATGTTGCTCATCTACAGGATCAACATTAATTAGTTTATTATTTATGGTCACCAACAAAGGTTGGGGCAGTATTAACTTTCAGATCTGTAAAGACTGGAGGCACTGGAAAATATATAACTGCTGTCTCTGTAAAGCTGTTTGAGGTTCATCGGAAGAATAAGCAAATTACTATCAGTGTCCTCTCCCAAGCTAACACACCCAGTATTGAGGATATAGTTACAGTATATGTTTGTATATTGACAACAGACTCCCAAAACACACATTCTACACAGACTATTGCCATGGTAAGTAATTACTGGACAGAAGAAAAGTTCATAATTCATTGGAGCAGAATGAGACCTATCCAGCATACTCCGCCATTCAATCATGGCTGACCTAACTTTCCCTCTCAACCACTCTCAGGGCCTCATAACAAATTGGTTGAATAGGATTTCATTTTTTAAAAGGTGGTACAGCGATAGAGTTGCTGCCTTACAGCGCCAGGGACACGGGTTCCATCTTGACTATGAGTACTGTCTATACGGAGTTTGTACGTTCTCCCTGTGACCACAAATACCCGAAGACTTGGCCTCCATAGCTGTCTGTGGCAATTAATTCCACAGATTTACCACCATAAAGAGTTAAGTATATATGCTGAGGGCTTCCTAGAATGAATACAACATCCTCATTGATGCCTAGAAATTTAGACAGGTGTCTGAGGTAATGGGGAGAAGGCAGGAGAATGGGGTTTGGATGGAAAGATAGATCAGCCATGATGGAATAGTGGAGTAGACTTGATGGGCCGAATGGCAGATTCAGTATAGCATTGAGAACTTTGAGGTGATTCATTGGGAATCCTTTGAACACATAGACATCCTGCCCCACCATCACACCTGTTCTGCCCCATCTGTGGAGGAGTCTGCAGTTCCCACTTTTGCCTTATTAGCCTCCTTAGAAACCATAAAACTAGAGTGGAATTATGTCACAGATAGACACAAAATGCTGGTATAGCTTAGCGGGTCGGGTAGCAGTTCTGGAGAGAAGGAATAGGTGACGTTTCAAGTCGAGACTCTTCATCGGAATCTTCATCAGAATGATGTTATCCTTGATTGCAAAGGATTGCCTAAAATAGACTGTCAAGTTATTTGCATCCAGCTGAAAATTCAACCGTTTATTCCTTGGATTGATTGGTGTTGACAATATTGAAGAGCCCAATGTGTTAGAGGCAAGCAATATAATTTGACAAAGATTTATAAACTGTGTTTCTATCGTTATTTTTAAAGAATAGATTGTGCCTTATCCTCTGCAAATCAAAAATTGAAAATTCAAGTCATGCCAGCATCATCAAGAGAGAACCAACAGGTCAGGTCAAATTTGCTTTCATCTGACATTGAAGTTAAAGATTTAACAGATGCAGTTCTTGAACAGTGTAATCACGGTGGTGCAGTGGAAGAGTTTCTGCCTTACAGCACTAGACTAGAGACCCGACTACGGGTGCTGTCTGTGCTGAGTTTGTATGTTCTCCTGTGATTGCATGGGAACCCTGTTCTCCACGTACTACCAGTTTCCTCCCACACTCCAAAGACTTCCAGGCTTGTAGGTTAATTTGCTTCTGTAAATTGGAAAATTGTCCCAATGTACAGGATAGTGCTCGTGTACGGGGATGATCGCGGACTTGGTGAGCTGAAGGGCCTGTTTCCACGCTGTATCTCTAAATCAGGGAAAAGGTGAATTGAAGAAAGGAAAGAAGAAAATGAAAAGTTGGTTTTGGTATGGAAGGCAGGAATGAGTAAATGGCAAAAAGGGCTGAAATTGCAAGGTTGATCCTTGGAAGTATTGTATTTAATTCTGTGCCATGATTCTTATGTTCGATGACCAACTGAGGATTTAAGTGGATATCCTCCCCATTGATGTATTGCTCAAGGTTATTCATTTGACTCCTTATAGGCACAACAATACACCCAATGGTTGCCAGCACTTGTAGGCATCAACAATGCTGGCAAATCCACTTTCTTCTTACCGAAAATAAAATAAAACAAATTGTTCCTCTTTGCCATCAGAGCCTAGCTGATCCTTCTGATGCAAACCAGACTAGTTAGCAAACGAAACAAAAAAATATAGAAACAAGGAACTGCAGATGCTGGTTTACAAAAAAAGGGCACAAAGTGCTGGAAAACTCAGCGGGTCAGGCAGCATCTCTGGAGAAAATGGAGAGGTGATGTTTTGGGTCGCCGAAACGTCAATTTCAGTCATGAAGAAAGTTCCCGACCCGAAACTGCACCTATCAATGTTCTCCAGTTACGATGCATGACCCGCTGAGTTGCTCCAGCACTTTGTGTCCTTTTGTTTACACAAAAAATGTGGCAGATATCTGTAATGGGAATGAGCAGCAAGTTGAGATTTACTGTGAACTTCACGTGCACAGAGAAAGTAATCCAGGCCTGAGGGCATGGGCAGAGTTGTCATGGTGATTTTCATATTACTCTCCCACTATATAGTGAGGAACAGCAGCTCATATTTCACTTGAACAGCTTAAATCCCAGTGGTATGAATATTGATTTCTCTCACTTCAGGTAGCCCCGGCATTCCCTCTTTCTCTATCCCTCCCCCACCCAAGTCGCACTAGCTACTCATTTCCACCCTACAAATGGCTAACAGTGGCCTGTTTCCTTTATCATCATTACTTTTTTGCATATCTTTCAATCATTGTTCTTTATCACCATCTATATCTCTCGTTTCCCTTATCCCTAACCAATCTGGAGAAGGGTCTCGACCCGAAACGTCACCCATTCATTCTCTTCAGAGATGCTGCCTGTCCCGCTGAGTTACTCCAGTATTTTGTGTCTATCGTAAAGACATTGTTCAATAGAGAAGTCGAAGTACAATGCGGTACCTCTGAAGACACTGTGTATGGTGTCTTTGCTGAAGGGTACTTCTGTGCCTTCTGCCGTCATCACGTTCTCAGTTCATAAGTTCTAGGAGCAGAATGAGGTCATTCGACCCATCAAGTCTACACCACCATTCAATCGTGGCTGATCTATCTTTCCCTCTCAACCCCATTCTCCTGCCTTCCCCCCATAACCCCTGACACCTTTTTGATTGCAGTCATTGTGTGCTATCCAATTTTTGTGCATTGGGTGAGAAATGGCATTGCATGATGATCAGTATTGTCAGGCAAACAACTGCTGCAGGAAATATCGAGTGCACTGATGAAGCCAGCAACCGGAATTGTGCGACCCAGTTTGACAACTGGTGGCATTGCCTCATAATCCCAACTCCAGTCAAAATTAATTGCGTACCATATCATTTCATCTTGAATGTTAAAATGAATATCAGTTATGAGCCAAATGCGTTACTTTTCGTCAAATGCCTGTGAATATCAGTAATGGGTTGTAAGTGGCATACGATTAAATACGCAATTAATTTTGATAATAACACATTTGGCACGAATGCATACACTTTGAAGAGCTTTTATCTGTTGTGAAGGTGGAGCAGGTCAGAGCATAATCATCTCAACTCTCACCGAAGTGGAACAGATCTCATAGTTCTAAAGAAATGGACTATGATCCTCTTGAGAAGAGCGAATTGATAAAATTGAGGTCAATATAAATGTAGAATATTGGAGAATTACCAGAAGCGTCGGCCTCTATGATTTATATTTACTTTTTATATTTCCTATAGGTTTTTACCAGATATGGAAAGTGCTACATGTTTAACTCAGGGAGTGATGACAAGCCTCTGCTGACCACTGTGCAGGGCGGTACCGGCAATGGACTAGAGATTATGTTAGACATTCAGCAAGATGACTACCTACCAGTGTGGGGTGAAGCAGGTAAGGTCATTCTCCTCCTATTAAAACCAAATCGCAAAGCCAGAACAACACAAACTGCCTAATATAATGTTTGTATTAATGTTAATATAATGCCTTAAAAAAAAAACACAATAATTTTGTAGCTTGCTTATCTGTACTGAAATCATTAGCAAATACATTAGTTTTATTGTTATTGCATTACTTGGAGATGTTGTTTTGTTTGAATTTTGTTTGAAACGCAACTGTGATTGTTCCATTTCTGAGTAATTTATACGGAGGTGCCTCAGCATTTTCCCGCTGTTATTATCCATAATTCACGTTTGGAAGATGTTCGATGTTCTCAGTTTCCAGACGAGGAAAACAATCCGGTCTCTTTGTTCTTTCAGTGTAAATCTGAGATAAAAGGTGGATGCAGCAACTGTAACATTGTGATGTTTCTTGAGGTGACATTTATGTGTCTCATAAATCCAGGAACATTATGTTGCATTCTTACATTTAATCAGCTCTGTTTATAATTGCAGCGAGTGCTAATTTGTTTCCTCTTTAATAACATTTTTTTTTTTAAATTAGCCTGGGCAACAGCACACAATAATGCCGTTCAGTTCCGGAGAAGTTGACAGTACTTCTCTTTACAAGGAGGTTCGAAATGTCAGATAGTCATTTGATGGGAGTGCTTGTCTTCAATGATAGGCATGTTTAACGTTGCTGTGGATTACTTACCTTTGATGCCGATGAGTTGACACCAACAAATAGACCCTGTTGTCAGAAGTTTTAAGGGCCTGTCCCACTTGGCGAATTTTTTCGGGTGACTGCCGGCGTCATTGACTGACGCATCAGGGTCGCCGAAAGATTTTGAACCTTTCAAAATCCAGCGGCGACAAAAAAAATGTTGCGTCACTGGAGGAAACACCACGCGTCAATACGTCGTCACACCGCATCACGCCACGACTTTTTCGGTGACCTGATACGTCAGTCAATGATGCCGGCAGTCGGCGAAAAAAATCGACAAGTGGGGCAGGCCCTTTATTTCTTTTCCAGGAAGTTGTTGACAAGTCATGTGGGTGTCAGGGATTGTGGAGAGAAGGCAGGAGAATGGGGTTAGGAGGGAAAGATAGGTCAGCCATGATTGAATGGCGGAGTAGACGAGGGGCCGAATGGCTTAATTCTGCTCCTATCACTTATGAACCCGGAGGATGGGATGCTGACTTTGATTGCTAGCTGTGGCTTTCTTTAGACGTCAGACTTTAGAGATACAGCACGGAAACAGGCCCTTCGAGCCACCGAGTCCGTGCCGATCAACGATCACTCCGTACACGAGCACAATCATACACATTAGGGCCAATTTACAGAAGCCAATAACCTACAAACTAGTACTTCTTTGGGGTGTGGGAGGAATCTGGAGCACCCGGAGAAAACCCATGTGGCCACAGGGAGAATGTACAAACTCCATGCAGACAGCACCCGTAGTCAGGATCGAACTCAAGTCTCTAGCGCTGTAAGGCAGCAACTCAAGCGCTGCACCACTGGGCCACCCTACTTGGGCACAATGATTGGCCAGAAGTTCTTGGATGCACAATGCATGCTCTCAGTCTTAAGCCCCTGTCCCACTTTCACAACCTAATTGGCGACCTCTGCCGAGTTTGCCCTTGACTCATACTCGCAGCATGGTTACCACGAGGTTGTAGGAGGTCTTTGTAACTCTTCCTCACGCTCGTGAGTGGTCTCCGCGTACTCGTGCCTCAAGTAGGTTGCGGCGTTTTTTCCAGCCTGATAAAAAAAAAGTCCACGAGTAAAAAAAAGGTCGACATGGAAAAAATTGAAACTTTTTACTCGTAGGTAGGTCATAGGTAGGTCGTAGTAGGTCATGATGGTAGTCGTAGGTAGGTCGTAGATAGTCGTAGGTAGTCGTAGGTAGGTCGTAGATAGTCGTAGGTCTGTGGCCTGAGAAAAAAAATGCAAACATGACATCATTTTATCTTGTGATCATTGTCCACTCATAGCTAGTCGTAGTTGGTCTAATGTGTGGAAGACTGAGGTCGAGGGGTCGTAGGAGGTCGTAGACATAGTCGTAGGAGGTCTTTTACTTTGGCGAATCAACACAACCTTGACATTTTTTTCAACTCGTCTAGGGTCTAAACTCGTGGATTAGGTCGTCCAAGTGGGACAGGCCCTTTATTCCCTCAGAATTATTATTTGCCTTTTATTTATTACAACACAGAAGGGGTGGAGGAAGAGGGTGGAGAGTGGAGGGAGAGGAGGGAGAGGAGGGGGAGACAGATGGGGGTGTCTTCATTCACTAGCGGTGGGTGCCGGTCACTGAAACAGGTAGGTGAGATTTCACATCCACCTTGTGTGTGTGTGTGTGTGTCTCTCTCTCCCTCTCTCCCTCTCACACAGGCTGAGAGACTCTGCCTCTGTGAGTGTACGTCTCTTTCTCCTCCTCTCCCACACACAGTAAGACCGAGGTAAGTCCATCTGTGTAAGTCCATCTGTGTCTCCCACATACACAGTAAAACTCTGCTTTGTGTGTATATACGTCTCCCCCCATTTCTCTCTTCCCCCCCACCTCTCTCTTTCTCCCCCCCACCTCTCTCTTTCTCCCCCACACACAATAAGACCGATGTATTCTGCTTAGTCTCTCTTCCCTCCCACACACACAGATAGACCGAGGTCCTGTGCGCTCTTTCTCTCTCCCCCACAGTCACGCCGAAGTACATCACACTGCCTCTGTGCCTCTCCCTCTGTCTCTCTCCCCCTCTCTCCTTCATACACAGTCAGAGGTCCACACTGTCTCTGTGTCTCTCACTCCTACACACACACAGACTTAGGTACACACTGCCCGTTGTGTGTGTGTGTCTGCCTCTGTCTCTCTCTCCCACATACACAGTTAAAGGTACTCCACACTGCCTGTGTGTGTGTGTCTCTCTCTCTCTCTCTGTCACACCCACACACAGTCAGTCAGTCAGAGGAACTCCACACTGTGTGTGTGTGTGTGCGCCTCTGTCTCTCCCTATCACAGTCAGAGTGAGGTACTCCCCCAGCAGTCTCTCCGCGGCCTCTCCCCGGGCAGGGTGCATCTGCCTCCCTCAGGCTGCCCAGGCAGTCAGACACGACTCCGGTGGCGGGCTCCATGCACAGCTCCTGCCGGCCGGCTGGGAGCGGCGACGGAGGACAGGGGGAAGTTGGCCACCAGCGGGGCAGTCTCGGCTCTCCATGCAGTCCGAGTTTTGCTGGATCCTCGTAATCCTCTGCCTCTGTCAAATGGGTGAGTTTAACCTGAACCCCCCCCCCCCTCAACCTCCCTCCACCTCAACTCACGCCTGGGCACCAAAGCAGCTCAGGAGGCGAATCCTGAGCTCCGTCTCCCAACAATCTGATGTGCGCATCCGTGCACATTCAAAGATTTCATCTCCAGTCTCCCCGCAGTGTGTAGACCTGGCAGTAAATTCAATTAAAATATAGCAAACCTCCGCCTGCTGGTCTTCTAACTACGTGATGTGTGTTTCAAACAAATCATCAGTATAACTGCCCTGGCACTGGACGGTGCGCATTTTCCCTTTGTAGGTCACATCAATAGATGCGGCCGCGCTGAATTCTATCTTTAACTCAAAGCCGCAGGATGGAGATGTTGCTTATTAAAACAGACCTTCATTGAAGGTTGGCTCAAGAGTAACTCGGGAAAGGAACTTGTTAACTCGGGAGACGAACTTGGAACATCGCAGAAATGACAGTTAACGGCAAACTTGGGTCATACCCGTGGGAACTTGGTTAAACTCTTGATCATACACTTGGAATCTCGTGCACAACCACGAGTCTTTCGCTCGGGTACCTCGTGGGTCAACTCGCACCGTGAGACAGGGCTATTAGTCTGACCACTCCGGATGACCTGATGTTTTAACACCACATATAGCATGGGAGGAGGTAATTGTTGAAAATCCTCTGTTGAAGGGGAGAAAAGGTGTAGAATGGTGCTGCTGAGATACCATTCATGCGCTGCAATGGAGAATTAAACAGTGGAGCTCACTATGTTGCATAGAGTTCACAATGTACCCACAGAAAGAGTTATCAACCAGGCAGTGCTGGCCTCCCCGTCAATTATAGACATTGTAATCAGCAGACATTTTGATCCTGCTGCCAGCTGGTTGGTTATTGGGCATTGGGCAAGATCATCTCAGGCACGTTTCTCTGAGGCAATATTAACCGGGCAGCAGAGTGGCACTAGGATTGGCACAGCTGCCACATAGTGCTAGGGTCCTGAGTTGGATCTTGCCCTTGGGGTGTATGTGTGTGTGTGTGTGTGTTTCAAGATTCAAGAGAGTTTATTGTCATGTGTCCCAGATAGGACAATTAAATTATTGCTTTGCTTCAGCACAACAGAATATTGTAGGCATAAATAAATACAGAACAGAGTCTGAAGAAGGGTTTCGGCCCGAAACGTTACCTATTTCCTTCGCTCCATAGATGCTGCTGCACCCGCTGAGTTTCTCCAGCATTTTTGTGTACCTTCGATTTTCCAGCATCTGCAGTTCCTTCTTTAACACAGAACAGAGTCTGATGGCTGTGGGGAAGTAGCTGTTCCTGAACCTGGATGTTGCAGATTTCAGGCTCCTGTACTTTCTACTTGAAGGTAGCGGAGAGATGAGATCCTTAATGATGCTGCCAGCCTTTTTGTGTGTTTGTGTGTGTGTGTTTGTGTATGTGATTGTGTGTGTATGTGTGTGTGTGTGTGTTGTGTGTGTGTGTTGATATGTGTTTGTGTGTGTATTTGTGTGTGCTTATGTGTGTGTGTGTCTATTTATGTGTGTTTATGTGTGTGTGTGTTTGTGTGTGTATTTATGTGTGTGTGTATTTATGTGTGTATGTGTGTGTGTGTGTGTGTTTATGTGTGTTTGTGTGTGTGCTTATGTGTGTTTATGTGTGTGTGTATTTATGTGTGTTTGTGTGTTTCTGTGTTTATGTGTGTGTGTGTGTGTGTGTTTGTGTGTGTGTTTGTGTGTTTATGTGTGTGTGTGTTTGTGTGTTTATGTGTGTGTGTGTGTGTGTTTGTGTGTGTGTGTGTGTGTTTATTTATGTGTGTGTGTGTTTGTGTGTTTATGTGTGTATGTGTGTGTGTAGTAGTTTTTTAGTTTAGAGATAGAGCATGGAAACAGCCCTTTGGCTCACCAAGTCCACACTGACCAGCGATCCCCACACATTAACACCATCTACACACACTAGGGACAATTTATAAACTTACAAACCAGTAGGTCTTTGGAGTGTGGGAGGAAAGCAGAGATCCCAGGGGGAAACCCATGCAGGTCACGGGGAGAACGTACAAACTCCATACAGACAGCACCCATAGTCAGGATCGTTGTAAAGCAGAAACTCTACCGCTGAGCCACAGTGCCGCCCAAGTTGACACGAGAATTTGAGTACATTTGTTAAGATGGAGTGAATTAATTTTCCAACATAGGAAAATGAACACAGTTGCCACATTCCACCAGATTTCATATTACCTGTGTGAATACTCAATCATTTCACAAAAGGAAATGCATCAATAAAACCATAAAATTAATTTGAATGCTTACAAAGCTGGATGTCCGATTCACATTTTCTCCTCGATATCAGATTTCTTAGAATAGAGAGACATCTTATTCATTAGTAGCAGAATCTTCATTGAGATTCATTTGTGCATGTAATTAGAAATTAGATATGGAGAGAGTGCATCAAAATAGAAATATTCCCTTCATCCCAATATTAGAAATGAAAGTAGGAATTAATGAAAAGAGTGTTCCTAATTGTATTGAAGCTTTTGAAAGTGGTAATAGGGCCCAGAATCTTAACATGAAAATTAAAAGGTATCAATCATCAATAATATTTATTTAACCTGTTTATTATAGAAAGCACAGGGTTCAGCAATACTGCATCTGATTGCTGCAGCAAAGTGATTTTCTGACTACTACTGCATTAAGCGTTTTATAGTTCACTTGTGTAGATAGATGCACTCTGATCAAATACTTTATTGGCAATCATTCTCTTTGGGCCACTAATGATAACTGAGTTGTCAGCAACCATTGAAATTACAGCCATAAGTCATTTATTAGTTCATGGTGCAGCGATGGATTTGCTGCCTTACAGCACCAGAGACCATGGGATTGATCCTGACTATGGGGTGCTGGTCTGTACGCAGTTTTTACGTTCTCCCCGTGACCTGCGTGGGGTTTCTCCATGATCACCGGTTTCCTCCCACACTCCAAAGACTACAGAGTTTGTAGGCTAATTGGCATGGTCTCAACAGCCTCTCAACAACTACAATTGTTATGTTAGAGTGTTAAACGTCCATGTATTGTCAACTTACAATGCCTGAATAAAGCATCATGTTATTCATGACGTTTGCACCTCTACACTGGTGACCCCGACGTTCCAAAACGTCTTTTGGATTTCAAATTGGTGGTGACCCTGATGTCTACAGCCGACAGCCGCGCCCAGCCCAGCCCAGCTCTACGGTAATTAAAGCTATGTATCTAGCCATCAACTCTCCGCAGCAACCGGACGCCGCCTTGGGCCCTGCCGCCTCCCGACTATGCCTGGCCTAGCAGACCGCGTCCCTGGCCCACCGCAGCAGCCAACAGCGCTGCAATCTCAGCCCTCGCTTTCCCTCCTGCAGGACCTGCCACGAGCTGCCCAGCGGGGCTGAGAGACCGCGTCTGCCGACACTCCCCCACCAGCTGCTGCAGGGGCTGCTTGTGCAGCAAACCCAGCATCACCGACGCACGCCGACGGCCCTGGGAGCAGCGAGAAAGTACCTGCCACTGTCCCGCTCCCGACAACGGACCAGGGCCCGGCCTCGCACCGCGAACACGGCTCCAGGCCCTGCACTGCACCGGGCCCCCACCGCTCCAGGCCCTGTCCTGGCCTCACTACAGCCACG